>JARJLF010000100.1:0-432183 GCA_029378395.1 Mycena leptocephala
AATCAAACGCGCACGGAGCTCCTATATATCCTCCACGACCCGACGATCCTCAAAGCTTTTTGTCAGATCTGCGCGAAATTTGATCCTTGGCTTTAGCACATTCCCTGCGCAGAAACTATATTTCAGCTGTTGTCTTGCCCTGGTGAGGAGAGTACCTCTCTGGAGTCCTAGCGCTTCTGTCGCCTAATGATCCCCATACGGGCGCGAGCCTCGTGGAGAGTGACAGTCTCTACCGACGTGGGGGTAGGATTCTGGAAAATCTGGAGACGAATCTCCATTGAGCCGTCCGACCCCGGGTCAGATTGACCTGCATGCCAACGCCACAGAACTGGCAGGTAGTGCCCCGAAGTACATAGGTCTGCACAGCCGTGTCGATGGAGATAGTTGGTTGATGACTACCCACATACCAAAAATAATCACAATGGCGAGGCCAATTTCGAACGATGAATCCCATTGTGGGAGAGGCGAATGTACAATCCAGAGCTGTAGCATGCTGTGGGGAAGTTAGGGGGTGTGAACTGTATGTTGAAAGGCCGATCAGATCTTCAGTACTTCAGTCGTCGGGCCTAATGATCACAGACCATCAGTCAAACTTGAAATCGAGTAAGAACGATTATATGTGTTCTGTACAATTCGGAGAAACACCGTAAACTATAAGCAGTCAGCTTGATATTAGAATAAGCGGTCTGTGTCAACCTTCGGAAGCTATTAACACCATTGTATGGTGTCCGTACTATGTAGGTCATGTTGTACTGGTGTCTCGTAGCGGTAGCGCAGCCAGTTGGTCAATCCATCCGAGAACGCCGCCACTCATGAAACATTCAGCTCCCAGATTTGGTGGGCTCCGTCTACCGGACCAGAGAGCCCGAGAAAACGAGTTTTCCCCAGCAGAAAATCAACTCGTTTCACCCCCTGCAAGGCCTCGAGTTTGCGGTCATTCTCGTCTGAAAGGAGTCTACAACGCGCGAAGTAGGCGTAGTCCACCTTTTGCCGCATACCGCTAGATGGTAGTGTGTCGTACTCGGCCCGCCGGACAGCTAATCGCAGACTAGTGTAGACCGACGTGAAGACATCGATAACTGACACGTAGCCTGTGGGCTGTGATGGAAAAATCGCGATTGGCCAGGCGAAATGGCGGCAAAAGACAGTGAGGGCTGGCAGCGGAGGGTAGGTTGCCGGATTGAGGAACCATGGTGTGAACTGCGAGTTGATGGTATGGAGAGGGTGTGAAACGTCGTATTGAACGTTAGGGGGTGCGAAAGGTGTGAAGGCGAGCAGCGAATGTATCTGCGCGCCACTGGGGAAGGGGACGTGTTCCTGCCGCGGGGACGGCGAAATCCCAAGCGGCATCGGAGAGGCCCATGCGCTATATACGATGGGTGTGGGTTGTGGCAACTGTCTGTAAGGTGGTCCTTGTTGGAGGTTTGGAGAATCTGAAGTGGATTCGGGCTTGTGAGATTCTGGCAGGAGCGGGTGCGCCTCTTTGGACGGAGAAGGTGGTAGAGAAGATGTGGAGGCGCCTGGGGACGGCGACCATAGAAGTGGCGAGTACGTGAGGTTCGTGCTGGAGAAATGGACGCTCTTCGTCATGGTGGCAAGACGGTAAGCTTAACGGAGGAGTATCGGTATGAATTAAATCATGGGCGGGTACCGGCCAAAAATACGAGATCCATCACCATGGCATCGCTTTATCCCCTTGATCCACCCGAATAGTCTACAGTCATACACTGTCAGCACGTCAGAATCACAGTAAATATTCAACCTGGAACGATACTGCTGTCTTGTGAAGATTGAATATTCGCACAACGAATGAAGTGAATCTCCCGTCGATTTCTTGTTCAAGTACCGGCGCGGGTGAATTCGGTCCGGTGGCACTACGGTGCCAAACAAGGAGAACTACCCAATATAGGTCGTTGCGCTGTCGGATATTACGAAAACGGCGCCAACCTACCCAAAAGTGGTGTAGCAGATCAGGAAACCGACGACACGCTGATGGGTACGTTGCTTTGTTGCTTTGAACTGCGAAGATGCGTACCCACCCTTGCATGGCAACTTGAGACCAAAGACGGTCAATATACAGGATGGAGGTAAACATCAATGATCAAGGAGGCTCACGACACTGAGGTCGCCGATCTGTGATTTACGCTTCACGCCCACACGGTGGTAATCTGCAGAACTTCAAGGGAGAGGTTTTAGCTGGAGCAGTCAGCTTGACAGAGGCCAGAAGGCTCGAGAATCGGAGAGAAAGAACAAATGTGTATTACCTCCAGTTCGTGTACGGCGCTTCATGACAACGGATTTGATGAAGTGGAACGGGTAGGTGTGCGTTCCGAGATTCGTACGAAGTGAGTGCGATGTGTCCCTTGATGTCTACAGAGTCCAGATGTGTCCACAGTCCGGTGTCCTGACAATAATGCTGGGCCAGTCAAAGTTCATTCCGAGATCCTTCCGAGCCAGTTTAGACGATTTTAGCAAGCAAGGCTGTAGTGGCAGATTAGGGGCGAGTTGGCGCCGACTCGGCGGAGTGAAAGAAGGCGGTTGTGTGAGAGGTAGGCAAGGACGTTATCTTAGTGATAGCCGTGCATAGCCACCTCTAAATTTAAACTTTGATGTCCAGTACTTGGAACTCAGAGCCTCTGCTTCCGGAGTACTCTCGGCTTCTGTTGGTCCCGAGACTTGAGAGGCTAATATTACGGGGCGAATAGCACAAGTTTCCCGAAGGAAAGCGGAAAGCGTGGAAGCTGGTTGGTTTTTAGGATTTACGCGGCGGGCTGAGATGGCGGAACCACTTACGAGGAGCTCGACCGTCAAGAACAAATACCAATACTTTGAATGCGCTGCTAACTAATTTACTTATCATTCGGTACTTTATTTATTGCGTAGTTATTTACTACGCCGGCATCTTGCTACACTGGTCTAGCCTGCGTTGTCAACCGAATCCTCTCTCGCTCTGGCCATGATATGGAACCCAATGTGTGCTCCACGCAAAAGCTCGCAAATGTCATAATTTTGCGCAGTTCTGCGTCGTGAGCAGATCTGTGGGACATCATCACTCGCTTAACCTGGCGGGTGAATGGTAGTTGTTTCTCAGACACTTGCAAATTTCAATAAATCCGCGAGGTCCGAGTTGTCCAACTGAAGAAATTATATGTGCGTCAACTTGCGTCCGAATGCGAGGCATCAGCGTATTTCCAGACAGGTTGGGCATGTCGCGTTCAGGAATGGAACACTAATGGAACTCGACGGCAGCCTGCCAGCAGACGATAAGTATATTCCGATCCCGGCGTTTCCATCAAGACTTCTCGGATCCGTCCGAATGATACACCCGCCACATCCGAATATTGGGAGCCCACTCGCCGAGATTGCATGATGGGGTCGGGATGGGAGTCAACGTTCATCCTTCGTGAGGTTTCCAGAACATTTCTTCTTTTGGAAGAACATGTCGAGTCCAAGTCAACAACAAAAAATGCGCATTTTATGCACCTTTTTGAGTATTTATTCGGCCACGATGAGTCGAACCCCCACCTCTTCAGCGTCATCTACGTTCTCACTGAGAGAAGCGGAAGTCAGTATGCTGAACCCTCGGTTCCTCAAACCAACTTCAAACTGCCTCTTGGTTACTGCACAACATCAGACTCTATGTGGTCGAAGTGGGTTGTTCGGGATGTCCAGCAAGGGACTTTCTTAGGATCCGTCATTTAGAGCACACATGGCAGCCAGATTGACTATCGCGTTTCGGGTGAATCGGTTCAATCGGGTTGTTCTACGAAGGCGGTGCATCAGGATTCGGAGAGGATGGAGCGAAGGAAAGATCCCACCATCTTACAAACGGGTCTGAGCGACTCGCGCCCGTTCGCAGACGCGGGCGGGCTGCGGTGAAGATTACTCTTGTTTCGGGTGGACACGGACACCAGACAGGATGGATGCCGTAATTTCTACTCATCTCCGATTATCATTTCTTATCTTATCTTTCGTTGTGAACCGGAAGGTCTCCGACATCGCCGGAAACATGAATCATGTTATTTTAGCTTGCACGCCTGTCGTGTGGGGAGCAATTACAAGCCGGAGCACAACTGAGCTCAAGCAGTCAATCGGGCACGGGAGGAATTGTCGCAACATGCTGGATTTGTGCTGGATGATAACTGAATTCCGAGTTGCAGATTGGTTGCAGATCAGCCGGTTCCGAGGGCTGTGCACATCCCTTGATCTGCACCACCATGTCGACCGAACCTGTCTTGCCCGCTGAACTGGAGCGGGAGGTCTTTGAAACCGCGGCTCTGATTTACCCTCAGACAATCCCTCCTCTGTTGCGCGTAGCTCGCAGGGTCCACATCTGGTCAATTCAAGTTTCTCCTCCCGAGTTCCAGCGCGGTCTGATTGAACTACTTATAGGATCGAGCCTCTACTATACCAGGTTGTCCGTGTGGTCAGCACAAATAGAGACATGGTCCTTACCCTCCTGAACTCAAAACCGCCCGAGTTCTGGCATGCGGTGCGCCACCTGGGCCTCGAAGATGGCTGTTCGCTCGAGGAAGGAAGACAGCTGCTCAGTCTGTGTAAAAACGTTATCAACTTCAGCTCTGACTATTTCTTCACGTATCCTTCGCTACTACCCATCCTAGCGCAAATGCACATCGAGAAGCTGTCCCTGACGCTGCACGAGCTATTCGGCGCCAAGCCCATCGATCTCACACACACGCTATTCCAATCCCTCACGCATATCGACATGTTCGGCCTCCAAGGCGTGGCGGAAGCACTCGTCGATCTCCCGACGCTGCGGGCGCTCACCCACCTTTGTTTGCACTGCGAGATCCCGCGGGATACAGTGACAGCGGTGCTGGCAGACTGCCCTCGCCTCCAGCTCCTCCTCGTGCAATGGGCAGCGGGCGACGATCTCTACGAGGCGGAATGCGTCCCGCACGTGTACGACATCCGATTTGTGATAGGGATGTATGACGACTACTGGACGGATTGGGAGGCGGGCGCGCGGGGCGGTATCGATATGTGGGCCGTGGGAGACGATTTCGTGCGTAGCAAACGAAGGGGGGAGATCGAAGGTCCGTTTTCACGCCTACCGTTTCAGATGTCCCTGATATGTTGATCTCAGCGACGTGCTACTGGTTAATGTAGAGTGCCGGGTGTATTTTACGCTAAGTAAATAGTGGGGTAAAGCACGCCCACAGCCAGCACGACGCCCAGTCGCGTCCCACTTTTTTTTTGTTGCCGATTACATTCCTGTCCATGCACATCCCGCTGGATACCGAGGAGCATCGGAATTCAGCCATCCTTCTCCCACTCGTACGACGCTCAATATGCATACCTTCTGCCGTGGTCATTCACATGGATGGCGTCGAATACCCTCTTATTCGTGATGGGAGAACACTGGACTACACAGTGCCCCTCCAACTACAGGAACTACGTAGAGGCCCAGCTACTACAGAGCAACTACAGAGCACTAGTAAGCGTGCCGGAACTACGGCAACTACTGCCGAACTACAGCCACTACCACCAAAATCAGGGTTTGCGGATGTAGCAGGCCATCTCAGCCAAGTTTTTCGACAATCGGCCTTTGACGCCTTCCGTCGAGACCTAAATAATCACAAATCCTTCGACGACATTTGTTCTTATCTAGTCGCCGAATGCGCGCGGATTCATAAAGATCATGAGATGATGCTCTATGTTTCGGATCCCTGGCCATCCCAAACCGCTGTCGAACATCTCGTCGCCAAATCGTCTGGATATTTCATCTACGCGGTAACCGTGATCAAATTCATTGACGACCAAGACTTCCGTCCAACCCTTGCCATTGCGTGACACATAAATTCAAGAACTGTGAATTGTGGTGAACTGTCTGTCCCTTTATCTGCCAGTACTGGTGATTCGACTCCGCAGGTAAGTCCCAGTATCCGTCCGTTCCTTCAATTCCCGGTTACCGTTACTGACTGCTGCCCCGGGCACTTCCAGCACCTCCTGAGTTCTGCTCGCCGGAACGCAGATTCGATTTGGGTGCATGTCCATCGTTCATAACAATAAAATAAAAAAGGATAGGTATCGATCAATCCCCCACTGTATTCACTAGCTAGCGGTGATTGTGAGTTATGAGCAATTATTACCTTGAATAATATTTAGTCTTTCGGGCACGGGAACAATAGCAGGAACGAAACCTAATGATCAGATGCGTCGCGGAAATTACAGCTACTACCTCGTGATCTTTCTAATACGGAAGAAGTTGTTGGATGATAAGGAGAAAGGTGGCGGCGATGATTATTGGGTCAGGGTTGGAAATCTACTGGGAGACGTGGACCAGATCTAGGGATTGCCTTATCTCTTAGCCTGTAGGACGCGCATCCAGCCCAATCCTCTGTTGCAATTTGTTCGAGCAGACTGCGTGTCACAAATCGAAGGCTATTCCCATCTTTTCTTCGTGGCGATGGAGTTGATACAGCTCGTCAAGTGAATCGATGCATGCGCAGAAGCCGCCGACGGAAATTTAAGGCGTTGATTCCAATGTCGTGAATCCGTTATATAACACCAAGTATTACTTACGCATACGATATCGTGGTCACTCTTCCGTCCCCATCCACAACTATAACCAGCCCTAGAGACTCGTCGAGGGCCATTTCCTGGCAGGAAGATATTGTCACATTTCCGACGTCCAATTTCCGAAAGATCGTGTGCGGTACCGGAGCTGGACTGAAGTGCACCAGTCCCAAGTACGGTTCCAGGTAGAGTTCTTCCTGCCTGACCAGGATGAGGACATAGGCACCCGAAGCTCCCACCGCCGTGTTCGAAATGCGGTCCGGGTGTTGATAGACACAAGGCGGCCCGAACTCTATAGTTTCCGAGTCACAATCTGCATGTCCTGGCCAGAAGTGAACCAGATTGACAAGCTCAGTCCCTCCGAGTGTGCCGGCGAAGGAAGTGACCGCGAAGATTCCGTACTGCGGCGCGAACACGCGGGGGCCGTCAATTCTCCCGACAAAAGTGTATTCAGGTCCGTGAATCTCTGGCGCGTTGGATTGACCGAGAGATATTGTGCTGGGACCGGGAGGAACATCGGATGTGAACCGGCGAATACCGGAGGCTGAGAGGGGCGGAAATGGGAAGTTTTGTACTGTGGCATGTTTATACCGCGGCTGCCGTGCGAAAAACATATACAGGCTTCGTCTAAAGGCCAGACATGCCACTGGCCTCAGCTATCAATCGTCAATATTGGCACGGTGACTTTCGATCGACCAGCATTCCTTACCCGGGTGAACAGATCTTTAGGGCTGGTTTGTAGGAAGGCATTTGGGTTAGTCTGTATAGCGTCATTTGCATTCATAGTCCACCACACAACACTTGATGCTGTGCAGAATCCCATAACTCGCGGGTTAATAAACAAGTTGATATTCGGATGTCTGATGCTCGTTGGAGAGATCACTTCGGAAATGGCGACGTGTGCTCGATCGCGGAAATCGATGCAGATGACGGCGAGGCGCATGAGATTCCCCATATCGTAGCCTCTGCAACAAAACATCATCCAGCGTCTGCGACACGTCCGCATCGGGGAACTGACTGGATCCACGCCCCAATGAGGGCTTTACCCTTGATTTCGGTACAAACCGCTTGTGGCTGAAGATAAAACCATTCCGAGTCTCTTTGGTTTTCCAAGTGCGCCACACGCTGCGAGGTAAGGGTGTCCCAACAACTCACATCCCCATATTTTGTATAGGCCACCGTGAGGTTGGCTCCTGGAATGCAGAAGATCCTAGTCCAGCGCTCTATGGAGAAATTGTCGATGCGGATCGGACGTGGATTGTCAGACTTGAGGTTTTTCATCACTCGATCAACCCTCCGCACAACGTTCTGTAACTCCGGTAGAGATAATGCATCGAGCGCGTCCCCGGTAGACAAGGGGAGTGGATTCATCTCCACCTCTCGTATGTGAATGAGAGCATTCAGCCAAAGTGTCTTTTCGGACTGGAGTTCACGGATGACGCGGCAGATCTGATAAAAGTCAGTCTCGGCGCTTCTCGCTGGGCCCATTCCATGGTTCGCGACATACTGAGACGAAACTCAGAAGATCAGCGACATCCAACTGTTTGGCCAACTCCAGAAGAACATCGGGCGGAAATCCGGCGATACCCAGTGACATGGTGGCAGAGGTCAAGATATGGACTCAGGATCAAATGTCTGTTTGTGCATGTTTTGATCTCCTGCCAAATGCTTGATTTGGACGGCAAATCTGGGTTTCCCGTCTACCACACTCACCAGAGAAGGCCCACCGCCAATCTGATTAGATACATACTAAGCTCCTACAATAATTACCAAAATTTTAACCATTAAACAAGAAAATATGAATTACATAATCTCTGTCTCCGTATCCTGCGTCCTCGTCATCTTCATGCTCGAGCATCAGTTACCGCCAAAGTTCACTTATGGGATTAATCCGGCCAGGTAAGCACAGATCTTGTCTGCAGAGGCTCAAGGAGACATAGACCGACACTTATTTATCCAGCACTCTCTCCATGGTGTACCACCAGTGCTTAAAATTTGTAACGGACGTGACAGTCACTCCGTCCCCGCCTCGCATATTATTTCCTTTTCTCTTATTTTCGTTGCTAACCACATTCCTTTTATTTCTAGTTTCCTTTGACGCATTCGTCGCGTCCCAACATTCCTTCAACTCCGTTTCCGTTCGTGGAGTGCATCATTGATGAGATCATAATTAGCACTGCCACCCCCTACTTGTATATAAAGCCGCTGTCGTATTTACAGTTCTTAGGGTGAATCCTACACTTACAACAGTCACTTGTGTTCGCTTTGCCCAATCTCTCGTGTGGCGGATCTCGCTTCCCCGCGTATCCGTCACAAAATTGTGCCGTTGAATTTGGCTGGGGCCGCTCCCGAGTCGGACTCAGTATTCCGTTGCGAAATACATTTCTGTGCAATGGACAGGACAGTAAATAGCCGAAGAACAGGTATCCACCTCCTAGGAATGGTGTGGTTTTGGTTCATGTTACAGAATTAGGGTGTTCAAGGTGGTTCGTGCAGGCCTAAGGCCGAAATAAAGTGTCCTGGTGGTATATACATATCCAGGCGTCACCGACACTGTTTTAAACATATTTGACTGACTAAGATGTGCCCTTTGACCCTCTAATCCCTCCAAATTACTGATAAGTTAGTCAAGTTAGTTGGGCGAAAGTTACTTATGCCATCAGATGGCATCAGTAACTGGTACTTTTATGTGCGAAATTAACTTACTCTACCACAAGTTACTTCAAGTTAACTTGAAGGTAGTTGTGGCAGGCTAAGTAAGTTTCACCAAGTAACTTAGTTAGCCATCCTGATTTATTGAGCAGAAACACCGGCGTAAGCTGAAGCGTGCATGGTGGTGCGCATCGAGTCAGACCCCGGCTGGCGTCGCTGTAGATGAAGGGGAAGATACCACAGTGTACAGTATACATGCGTGTATCTGCGCGTGCACGAAATCAGAGGTTCAAGATTGGGTTTGCAAGACTCCAGATACAAACGCGCGCGCATTTACCAGGTAAGAGATGTGCCCACGACTCGAGTCCGAATTGAAAAAAAACAAACATGACTAGTTGCCGTCGATGGATCTTGAGAAACTGCTGCGAGTGAGGGTGCCGAGAGCACTGAATGGCGCGTTACAGGCACGGAAATATGCGGTCAGATTGAGAGTGCTTGACGATGGGAAGCAGTGTCTTGGAACGTGACGAAACGAGAATACTGCAATCACGAAGCGCGCCAAGATCGACTCGAGTGAACAGCGAGATTAGAGTAGAAGCGATACGCAGTCACACTGTAACGTGTAAGTGTACAGAGATCGCAGTCTTCTCCCCGAGGGTGTCAGATGGCCTGGGTACGGTGATATCAGACATGATCGAAGGGGAGACAGTGTTCGTTACCAAAACGCCCGGCGAATCTCGGAAGTTCAATGGACATCCGCAGGCAGCAAACAGACGTGAGTCTGGGAGATATGCCTCCGCCGGAGAATATTGGCCCCAAGGATATGCACCCGCGCGAATTCGCTCAGTGGGCACACATACATATGCGATATGCACAGGCTCGGTTGGTGGCGCGGGCATGCCGGACGTCCACGCACCACAAGCCCTGCGCCGAAAGTGCATCCCCGCAGCGAAGAGGGTAGGGAAAAGGAAGGGGATAAAGAGAAACATGAAAGACCTGACACACCTTCCTCCATCCTACAGCCCCTCCGTAGTTGTGACCAGCTCGTCCATCAAGCTCAGCCTTGGCTCTGCAATACTTGTTTCCCATGGCCTAGGTGTATGCGTTAGTGGTATGTTAAAAGATGAGAAGCAGAAGAAGGAAGGGGGAAATGAGGGCAGAGAGGCTCAAGAGGGGTAGAATAGATGAGGAGAGGATGGTGGATGGATGATGGGCATACTTCAGCGCCAGCCTGACGGCGTCGATGGTGAATATCGACAGTGCATATGAGGCCCCTGGACGAGGAAAGGAGATTGCAGCACGGGAATAGAGAGGGAACGGTGTGGAAGGACAAGATGTAGATGAGCGGACGCACCTCCGCCTTTGCCTCCCATTATCGCGTTCCTTCTCGCGGCGAGCTGCTGCTGCTCAGCTTGCTCCACTTCGACGTCAAGTTGTCGAAGCCTATGAGGTAAGTGAGGACCGCATAATCATATTTACACAGGGAAAACAAAGAGAATGAGGGGATGTATGGGTTGAGATGAACGCGAAGAGGGCAGTGTCACAAAGACTTCGACTAGCCAGTGATAGCATAATCGCGCTTCGCCGTCGGCCTCGTATTCGTGCCAACGAGTCCAGCGAGGGACTGGAATGGAGGACGATGGATGGATGGACAAGTGGGAAAGGGATGTATTGGCGGCTAGAAGGCAGGCATGGATAATATGGACTGAGCACGCACTTGTCATTCGCTTCCTTCAATACAGCGCCTCTGTAGCCTGGCTCATAGGCTCCTGGTGTATTGTCGCACTCGAGAAGACCCGGCTCGTTGGCCCTGAAGGTGGCCTCTGCATTCTCGGCGGCGTGGTTGCGACGTTGAATCCACGCGTGAAGTCGAATAAGGGACTGTGAGTATCAGCTAGCGGCTCACGGCGCAATGTCGTCCAGTGAGATGGCGGGAGAGATCAAAAGATGGGTTGTGGCGGTGTAGCGGATCAGCATGACGTGCTTATCTCTTTCTTTTGACACCACAACGCTTCACTGCAGACCCGGCGCACGGAAATTTCAGATGAAAATCCACGAGTCTGTGCTGGAATGCTTTGCAGGCCCAGCTCTTCCCTTCGACTTCGCTAGCACCACTATGGGGGGGGGGGGGGGGATTTATTATACTCGCGTGGTCCACAGGCTGAACAACGAGTTTACGGAAGACATACAAGTAGTACTGTAGCGGGTGGTTATCCTCACAGAATTCTACAAGATGACGACCGAGCACAACATCATTCCAGGGGTTCGATCACACAAGACGCTGGCAAACCATGGACTGGCCGGCCAATTGAATGGCTGGACCTCCGGTTAGAACCTCGTGGGACCTGACCACAAGCGGAGTGCGCAAGTGTACAGGAGGAGTTCCCTCCTCCCAGGTAAAAATCCCCGGCATCCACCAGTCCATTGAAGGCTGTCGTATGTCTTCCCTTTGCAAATGCATGCAAACCACCTGTCTCCGAAGAAACAGACCCAAGGATTTTTGGGCGAGTCGTCCATCAACTAACGACCCGGAAACACAAACACAACAACAAAAGAAACTGGCCTCCAAGGTCGAAATCCTCCAGAAGATGGCCATGACGAAATCCAAGGGTGGCCAAGTGTTCCCATGGGCTCATCTCTCGAGTGGTTAAGGCAAGTCGGTCCGGGTTCCGTATGGCCAACCGTTTCAGATCACCCGTAGCTACGCCATCCGTGGAATCCATGGGTCCTCTGCGCGATTTGTTCTTCCACCACCACGAATAGGGGATCCCGAGGTTCCTGCAGCCAGCGATAACATCCCACCTGATGTATAGGATCCAGCGGCCAGAGGTGCCCGATCTTGTAGATGGCACGGCAAGTTGATAGGCAGGCGGAAAAGCCAGCACACAGGCCCTACCACAAATTTTTGGGACCACGGAATGTAAACTGAGCGCAGCCCCGGGGCCGTTTCACGAGAGTGCGCCAATGCGGGTCCAGTTGAGAGCCAGGACACACATGGGAGACCAGAAAGACGCAAGTTGATGGCGCCAAGAGATTGTCGATCACGATTGACGGGTCATCTCGGGTAACGATCCGAATGCTCCGGTCGTCGGCAAGAGTGCCAGCGAAGCGTCCTCCAACTGCTCGAGAGAGGTAGTGTCCGGGTTTGGGGCCCTGAAAAGTGGTACCTGGTCATACCCGAGGCCGCTGCGGACACCACGGGAGAGACTGTGCGCGTGGGAGCGCGAGGTAAGGGACCGGGGGTGGTGGGCCAATTACAATGGAGTCCGCGAAGGCCAATCCCGCCAGAGGTGCGTCGTGCATCGATATCCCGGATGGCGCCTCGGAGCCAGTTGGGTAGGGGTCCTCAAAAATCGATTTTGTGTCGACCAGGAGGCCAGCGCGGGAGTCCATGGAGTCGCCTGCCAATACGCGCGGATCCATTTTTTTCGCCAGTGTACGCTCCAAATTGATCATCACCAAAAGCGGGGGATCGATGCAAGGCCTTATAAGGTCCTGCAAAGGGCCGTATTGCAATAAAATCTACGTAAAGTTACATCTGCTTTTTGTACAGCCAAAGGCCCTTATAAAGGAACTATTTTTCTGCAAAGCTATCAAAAAGCTTTGCAAAGTTCTCGCCGGACCCTCCGAATTACGCCTGATATTTCAATTCCGGGCAGGAGTATATGGTTTTGCAAGATCTTTGCCAAGATGTCGTATAGACAGAACCCTGGCGAGCAACTGCAGGGCTTTGTATCGCGACTATTTTTTTGTAGAGCTATTCAGGATCGGTAAACTCGCTGGTGCACGACAGATGTTTTCCTTAATTGCACACGATGTAGCACATTGCAAGAGTACAGAAACAAGACATGGAATTCATTTGAATATAAATACAAAAAAAAACTAGCTGGCCCCTTCCGTGCGTGCGCGCTTTGCGGCGCGCTGGGCAGCGAGACGTTCAAAAGCAGAGAGCTCCGCGGGGGCTTCCGGCTCCTCCCGAGACACAGTTGAGTCAGTCCCGAAGACGTTACTGCACGAATTGTGAGTATGCAGCGGATATGGGATGAGTGGATACTCACTAATTGAAGTGATCTAAGATCGCCTGCCCGTTACCGTTGTCGAAGAGATCAACGATGGACCAGTAAAAATCCTCGTAGCTGAAATTGCCATCCCGTGCCGCCCAGGACGACAGGCTGGAAAGGCAGAAGTAAAGCTTGGCGACTTGTAAGATTAGAATTGATCTGGTGAAAGATACTCACTTGTGTGCATACATAACCGACATCACGCGCCCCAAGCGCGTCTTGGCCATTCCGTGCCGCATTCCCAGCCCTCCCGCGATGGAAGCCTGGAGCCTGAAGTGCCGTCGACGGACCCTGGTAGATCTGCTTCGCTGCCTAAAAGTCTTGTCAGTTGACAGGAAAAATGAGATGAAGAGTAGGCGCGCAGCAATAGGTAAGGGACCTTCAAGAAGTTTGTCCTCAATGTCATCCTCGTCGTAGGGATGATCACTCGGATAGACGAAGGCAGGGATCATGCCATTGATGGGGAAGGTCTTGTCACCGGCCTTGATTTTCTCGAACGTCCTGAACAGGATAATGTCAGAACAACAAATTGGCGCACAGTGACTCATGTACTCAGCTGTGGGCGGGTATTCCTTTGGACACAATGCCGCACCTGTGAAAGGATTATCGTACCCACGCCCAAGCTTCTTGTTACGATCAGGGATGTCGGCAGCTGGGATGGCGACGCTCGGGTCTTGACTCTTCATCAGCCAATCAATGGCGTTGGTCTTCATTTTGCTGGTGTCATCGCCGCGAGCACCATCGACGCCGGTTTGAATCTGGAAAGGTTGTTAACATGAAGTGTTACAACGGAGGGAGCTTACCTCAGTACAGACTTTCTTGCGAAGCTTGACGTTACCTCCCAAATCAATCATCTCCTCGCGGAACCCAGGAATGGTGTCGCAGACGATCCTCCAACTGGCGCTGAGTCGTTCGAACCGCTTCTTCTTCCTGGAAACATTTCAGCATCGGAAACACAAGACCACAAACTTGATAACCACAACATACTTGCGGTCGGTAGGAGGGCGCCGGGCAGCCTCATCGTCGCTGGCAGCAAGCGCAATCCGGACACCATGCTCCACGATCACGTGGATACGGTCAAACGGACCACACACACGAGCAAGATGACGACCATAGGACTTGTAGGTCTCCTCGTCGTCTGGATCGGTGCTCGCAGGCTCGTCTTCATCGCCGTTCGAATTTCTAGAGAGGAAAGACGCGTCAAGCTGATCAGCGAGCAAAAAAAACTACATACTTGCGCTTTTTTGAGGCTGTGGTGATCTTCGAATGGGCGAGCTTAGCCTTGACTGCAGCGAGGACTTGAGGATCCGATTCGGAGCTGGGAGGCTCAGATGAAGGCATTGCTTGTGTGAAGAAGATGGGGGTTGGGGAGTGAGGTGAGACGCCTTTACATGCCCTTTATCAAGTATTAGCGACCAGCTGAATCATTCATCACATGGCGCGAATCTTCGTGTGTTGCCCTGATCGTCGAATTTGAAATATGGAGCGGCTCCCCATCTACCACAGTCTGCAAGGATGCACATTATATTCTGTGTACACGGTCTGTACTCGCGTCAGTATTCCCCTCATTTTCCAAGTGGAATGGGCTTGAGAGCGCAAAAACTGATCGAGTCCCTTCGATCCCAAGTTGATGGCGACAAACCATTGAGTCTGAGTCACGCACCGCATCCGAGCCCGGGCCACAGTACCGTGCCTGGTTTGTCGGTCTCGTCTCAGCATGCCCGCCCCAGAGATCCCCCAAACTTTGCACTCATCAGAGCTCCTCCTGAAGATTCCAGATGGCCTTGGTTCAGCAAAGAAAACCATACAGGCTCTGAATATTGATCAAGCGGCGGAAGAAATTACCTGCACATTCAATGTGGTGTGTATCCTCTACTATCGCTCATCGAGATTTGTACTTATCCTTTCGTAGGCCAAGATGGTATACATGCAACATGTTCGGTTTGCAATTGGAGGCCTCCATAAATTTTCTCCGCAGCGCGAAGAGAGTCCGAAGGCAATCCAGGCTGTGTGGGGACCCGGTATGGCCACACCGGAGAATCCAGGGCCACCCGCCTGGGTGGAGCTCAGCAAGTCGAAGGAGGGTCCAACGCTTCCATTTGAAGTGAGAGTTGTGACGCTTAATTATGCCGTGGGGCGTATTGCGCGTCTGGCCTGCTCATCTTGGAATGCAGTTTTGGTGAGTTATCGCTTCATTGCAGCATTTAGTATTGACTTATAATTCCCTGAGGCTAATGACCTATTGGACTGGGCACAATATGTGCGCTTTTTTTTGCCTTATTATTTCACCTCAATTGAGATGTTATAGATTAATCCTGCTGCCCTTCGTATCGAGCACCCGTACCTACCATCTATTTCTGGGCCTGCCCGGGGCCGTTATACAACTCTCCCAGAGCTGGATGAAGATTCAGAGGCGGAATAATTGTGCTTCATAGTAGTCATCAATTTCAATTCAAATTTGAGACATTGATTCAATTGAATGACGACGTCCGAGTGATTAAGCCCCTTTCCTCTCTTCCCCTCCTGCCATGAGGAGCCTCCGAGGCGTCCTCATATTTTTCTTGCTTCTCATGGCCAACATCTATACCTGTGTACCTCCCTGCCGCGCTAGCTATCCAAAGCAAGCAGCTCTCTCGATTCATCAAGCCAAGTGTCCGCATGCTTCTGCCTCCGATCCAAGCCTGGATGCTGCTCTTGAGAAGCGTCGTGCCAAGAAGCGTAGGAGGTTAGAGGCCGAGGCACCTGTGGCCTCCACATCCTCTGCTCCGGACGAGTCCCATTCGAGTCCGAATATTGTTTCAAGTCCACGCTTGACGGTCGGTGGTCTTGCATTCGATAATAATCGGAATTCAGCCAACAATGATTTAATAGGAGCCTGACCTCAACGACATTGAAATGCCGGATGCCGCACCGCTGGCAGATCCTGAGCTTTCACCAATACCAGCTCCCTCTCCAGTTCAGGAGGTCTCAGCTGCTGGACGACCTGTTCGCACTCGGCGTCCCACTTGGAAGTTGTTGCAGCAGCTCCCAGAGGTCGCCCCTTCGGAACCAGCACCATCAGTCGAGGATCTTGATTCTGACCGGACTCCGCCGCCCACGATCTCTGCGTATGTGTGGGAAGCTGTGAAAACTGTTCAGAATTCATTCGGTTTATATCGCGAGTACCCATCCCTACCGACTCACGATCCGGAAAAGCTGGCCAATTCGGCGACATTATCCAATATTCCGCCACCTGTCGGTCAATCTGAGGCGGTTGATACTCGTCTCGCTCCGTCTACATCTGTGACTGCTGCTTCCTTGCTCCCTACGTCCCCAGAGTCTCTGGGGCCATTTAAGAACTCCACCATTTTCGGTCTCATGAACTGGATGTGGACCGGATCTGCCATGAAGTCGATCGAAGAAATGGCAAAGTTGGTTTTTTTTCTGAAGTCGGATCAATTCGACAAGGCCGACTTGGAAGGGTTCGATATTGCCGCCGAGACTACCAAATTCGATGAGTTTCTGGACGGCACTGACAAGAAGGCTCTACCGTTGGATGTAAGTAGTCATACATTCCCCGCCGCCAGTATTGACGGACTGCTGCAGCCGGGGAACGCCAGCACCGAGACATCCCAGGTCAAAGACGGCTGGCGCGAGGTCTCTGTGGACATTCAGGTACCAGATGGCAAGGAACACGCATCATACGAAGACGTTCCTGTCTTTTCCGTACCCGGTCTTCATTTTCGTAACCTCACTGAAGTGATTAAAGGCGCATTCCAAGATCGAAGCTCGCGTTTCTTCCATTATACTCCTTTCAAACTCTTCTGGAAGCCGAAACCGACAGATGAACCTCAGCGTGTATACGACGAAATCTATTCAACAGACGCCTTTATTGCTGCGCACAACAAGCTACAAAAGCAACCCCCTGAACCAGGGTGTACCCTGGAGCGCGTCATTGCAGCTCTCATGTTCTGGTCGGACTCTACTCACCTTGCGAATTTTGGGACTGCGTCTTTGTGGCCACTGTACCTCTTCTTTGGTAATCAGTCTAAATGGGTGCGCGGTAAACCACGCGCCGGAGCTTGCCACCACGTTGCATATATGCCTAAGGTCTGCACATCCTGGCCGATTCGTTCTTATACTGACGCTCAATCAGTTGCCGGATAACTTTAATGATTGGTGCAGGATGATTATGGGAGACGCACCGTCTGCAGAACTGTTGACTCACTGCCGACGCGAGCTTATGCACGCCATCTGGAATATTCTCCTGGATGAGGAGTTCATTAAGGCTTGTAAACACGGTGTCGTACTCGAGTGTCCTGACGGCATCTTTCGACGATTCTATTTCCGGGTTTTCACTTACTCTGCAGATTATCCTGAAAAGTAAGTGCACTTAATCCCCCATGAAGTCGTCTCATTCACAATCTCGCAATCATGATAAGGGTCCTTCTGGCAACCATTCGCAACCTGGGTGCATGTCCTTGCCCGCGTTGCCTGGTTAAAAAGACTCAGCTAGCCGAAATGGGGACTGTGAACGATCAGAAGCGTAGAGTCACCGATGCACGTCAGGACGACGAACCAACACGCCTCACAGTTACTTCGGCAAGGGACTGGATCTACAAAAGAGCCTACGGGATCAAGAGCGCGATGGTTGAGAGAGTACTTTCAGTCACATCAATGGTTCCGACATTGGTGAGAATTTATGATTCCGAAGTAACTCGCACTCACATTACATGCTCAGAATGCATTCTCCCGTCTGAACATATTCGGGCTGAGCATCTACACGATGCTTGTGGTTGATTTCATGCACGAATTTGAGTTGGGTGTTTGGAAAAGTGTCTTCGTGCATTTGATTCGCATTCTTGTTGCACACGGCGGTGATTCAATTCAACTATTAAACCAGCGGTGAGATAACTAGTTTTGAATCGGAACATGATAACTAACGGGGAATAAAGCTACCGCATGGTTCCAACATTTGGTCGCGCCACCATCCGTCGGTTCACAAACAACGCTTCTGCAATGAAAAAGCTTGCAGCACGAAATTTCGAGGACTTGTTACAGGTCAGTTAATGCTCAGAGCAACCAACAAATGCTCACGATTGAGTTCGAAGTGCGCCATTCCGGTATTTGAAGGTCTCCTCGACGACGAGCACAACAAAGTCGTCCTTGATCTTCTTTTCTTATTGGCATACTGGCACAGCTTAGCTAAACTCCGGATGCACACAACCTTTTCCTTGGATCGCCTCGACGAAGTCACCTCGAGTCTCGGCCGTCAACTTCGGTTCTTTGCCAAGCGCACCTGTAGCAAATTTGAGACGAAGGAGCTCCCGTCAGAGGAGGCTGCTCGAGGCAGACGCCAGGCCAAGAAGGCAGCGAAAAAGGGTGGGCAGGCCGCCCCCACTGCCAGTGCTAAACCAGGTCCATCGACAACGAAGGTTTTCAATTTATCTACTTACAAGGGTCATTCCTTGGGAGATTACGTTCGTACAATCCGGTTCTTTGGGACGACGGACTCGTATTCGACCCAAACGGTGCCGTGACGTTCTAAGCGTTGACTGATAATATTTACGAATTAACTGCTTTTTAGGGCGAGTTAGAACATCGTCGAGTGAAGCGATTTTATGCACGCACCAACAAAAACAATGCCGTCAAGCAAATGACAAGGCTTGAACGTCGAGAACAGGCATTACTGAGATTAACCCGTAGACAGGCCGCTGCTGCAGTCATCCCCCCAATCGCTGCGGTTCCCGATGAGGCGGCGTCGACAGGAAAGCAGAAAAAGAAGCGCAAAAAGGGTGGACTGCGCCGCCCAGCAGTCGATTTCGCGGAGTCTGAATCGCTACCATACACATCGCCGGAGCTTCATCACCATATCTCGCCTTCCCGTAACCATCACTTTCACCTCCCGTCTTGGCTCGCTGACAATGATGAAGATCCTGCTCTCAAAGTAAGCTCCCCTCGTCAATTTAGGCCATGCAGCTAATCGTTCACCAGGACTTCCTTCCCAAATTGCAGGATCATTTGTTGGCCCGACTAACACATCCAAACTCGACGTCCGACAACGAAGAATTTTCTCCTGAGGAACGGAGGCAGATATTAATACGGAATGATCGCCTGTATTACCACAAGGCAAGTCGGATGCACTCACTTTACCGCTTGTCTGTTGACGCGACACAGGTGTTCCGTGTGAACTATACCAGCTATGATGTTCGTCGTGAGCAAGACTCCATGAATCCACGAACACACGCCGACATTATGATGCTGGCGCCCGAGACCGAAGACCCTAATGCACATCCTTTTGTGTACGGCCGAATCTTAGGCATTTACCATGCCGATGTCGCCCGCAATATCCCTGGGGCAACCACGGTTCCCGCTCCCATCGAGTTTCTTTGGGTACGGTGGTTCCGTCTGGACAAAACCTACACCGGCGGATTCAAACGCAAACGACTTCACCGGCTTGAATTTGTGCCCGACTCGGAACCAGGAGCTTATGGGTTTGTGAATCCTGATGATGTTATTCGGGGCGCGCACCTCATTCCGGCCTTTCATTACGGAGCAACAGAGGACGCCCCAGGACCATCGTTTGCGAGAGCGGAGGACGAGCTCGACGACTGGCTATACCACTACGTGAATTTGTGAGTCTTTTTGAAACATCAGTCCCGCAGATATTGATTGCGCACCAGCTTTGTTGACCGTGACATGTTTATGCGGTATCTTGGAGGAGGCGTTGGGCATTATCAGGTAAATGTACCGGATGTTGCATCCGACGAACCGGAGCCGCCCGACGAAGACCTTGGGCCACTGGCTGGCGACAGTGCTGATAGCGAGGAGGAGAGCTCAGACGAGGGGGAGGAAGACATTCAGGACGAGCCGGAATCGAACGATGCCGATGACGAGATTGCGCTCGGTCCAGAAGACGGAGAGGATGGGATGGAGGACCTTACTGAAGACCTTGGCTATGCCGCACTATAGTTCAGTTGATACACAGGACATCCACAGAACGAGAATATATTTATTTATTGGCCAACGGCTCAATTTACTTTACATTTATTGACGGATTCGAAATAACTTATTTCACAGTCAGCAGGCTTATCAAACTCGGAGAATTCAAAGGGATGAAGGAGCGCATTGAATTCTCCGAGTTGGATAAGCAAGCTGACTGCCCGGGCCCGGTCCTAGTTCCTGTGCGAGCGGAATGGCTGGATCCAGAGTAAAGGCCAACTCAGAAGGGACAGGTGTCATATCTTACCTGGTCAGTACACCTGAGTTTTCAATCAAAGTAGCCTCTGGTCAAGAGAGTGGGTGGTCCCTGGGCTTGCCAGAAGGTGAGAGATTGGGCAGTGGGAGATGGGAGTAGAAGACAAGGAGGACCGCTCACGCCTGTCACGGATCTGTCAATCACGCCAAATTCCGAGTCCGAGTCCGCGGAGCTTGGCTGATGTCTTACTGTCTATCGAGAATTACGGTGAAAGGCGAATTCTAAACACTATGGACGTCATAAAGGTCATCTGATAGCCTGAGGCCATGCTGTCCGGGTTTGAAGAACAGATGTGTAGTTGTGTGTAGCCATCTCAGACATTTTATTGTTCATGGATTGACACCGAAGCAAAGATACTACCAGTGCAAAAATAAATCTGCCCTTTGTGACCTGTGCAACATAATTAAAATGCCGCTCTGAGGTATATAAAGTACTAGACGACCAGATATGAACCGCGCAAAACACTCAAAATGCTGCTGTGTTCTATGTAAGGTGCCTAGCGGCTGTTTACTGGATTGCAGACTTGTGAATATCTTTGCCTGACTTTACCAATGTTCTGCAAACCTGTTGTACAGTATGCACACCATTTCGAAGCTTTACATTCCTTTGCCGAGGGCCATCACCTTGGCGCATCATTGCCATCAACATCTGGCCTTAACGAGAATTCTCACATTTGGTGATGATCGGGATGGCCGCCAATGCGAATTGATTCCGTACCCCCGGTGGTGTTGAGCGAGCCTGGGCCAGAAGGAAGGTGTGTCCAGTGTTTTCAGAGGTCAGGACTATGCTTGTGACATTAGACTAGGGTGCTGTTTATAATTCTTCTGGAATTAAAAACCTGTTTACAAACCCGTATTGTAAACAGGGCTGTTTATAAACCGCTACTAAAAAATTAGCTCGCTGCCTCCAAAACAGCATTTGCTCGTGCACACCCGCAGTTTCGGTGTGTAGGACCATTTGCACAAGGTCAGAGACTGTCGATCAGCGGGCAACACGTATGCTACCGTGAAATCATGAAGTTCGCTCTTTGAATCAAGCCGACACCCGAGTCTTATGCGAGGATATTTTGCTGGATGACATAATTAAAAACCGGCCGTCTGGCCAGATCCATTTAAAAACCAGTTTATAAACACCTGTTTATAAACATGTTTACACACCGGGATAATAAACAGCACCCTACATTAGACAGGTTACGCAACAGCCACTGGAGCCACCCAGTGGCTGCTTTGGTGTGCGCAAATGCTGGTGGCTCGAATGACCCAACACGTGAACTCGTTTTTCGCTGAATAAAGCATTTGCGAGTACCACTGACCATCTACAACGCCCACAGTCTCATCCACACATGGGGCTGGCTGACTGGGGCCAAAAATATTATTTCTCGGGGGAAAATTGGTGCTATGACAACGGTGGAGGTAGTTTCATGAGATACCCCTTCGCCAGCCCTCATTCGAGCACTGAATACAACTTACTCCGCCTTTGGTTGCCATCCGAACCACCAGCCACTGATTTGCGCACACCAAATCAGCCACTGGGTGGCTCCAGCGGCTTTTGCGCAACCTGTATAATACTTCGATCCTTCGCAAATGTCCTATCTGCAACCATCATCATGATCGGCAGGTGAACTGGCGTTCTTCATCGCCTCACAGAAGGAATGACGACGGCCGTGGAAAAGGCGAGCATGTCGAGCAGGCTCGCACCGTCCTGCCCACTATTATACGCCCGGTGAGGCTCCACTCAGGCGCATATTCTCTTGGCATCCCGTATTACCAAGACAACAGATTCGCGCCCACCGAGGTGATACGGAGTTTGTTATTCTGCGCACAGAGGCGCTGGTAGTGCGAATACAATGGCATCTCGTTATTGCCGGCTTGACAACCAGAACTTGCGCGTTCCGTTCAACTTCGTTTGATAGAGAACTTTGTCAAGCATTCCACTGGGCAAACTTGAGGTGAATAGCGTATTGCTTTCGTCTTAACAGGCATTGGACGGGATGCATTTTTTTTCAGCCCTCACTTGGCCCTACGTCTCGGATCTCCGCTGATGGTGGCTGGACGGGAAGACATCGGACACTTCTGATTCAATCTGTCATGATAGACGCTCAATTTCGGCACTGCTCACACGTTTGTTTGCATGACTTGCTCCCCACGACAGTAACTCTTTCTAAGTACCACCATGGTCGCTCCCTGCTTCGGCGCCGGCGTCGTCCTCGTCTTACATTCTTTCCTGGCCACCCGGGCATTTGCGGCCTCCACGAACATAACTGTCGACGACACGGACAGCAAGGTCTGGACTTTCGTCGGTGGATGGTCTGAGGTGACGCCCTCGACGCCTTGTCCAAGCTGCTTCGCGCAGCCCGATCCTAAGCAGGTGTTTAATTCGAGCTGGCACGACGGCAGCGTCGTCTCTGGCTCGGTCACATTTCAAGGTTTGCCGCAGAAAATTTTCTTTGTGCATCTGGTGAAAAAGACTACCTCACAGGCTCCGCCGTCTACATTTACGGAATCGATATGACGGCTACCTCGGGGACAAACATATCGTTCAGTATGAATAACCCAACTACTGCGGGGTTCCACTACTTTGGGTCGACTGGGACTACGTACAACGTGCTCTTCTTTTCGGCGACCAACCTAGACTCGACCGTCGAGCACACGGTGTCGTTCATAGGCCAGACCAGTTTAACGGGAGCAGGAGCCATGTTGTTTGATTATGCCAAGATAACTGTCGATCAGCAAGAGACCACGTCGTCGAGCCCATCTAGTACTGCGCCATTATTGTGCGTTTCACGTTATATATTGCTCAACAAACACGATCTCTGAACCCAGCATAGGACTTCCAGGTTGGGAATCCTTTGTCTGTCAACTTGAATCCCGCTAATATTAGGTAACAGCACATCGCCATCGTCATCGCCATCTTCGACCCCAACCCCCCCGCCAACGCACAAGTCCAACACGGGCGCGATCGTCGGCGCTGTAGTGGGCATCGTCGGCGTATTGGCCATCCTCGTCGCCTTATTTCTGTTCCTGCGCCGGCGCCGGCGGGCTTCTGCCAGTCACCTCGACGGAGGGAACTACTACGAAGCGCCCCGTCGTAGGATTTCTGCGTCTGGCTTTACAGTCGAACCGTACCAACCCGAGCCCCGGGGAGCCTCCTTCATAGGAGCGCCCGTGTCTTCCTCTGGAGTCTTGACGATGTCCGCCCCACCAACCTCAATGGCGGCCTCTCCTGCGCCAGTCCCGAGCTCAACGGCGTCCTTGAGTCCGGTCGTAACGACAGCCACTCCCACGTCACGGTCAGAAGCCAAGTCCGCACCAGGTTTGTCGTTGGCTCACTACCACTGCGTATCTGGGCTAACGAGCGGTACAGCACTGGTAGCACTAGGTTGGGATCCGGAAACCGCACGCGCTCGAGAGTCGGATATGGAAGAGCGTCTGCGCCAGCTGGAGGTCCTTGTTCGCCCTCCCCAGTACAACGATTAGAAGTAGTTTTCCTTCAGTGTTTAGTCCTGTGGATCTAGTCATGAATTCACCTATAATTATCATACCCCACGTCTCGTTTGGAGCACAGTTCCAATCGCGGACCCCAGCTTCCCAGCCCTCCTGCCACAGTCCTGTGAAGTTTCGAGCCAGAACGACATAAGTTACTTGGGCACAAACGATATAAACGCGCGACTCCATCTGAACGCGCGTCTTTTCCTATTGCACGTTCTTCAAATGGTACAGTGCTTTTTTATCTTTCACTCTTGCAGTCAACATTCCTGAAAAAAAAAACGTCTCATACCCTCAATCACACATTCGAACCTTCTCGAGCGTGGATCAGTTCATTTCTCGATCTCTCTCTCCGGTCAGCGCTACGGGTGTGACTCCGTTCAGAGCGATGACCCAAACCGCGCGATACTTTTCATGTTAGCACCTCCCGCGCTGAAGCAGCTTGTATACGTACATATTCCAGAGCAGGAAATAAAATCACGCGTACGAAAGGTCAAGGGTGGTCGTTGAAATTGAATTTTCAACTCACCATTGAACCATTCTCAAGCGTACTCCTGACTCGCTATTTTGAATCGACGACGGGATCTATCGGCGCTTTTCAATGTTAGTCTTTGGGTGAGCACCCTTGCCATTGCGTGACACGTAAATTCAAGAACTGTGAATTGTGGTGAACTGTCTGTCCCTTTATCTGCCAGTACTGGTGATTCAACTCTGCAGGTAAGTCCCAGTCTCCCTCCGTTCCTTCAATTCCCGGTTACCGTTAATGACTGCTACCCCGGGCACTTCTACCACCTCCTGAGTTCTGCTCGCCGGAACGCAAATTCGATTTGGGTGCATGTCCATCGTTCATAACAATAAAATAAAAAAAGGATAGGTATCGATCAATCCCCGCACTGTATTCACTAGCTAGCGGTGATTGTGAGTTATGAGCAATTATTACCTTGAATAATATTTAGTCTTTCGGGCACGGGAACAGTAGCAGGAACGAAATCTGGTGATCAGATGCGGAGCGGAAATTACAGCTACTACCTCGTGATCTTTCTGATACGGAAGAAGTTGTTGGATGATAAGGAGAAAGGTGGCGGCGATGATTATTGGGTCAGGGTTGGAAATTCTATTGGGAGACGTGGACCAGATCTAGGGATTGCCTTATCTCTTAGCCTGTAGGACGCGCATCCAGCCCAATCCTCTGTTACAATTTGTTCGAGCAGACTGCGTGCCACAAATCGAAGGCTATTCCCTTCTTTTCTTCGTGGCGATGGAGTTGATACGGCTCGTCCAGCAAATCGATGCATGCGCAGAAGCCGCCGACGGAAATTTAAGGCGTTGATTCCAGTGTCGTGAATCCGTTATATAACACTAAGTATTATTTACGCATACGATATCGTGGTCACTCTTCCGTCCCCATCAACAACTATAACCAGCCCTAGAGACTCGTCGAGGGCCATTTCCTGGCAGGAAGATATTGTCACATCTCCGACGTCCAATTTCCGAAAGATCGTGTGCGGTACCGGAGCTGGACTGAAGTGCACCAGTCCCAAGTACGGTTCCAGGTAGGGTTCTTCCTGCCTGACCAGGATGAGGACATAGGCACCCGAAGCTCCCACCGCCGTGTTCGAAATGCGGTCCGGGTGTTGGTAGACACAATGCGGCCCGAACTCTATAGTTTCCGAGTCACAATCTGCATGTCCGGGCCAGAAGTGAACGAGATTGACAAGCTCAGTCCCTCCGAGTGTGCCGGCGAAGGAAGTGACCGCGAAGATTCCGTACTGCGGCGCGAACACGCGGGGGCCGTCAACTCTCCCGACAAAAGTGTATTCAGGTCCGTGAATCTCTGGCGCGTTGGATTGACCGAGAGATATTGTGCTGGGACCGGGAGGAACATCGGATGTGATTCGGTGAATACCGGAGGCTGAGAGGGGCGGAAATGGGAAGTTTTGTACTGTGGCGTGTTTATACCGCGGCTACCGTGCGAAAAACAAATACAGGCTTCGTCTAAAGGCCAGACATGCCACTGGCCTCAGCTACCAATCGTCAATATTGGCACGGTGACTTTCGATCGACCAGCATTCCTTACCTGGGTGAACAGATCTTTAGGGCTGGTTTGTAGGAAGGCATTTGGGTTAGTCTGTATAGCGTCATTTGCATTCATAGTCCACCACACAACACTTGATGCTGTGCAGAATCCCATAACTCGCGGGTTAATAAACAAGTTGATATTCGGATGTCTGATGCTCGTTCACTTCGGAAATGGCGACGTGTGCTCGATCGCGGAAATCGATGCAAATGACGGCGAGGCGCATGAGATTCCCTATATCGTAGCCTCTGCAACAAAACATCAGCCAGCCTCTGCGACACATCCGCATCGGGGACTTACTGGATCCACGCCCCAATGAGGGCTTTACCCTTGATTTCGGTACAGACCGCTTGTGGCTGAAGATAAAACCATTCCGAGTCTCTTTGGTTTTCCAAGTGCGCCACACGCTGCGAGGTAAGGGTGTCCCAACAACTCACATTCCCATAGTTTGTATAGGCCACCGCGAGGTTGGCTCCTGGAATGCAGAAGATCCTAGTCCAGCGCTCTATGGAGAAATTGTCGATGCGGATCGGACGTGGTTATTCAGACTTGAGGTTTTTCATCAGTCGATCAACCCTCCGCACAACGTTCTGTAACCCCGGTAGAGATAATGCATCGAGCGCGTCCCCGGTAGACAAGGGGAGTGGTTTCATCTTCACCTCTCGTATGCGAATGAGAGCATTCAGCCAAAGTGTCTTTTCGGACTGGAGTTCACGGATGACGCGGCAGATCTGATAAAAGTCAGTCTCGACGCTTCTCGCTCCATGGTTATCGGCGACATCCAACTGTTTGGCAAGCTCCAGAAGAACATCGGGCGGAAACCCGGCGATACTCAGTGAGGTCAAGATGTGGAGACTGGCAACGGATCAAGTCACCGCGATCCAAGTGTCTGTCTGTTTTGATCTCCTGCCAAATGCTTGATTTGGAGTGGATGGGTAAAACTCGCCTATCAATTTTCGGTGATGTGGCCATTTGTGGTACAACGGAACGTTCCGAGTGTACGCCATCAAGCGCATCACCGACAGTTCAACTTCGTCAGTATCGTGCACATATGTGTAATTTACTTGTATAGCGAGGCAACCACCTTTGGCACATGGGACTATGTTAGTCAACCAGGTAGGAAGGCATCAAATTATTTTTTACACAGCTACAAGCCAATCCCTCGCTTCGCTGGGACGTTGTGGGCGCAATAAAACGGTCAAGTATGTGTATTTAAATTTGTTGTATTCGGAAGCCTGATAATGTGGGCAGAAAGATTACAGGGCAACAAAAACAGAAATTTGCATGCTCCAGATAATTTAAACGGGGTCCATGAATGCTTAATCAACAGGCAATCGCGAACAGAACGCACCTCCGAATTGCAATGGTAGGAGACCCCGTAAAATGGCAGCTGTTGAATGGCAAGTGAATAATTAATGAACCATTGACTCAAAAGAAAAGTAACCAAGCAGTCCGGTACGAAGTTTGCACAGAGTTCGGGCCCCAAAGAAATCCATGTTTTGAATACCAATTGCTGTGGATGAAGTTTCATGTTGTATGAGCCGAAGACATCTCTGCAGATCTGGAACTTCATAATTGAGGCGGTTTGAAGCGATTATATCGAAAGCAATATCGGACAATCCAGCAAGCAAGGCTTCGTTTCCAGGGCTGGCAACAGCCAGATGAGGCAGACACTGAGACTTGGTAGCAGGGGCTCAAAAACTTGAAGAGGGTAGCACAGGAGTCCAAGCAAATAAAAGTCCAACAGCGGCCAAGCAGTTCTCATGATCAAAGAATGCAGTCTGCGGGAACGGAAGATAGGCCAAGTTACAGGTAAATCGTCACCAGAAGGGACGGGGAATCGGCCCTTTTATGTGTGGAGAATCCTCGGATCTGCGCGACGGCAGGCCTGTTAATTGACAAAAGTCTGACAGAGTAGTCTACTGCGACCAACTGCGTCTGCCTGCGGCTCGTACTGTGCATAGGTCAGCGGGACAATCCTAGCGCAATACAATTGGAGAACTGTTGAATTGCTAGCCATTTTGGTCGAGGTTGGTTTCCGAGGGACTGGGGCGGTGTGAGTTTGAAAATTTTGTAGACGTAAAAATGAAGCAGTGTCCAAACGGGGACCGTGGTTGAACACGAGACGGGCCGCAGTGAGAAGAAATCACAGCAAAAGTTGGGATGAAAGGAGTTAAACAGAGAAGACACGCAAAGGAAGAGAAAAGGAGTAAGGATATACGGGGAAATGGCACAGCCGAGGAGCCACTTGCTTAAAGAACGGCTAATCCGGTCCCGCGAAGAAAAAGAATTTGAAGAAAAATGAAAAGGGGGCTCAATAATAAGGAGGAGCGGCCAATTACAGAACAACGAGAATTAACACTGAGTACAGCTGTACTCGAAAGTTCTCAGTACCTTTTATTCTCAGATATGACCATTATCAGACCCAATCAAGCGCTAGCAATGAACGTTGAAGTGCCCAGGATTTTGATAATGGTTCATTACCCAATTCCACGTCCGTGGAGGTATGGATTCGTGGTTGGCGGTAGTTTCAACTTGGAGGCAAACAGGCAAAGATTTTAAACTTTGATCTGTTTTGAAGATACAGTGCACATTGCAAGCACACGGCGAATGATAAGGAAATAGATCAATCCGGTTTTGATCTATGCGAGTGCAAGCAAGCGCGAGCTCAGCAGACAGGAGGAGGAGGATATATTATACTGATGCGGTCCCACAATTGGAACAGCCAGTTTACTACGTATGACATCGTAACTGTTGAGAGGAATGGTGGCGCAGAGGGGAAGGAGGCGCCTTGTGAGGACGATTAAATTGGGGGGGAATCGAACTGATTTATTCGAGTACAGCTCGAGTCCTTATATACAGAAACATGTGTAATATGTACTTAGTAAAAGGCTGTCCAAGGAAAACGTGAACCATAAGGTGCCATAACATAAATGGACTCCGTCGTGCGAACTCCTTCTCCGTACTCCGTACTCCGCACTCCGCAACTCCATTTGGGTTACTCCGCCGACTCCGTTAACTTAACGTAAGTCGCGGACTCCGTACTCCGACTCCTTCGGGCTCCGTACTCCTACTCCATCTCCTACTCCGCTTGCGGAGTTCAGTTGACAAGTGCGGGCTTGTAATCCGCTTGCCAAATCACAACAGTAACTTATACAGGCTAAAAGTTACCCATCAATATAGTGAGCGGGCAGCGGGTCCTTTACGGCTGACTTCGATAGCCGTCGGCAAAGAGGCTTCCATCAGTTTGGGAATCTTTTTGATGGGATCGAGTTTTACCCATCGACTCTCCCCTCTGATTTGGACGGCAAATCTGGGTTTCCCGTCTACCGCCAATCTGAGTCAACAGAGTTATAATTTAGATACATAGTAAGGTCCTACAGTAATTACCAAAAATTTAACCATTAAACAACCTCAGAAAATATGAATTAATCTCTGTCTCCGTATCCTGCGTCCTCCTCGTCATCTTCATGCTCGAGCATATTTTCCTCTGGTTGAAGAGATTAGCATTCGAACCAGCAACAATCAGGGCCCTAATACAGTTTGAGAAACACAAATATCTTACCACCATACCACCCCGAGGTAAACCCGGCTTACAACATGCGAGGCACGAGCACCAAAATTGTTGTAGCGTCTGTCTATGAGAGACTAAACCCGGCTTGAATTGACCCTCTCTCCATCCTGGGAATACACATCTGGAAATCCGCGACTTCGAGTGGCTTGGATGCGACCAAGTCGACTCGAGTCGAACGTTGTTTGAAATCGACTTCTTGAGTCGCGACTCGACTTTTTGAGTCGCGGCAACACTACTTTCAGGTAATGTTTCTTGCTATTCAGGCTATTGAGTCAGCCTTGAGGCGATTCTTGTGCCCCGCCACATATCTTGGGAATAGCCCGAGATGGGCCATTTTTTCACAAACGCAGTGACTGCGTTGAATGGCCCCGGCAATCTGACCCAAAGTGCTTTCCAACCTAGGAGCTTCTGTCTCGACTTAAATCATCATTCTATCAAGCAGCCCGATTTTGATCACTGGTACTTCTGGCTTCTGTATTTTCCCCGTTGGCCTGGGGAATTTCCTTGGTGCGTCCACTCCGAGCGCGCAGTGCACTGACGCTGGCGTTTTTTACAGGCACCGTTGGCCAATGAACAGACTTGGACCCCACGCCCTCGAGCTCCAAATAACGCCACGAAAGTGACGTCGAGACGCTCGGGCCTGGGGCTTCACCGCGACAGAGTTCGGGCCGGATGCGGCTGATATACATCGCACTAAAATCAACTTTCTGACGGATGATGTTCCAGTTTCGGATTTTTTTCAGCCACGCTCTTCCCCCACTGGAGCACACTTATATCTTCTCGATGCCGCCAATTCCCGCATGCCATTCCATGACCTGGTACATCTTGAACTTGGGTCACCACGCACGATCTTTTCATATTACACAAAGAATAGAGTTGGTCACAATGTTTTCAGCATTGAAAAGACTGTGACGCGTTCTCTCGCTCTCATTGCCACGGCGTGAGATCTCTCATGTCGAGGGCCTGAAGTACTCCACGGGTTGGCTCCATACTTTTGCTGCGCGCAACACTTCTGCAGGCTTTTCACCTCTACCGTTGAAATCTATCTTGTCAAGAGGCTCCACTGCTCCACACTATGCGTCGTCGTTCCTAGGTTAATATGAAAGCAAAGACCTCCTCAATCGTGTGAACTTCTCGACGCAAACCCTATAAAGAGCGCGCCTTTCTGACTGAATCCTCACTCAAACACATCCCCCTGTAGTTCAAACTCTCAAACAAACAATATGTTCTCCAAATGTCGTTGTCAATTCGGTGCTCATTGTACGCACCGAACTATCGACATCTTTCTCCCAACTGACCTTCCTTTCAGACCCTTGCTGCCGCCATGCCCACCAGCACTCCCCCGGTAACCCCGCCAACCTCCCCCCAGTGCTGTTCGAGCGTCCAGTCTTCCAACAGCGACGCAGCTTCTGCCGTTGCCGCCATCCTCGGCCTTGACCTCACTGGCCTCAACGTGCCCGTCGGCTTAAGCTGCTCGCCCATCACCGTCATCGGGAACAACTGGTAAATCCATCCATCAGTACATTCATTCATCTACCTAAAATCTGACTTCACTTCAGCGGAGGTACCACCGTCAACTGCGACGCCCCCCAGCAGGAGTGGGGTACGTACCAATCAATTTCCTCCTCTCCCATGCTGAGTACTGATCGTGTATCTATCTCTAGGTACTCTCATCGCCATCAACTGCATCCCCATCACTCTCTGAGTGCCGAGGATACATTGTCGTTAGGAATTGATTTGTGAAGATTTCGACTTTGTTTTGTCGTTGATTCTGTACCTTCTATGTTCCGGAGTTGATTCGTGTTAAATGTCCCGAATATCATACTTTTTTGCTTGGTTTTATTTGAATCGCGTGATAAATGTTGCTCTGAACAGCTCGTGTTCGAAGTCATATTCGTTCGTTATGAGGAAAATATCGGATCCACCGTCGCCTGCTCCGATTTGAGTCTCGGGCCAAAGTCAAACCAGTTGGAGGCCAGGTTTTGTACGCGCGCGGCTGATGGCAGCTCAAGTATAATTTCGAAGGATTAAGCGCTCAACAAGCGCCTTCTGTACTGCCTAAATCCTTCACGCTTGTTGCACGCTTGCCTTAAATGAACAGCCATGACTAAAACAGAGAAGCCTGCGCGGAAATCGACTGGGGTAACTAAAAAAAGAAACCGAAAGCGGAAATGGTCAATTTGAGGCCGAGGAAACGAATGGGTAGAGCTCGAGAAATGAATCATCAACCTGAGCAGCGGTGGGCTGGGGTAGATGAGACTTCTAGTCTATTCTGCCCAAAAAACAGCCATCGTTACACTCATATGCTCCAGGTATAAGACTGTTTTTCGAACAATTCTGCCGTTTACAGGGTGCATTCTAACCCTTTCAATGATAATTTCGCGGGGACCACCGTTGGATGGCGGGATAATGATGGGAAGAGGCGAAGAAAGAACGTCGGACAGGCAACTACCCGATGAGCCTCGTTAAACGTGATGGGTTTTGAACCATTAACGGGTTTGAGGTTAACTAGTTTAACCGGTTTAACCGGTTAATGTCTGTGCCTGGCTGGGATACTGTACATATAAGTGCCTCTTTAACTATGTTCGCTGTTAACCGTGTTAACCGTCGACAGTTTAACCATGCAACCAGTTTAACCGTTTAAACACTAATTGAAATAAAATAAAATACACTGTTCGAGAGTGCGGAAACGAGAACGCAAAACCGCTACGACTATCGGGTCACTGGCGGACTGTTGCAATTCGTCTGCGGCCTTGGCGGCTCGCTGTAATTCTTCTGCCTCCCGCCTCAGCATCGCCTCTTGTCGTTTGTCCCCAGGAAATTCAGTAAGGTAAGATCAACTATCGGCTGTAGTATAATATCCGGACTCACCAAGACCGCGCTCTCGATCCCGTTCCAAATATTCTACAAGATTGAAGTCGGAGGTGAGGGCAAGCCCGTATCCTGCCATTCCGAGATGTTCTTCGCATGATCCGCAAGACGTGTCCAAAGTTCTGATATCCGATGGTTGGGGTGCGGGGTTCACGATGAGGGGAAGACATGGGGTGGAAATTGGAAAGAAAGAGTATGTGTAAGAGTGAGGGTATTTTTATATTTTTTTTGTTACCTTCCACAAGCCACCAATCCGATTGATCCTTTGGGAAGCAGCTCCGCACTTTACAAAAACGAAAAGCTTATTTCAATCCGCGCGCACTAATGTAAAATTTCCAATCCTTGAAGCTCGAAGGTTCGGAGTTTGTGTGATTACTATCAAGGGTCAATACAACTGAGTCGTGAAATCCTTTACAACCACTCCTGACACGTTGGTTCAGAATCGTTGCGCAGTGTGTCGCGTTGCGGTGTCACCGGACCAATTGGGTGTTCCGTAATGGAATTCCAAATGCGACAACCAAAGGCCACGATTCTCAATTGCTAAAAGTGGAATAACAATGTGTGCCACCGGACTTTCACACCAAATAAAGAAATATCTTGACCTAGGTCAAGATGTTAACTGAGTTTGTATAAATCGGTACCCAAATCAAAATTTATGGAAAGATGTTCTTTCATGTAGTCCGAAAAATGGAACAGAAAGAGCCGCAATCAGCAGCTCTTTCAAAAGCCACAAAGTCATTCTATCTCAGTAAGCGATGAAAGGACTGCTAAAAGTTCATCTTTCAGCAGCACCTACAAGCATACTGCAACAAGAACTTTCAGTATGGCAACTTCTTGTGGTGAGGCTTTCATTACCTACTGAAATAGAATAACTTTATGGCTTTTGAAAGAGCTGCCAGCTGCAGCTCTTTCCATTTTATTTTTTGGACCTAATCAATTATTTAAGACCTTTCTCTCAATTTTGATTTGGGTACTAATTTATATGAATTCAGATAACACTTCGACCTAGGCCGAGATATTTCTTTATTTGGTGTGTTTAGGCAACAATGTGACAACTTGACTCACTGACCGTGACTTCGTCGTTTTCTCTCAACTCTCATCTCTGATACTCACTCTCCTCCATATTCTTACACTATTCCCTCGCTGTGTTCATGTATAAAACAAAAACCGATGAAGGTCCCTTCCAAGGGGTGTACAGTCAAGCGCCATCAAAGATCAACCCACTGCAGTATGTTGGTGTTTGTCACCGTCATTGATCCCACTGGCATTGAACATAATCGATACATCTAAAACAACACGACTACAGGAATGTCAATTAAGGTATTTAGGTGGCCTGAGGAGGTGATGAAAGTCCATTGAGTGGTTCCATGAGGCCCACATCCCCCCTCTATCCCTCCCATGGGCCCGAGAGTGATTATAATGTAAATGTATTATTCTGGATTAACTTACTTCACAAAAATGCTTCAGGTGCGAAAAGAGCAAAGAAACATATAATTGTGCGCAGAATAGTGCGCGAGTGCTTACACGTTACCCTGCCAGTGGGATCAACGACGGTGACAAACACCAACATACTGCAGTGGGTTGATCTTTGATGGCGCTTGACTGTACACCCCTTGGTCCCTTCACGGAGGTGCAAGAGCTCTCTTCGAAGCCCGGCTCCTCCATCCTCCATTTTAGCAACCGTTCCTGCCACTCGGACCCAGCAAGTTGTCGTCCTGCCCGCAGGTGCTGCTTCGAATTCTGCTGTTGTCTTGCCACCTGGCGCTGTGGAAGCCGATGCAGGTGGCATCCGTGTATCTCTTTCTGTCGTGCATGCCCCGAAACCTCCATCTGTCACCATGAATGACGATTTACCGGCACCTGCCAAGGGGAAGCGTTCTAAAGAGCGCACGGCACACACTTAGCTTGAGCCTAAGGTCACCGCGGAAACCTCAAGTGGACGACGAAGCGCAAGAACCTGCAAGCCAGTACACGCTGACAACAACTCTGAAGAACGGCAAAAGTAAATAAGCAAAGTCGGAAGGATTTCAAAGTCCAAACCAGGGTGTGGGTATCCTACTTCAGGCAACCTGGCCACGAGTAGATTTTCGTCGTCAGTCACTGATAGGAACCAAAGTCTCCTCAGGGTCCCAAGGGGATCAAAGTTTATGTCTGCTTCTCCACCATTTTCTCACATTTCTCATTGTACCTAAAGGAGACGCAACTGAGGTTTAACGGTATGTTTAGTCAAACGGTTGAACGGCCCGTTTAACCAAATGGTTGAACGGTGAATGCGAATGGCCGGTTCAACCGTCCAACCTTCGTTGAAAAGTCTATGCACATTATTTAATTCCTGAGACATGTATTAGATTTTGTTTAACTGTCAGTTTTAACCTCATTTCAACGATCATTTCACTCAGTTTAATGCAGCGGTTTAACTGGTTACACTACTGTCCACAGTATGAGGAAAGGGGAAGCGGGAATGCGGGGGTTAAACGGTTAAAGAATGGTTTAAAACGTTAATGGCAGGGGACCCACCAGGTTTAACGAAGGCCATCGTGGTTTACACATGTAGATCACAAAATATCCCAGAGTATTGCGCAAATATTACCGATTGGCCCAAAATTGAAATACGTAAAGTAGAGGAGAACGGTAGCTCGGTGGTAAGTTGCATAGCCTACATCCCCTCTAACTCGCAGAGGTCAACAACCAGGTCTGACCCACCCCTCCGTTGCAAGGGTTGAAGATGAGGCCATTCCCGCTGCGCTCCACGCAGAACCCAGTGTTCGCGAAATGAATACGGTTGTTGAGCGCGGTGAGCACGATCGGGAGGTTGCCCGCGGTGATCGTCTGCGGCGATGTATCAAACTCGGTATTGCTGACGGGGTGCCCGGAGCCATCGCTGTTCGAGCACCCCGAGACAGTGACGATCTGCCCGCTGGACGCGTCGAACTGCATCTCGAAGCAGAGGTTGTTGGCGGTGTTCTGGAATTGGACGATGTGCCCGTTGTCAAGGGTGTTGATGCCCCAGATCTGGGAGGCGGCGGGGGGGTTGGCGCAGGGGGAGACGACGACCTGGCTGCCTTTGCCGGTGCCGCTGGGGGTGACACAGAGGGTGGGGTTGAGGATGGGGTGGATGACGACGTGGGCGATCGCCGCTTGCGTGACTGGACCGACGCGGGCGTTGAGGGCGGAGGCGTTGGCGGCGCCGGCGAACCAAACGGCAAGGGCAACGAACAAGGCGGATTTGAACTGTAGGATCACTGAGTTATTCGTTTTCAAGTCTGGGTGTGTGTATATTACCTGCATCTTTTCAGGGTGGTGAAACAGTGCACTGGGGTGCAGCCGTGAAATCAAAAGATCCAAATAAGTGAGCGGGAGCGAACGAATCACTATAACCCAACAAATCCAAAATCTAATATCAATCACGAACTCCAAATCTCAATACTCGTGTGTGTGTGTTTGGGGAAGTAGGATTAAGAAACCCTTCAAGATGTGTTCACTTTTCAATAGTGTGGATGAACACTAATTCTTATAGCAGAGTCACCGGGGGACGACAATTCTGATTTCGACAAGGCTAGTGTGTGGCCCGGAGTAATTGACTTCGAGAAACCAGCAGTGTTCAGCGTCAGCGGCCGACCTCAACCAACGCGGGGTACGTCGACGGGTGAACCGAGTCAGCGGGGCGTCTTCCACTCTAGAACCTACGCTCTCAATGGAGGGTAGGGTTGAATGGCCGGCGGTCGGCGGGCAATGCGTCTCGCGATGACGGTGCACTTATAACTGACCGCTGCAAGTTCACGTAGGCTTCTCCAACTATATCGAATCTTTCTGATATCTGACTGATTTCTGTCTGTTCAATTCTCTGAGTCCACTATATTGCCCTTTTCCCGGGGGATAGTCTACTACTGTTACAAGTATTTTACTAGGCTTTTTATACAAACTGGGGAGCATGAAAGGAGATAAAAGGAAACTTTCGGAACAGAGACCAACGTGGTCCCCAGGAGGTTATGAACCAATAGGAAATGAGGTATTCACTTCCGTGGGTATAAAGTCCTTCTCCCAGAGATACACCACATGGTTCTCCCGGCCACACCTTCATGGTGTGCTATGGCATGCTCATTGTCTAGGTAACTGCAACGCTTTTGTATCATCTCGTGATTAACCAGAAACTCTCCCGCTGACTCTGTCTGGTTCAGCGGGCGACTGTTAAGTCCCCCTTAGAGAGTTACTTCATCTCATTCCAAGTCGCCCAGAGTGGTACCGCAGTCAGCGGGCCACTCCAAAAGGTGGTGCTCATATCAAGTAGTCACTGGGGAAAGAATCCCTGAAGCAATCATTATATCAATCAGTGTGTCAGACGTCGCCCGGCGATCCTCATCGGTCAATATACCCTTTAAGAGGATCGCCCGCTGACTCTGACATGTTCTGTCATATCACATCTTTAGTTAGTAGTCGTCTCCCACGGTTGAACTAATGCATTCGTTAGGATGCAAGAGTCGCCCGCTGACTCGTCCTTATCAGTATCGGTTGTGTTCCATAGTTCTGTATGGTTCTCTGCGTCAGCGGCCAACTCTAAGACTTCAATAATTCCTCTTGTTCGCTTCTAGTACTCAAAGAAGTAGTGTTTAGCTACCTCCCGGAGCTCAACGGTTGTGGTTTAATTAGCAGAACTTTGACTTGGTTAGAGTCATTGTTAAGCCGTTATTCCGAGTGGCCCGCTGACTTTCGACTGTCAACAGCGTAGCCTACCACTCCGAGGTGAGTGTATGCTCTGTTCCCAAGCCTCACATAGTCCCGTAAGATAGTTCAAAAATGAATAAAAACTGTGGTTTTTACGTGTGCCCGGGAGCACACCCTATCAGTGGTAAGGAATGAGAAGGAACTGGTTTAGTCGATTGAACTGGGGTGTTAGGATTCCGCCGTTGCCTTTTATACATGCACGAAGAAGAGGGCGGAGTAAAGTAAAACTTTGAACGAGCATCCTGCGCTCAAATTGAGTGATACCCGTCGTTCATTCAAGATGCTAAGCTGCATTCAGAAACGCCGCGCTCGTGACGTTAACTGTCGATGAACTGATTTGCTAGTGGACAGGTATAGGTATCAAGCGCCCACCGCGTACCAGCGCTTGCGCCGCCACGCATGCACTCAGCCGACACAATGATCAACGTGTATTTGACAACACGATGGGCGTAGCGGATCCGATGGCCATCACCGGAAGCCAAGCCCCGCCCCAGGTCCGACGAGGGTTTCTGCATCCGAGATGCTCACGCGACACGTTTGTTTGACGGTGTTGGTCTACGGCCGCCGCGCTGGCAGCGGCGCTTGTCTCCGCCCGCTGTCGCAGTAGCGAGTTCCGCTCTGGTAGACAGAAATGTGGGTCGGTTGTCCGGAAATGGAGTGCAGGGGTGAAGCAGAAAGTCGGTGGGAGGTCCCAGGAAAGTTTTAGAAGCGTAGAGTAGAAATCAAGTGTTGAAAGGGGAAGTTGCTGGGCAGGTGTGGGATACAGGTGCAGCTCGTAGAAACTCGATGTGGGCAGAAATATGGTGTAAGGATGCTCGGGGTTCACTGGCGACGTGCTCACGGTGGAGCACTCAAGTCACCGGTCGCGTTGTGATAAGGACCGCGGTGCCGCTATGAGAATATGTTTTATCAAATAGACAGCCCGTTCGGCCTCTAGGGGTTAATTAACGTTGGAGGATAGTGGGGATGTAGGATTGGGACGTGTGCGTTGTCCGAATGAGAGTGTTGCACGGGATCGCACGAGGCGTCCGTTCCGTGGTTTCGTGTTGGGGGTACCTGCTGTTAGCCGTAAACGGGTGTGGGGGTGGTAGTTACCTGTCCTAGGTCACAAGCTCGAGCGAACGACGCGTTGTTTCCTGAAAAATCCGATGCCTATGCTGCAATCCTTCCCTCGTGTTTCCCCGATGTTCCCAACGAAGGTGGAAGGCTTAATACAACATTTTACGGTTATAAAGCAAGTGACAGCGACGCCGGCTGATGCTGGTCAGTCAAATGTATGGGACGTCCGGTCGTGACGCTGGGTGGCAGATGGCGATTTAAACCAATATGGCTTCGCCCAGGCCGACTTCTACAAAGCGTGAAGCTCGCGAAGTTGGTGATCCTATTACGGGGAAGCCCGATGATATGACTTGGGGTCCGGTGAGTTGGGACCTTGCGAAAGGAGGTGTTAGAGTGAAATGCCCTGCTAGAGGCAAGTGAGGACGTGGTCAACTCGGTGTGAGCGAGGCTTTAGTTGCACAGGTGGGGGTACAGGTGGTGGGGGAGAACTAAGCTCCGAAAATTGACTGACTACAACACCCTTTTCTGCTATCCTTTTATACCTTTTCGCCTCTCGACCGTCCCCTTGATGCCCACTCGTTCGGTTCCCGTTTGAGGGTGCTCGCGCAGGAACGTACATAGGGTGCGTTCAATATTTGGGGCCACGGGCGAGGCTTACGCTCGTATTTTGGGGTTCGTTTCCGTGGACAGACGGAGTGTGCGATGCAAATTGGTACGGGCGCAGGACCCGTTCCATAGCAGAGCGGATTCCTGGGCCATAAAAGGTCAGTTATTGGTCGGGGGACGCGCCCGGACGCATCTAAGTAGGTTTGGAGTGGTTTGGAAGGATGGGAACTGGATCGGACGAGGTTTGCGTTCGAGTATTGGTGACTTCTAGGTGTGGGAAGAGGATACCAAGCCCAGGATGCCCGCTATTGGCTGGTTCGTACCACTCTCGTGGGCCGTAGCGCGTGGTGCATTGTTCGTATGTGAGGTGCGAGTCGTGCAAGGGTGGAGTTCGGGTAATGGGAGTGTCCACCGAGCGTCGTGACTAACCGGACGGGTGGTACGAACGGCGTGAGAGGTTGGATGGGGACCGTAGGCTGCGTGCGTTTGATGAGAATCCGGATTTGGTAACTTTGATTCCCGATTTGGATGAACAGGCGCCTCGTACGTTCTCGTCCAGGGTTCGGTTGAAGGGGCCGTGAGGCGGTGTGCAGGGCGTAGCACAAGCACCAGCCTCACACCTCCCATAGAGCTTTACTGTTGACCGGGTACCGGTCAACGAATCCATAAAAGGCGCCTGCCGAATTTCTTCGTCCCAATAATCCTTTCCTTCCTCCTATCATGGATGCCTCTGCGACTCAGCGCTTCCTCGATACCAATGTGCAATGGCCGTCGAACCGTTTCTTCATTCCCGATGGAGGACTCCCGGCCTTCCTCCAGTCTAACCTTCGCTTCAAAGTCTTCTTGGTCATGATGGCCGTTTTCCCCGACGCATACGCCACGGACACTGTGAAGTCCCTGACGACTCCTCAGCGCGACGAATTGCGCTACCGTGTGCGGGATATTGTCCGCCATATGGTGAGTTTCGTCCCTCGCAAGCCGCGTCCGTCCACTGATATGGGCCAGTTCTTCGCAGCGCAGATTCGTCAGAACGAGTTCCGTATCTCGTACGAGCCGCCCACGATTCCCTCGGAGGCTGCGTGGATGTTCCATATCATACAGGTACTTCTGGTCGTCGTAGGATTCGTTGGGGAAGACAAGCCGGTCGTTAATATTGGTGAGGGTCCTGAAGAAACCACGGATGGTCAAATTGCCCACGCGCAGGCAGGCTTCCTGCTCGGTGCCGCGCTGTCGACGTTCCTTGCGAAGAAGAAGAGCGGGGACGAAGCTCATCTCGATTTCCTGAGTATGACGCCAACCACTGGATCTCAGCGAATTTCGCGTATTGAGGCCGTCCGACCGATTTTCGCACCATCGCCACAGATGACTCGTTGGCTGACACCTTCAAGTACAACGAGATTATTGCCCGTTGGCGCGAGATTGGAATAGGGGCGACTGCGAGGAGACATTCGTGCGGGCACACCACACATACTCCAGTCTCGTGCGATACGGTGCCGCCGGGAATTCCATCGCGGTCGTCTGACTCCCTTGCTGCTGGAGAAGCGGTGCGAGCAGCAGGGTTCAAGGCCACGCTCCAGGCCGTTGAGAGTGTGATAAAGAAGACGGCGACGCGTCGCAGTATGCGGGTCCTGGCGGCGAGGATGGGTGAGACACAAGGTCCTCCGGATGACTTCTTCGTGAAGGAAGAGGAGAGGGCGTTGAGCGAGGCCTCGTACGGGTCCATGCCTGGCCTGATGACCCCTCCCGCGAGCAGCGCCTCCGAGTAGTTTTCTTCGATTATTTCTCCTGTATCCTCCGCCCAATTATATCGTGTCTGGTGTCTATTGCCTCACAAGGAGTCCGGGAAGGTGTTTCTGGCGAGGGGCAAGCGAAATAAGGGAGCGTACAACGGGTACGAACGACCACAAGGGACGAAGTCCGTTTCGATCTGGCCCTCGATTTCCTACGAATGTTTCTCCTGCTTCCTTCGCCCAATAATATTGTTTTTGGTGTCTATCGCCTCGCAAGGAGCCCAGGGAAGCGTTTTCGGCGAGGGGCAAGCATAATAAGGGAGCGGGCGCTGGGTGCGACCAGTCGTAAGGGGTGAAATTCGTTTTGATCTGAGCTGATGGTCGATTTTCTTCCGTCGTCCATAAATGGGGGTCTCTGCAGCCACCCCGATCGCCTCCTTTTCCGTCCTTGCAAATTATGCCCCCGCAGGCGTGGCTCACGAATTACCGCCATTATCTTGAAAGGCTCCTCCTCTCTGTGGAGGAATTATCGGATCCGCATTGGGAACCCGATACTTCCATCAACGTCTTCCTCCAGGCTCGGGTCCGTCCCGCAGTATATTTTCTACAATGATGCGCCATAGGCGAGGGCGGACTTCAGGGACCTCCCGCCAATATTCCTTCTTCCGAAAGGGAAGAACTCCGCCTCCTTGCACTGCGCCTCGCGGGTACCGTTGTGCGTTTAATTTCATATGTTTTGGCATGGCTTGTGCATAGATCTTCCTCGCTTCATAATTCTGATTGATATTTTCTTGGCAGCGTTTCCTGTCCCGCGTGCGCGTGTACCGTGGGCTCGTCGATAACGCCCCGTCGTTGCCTCTCCTCCTTCAGGATACCCCCGGCCTCAGCCTCGAAAATTACCGCGTCCCTGGTTGTGCCGCGAACATGATGTCAATTATTATGGTCCTTCTGGGCCGTCTGTGCGACGTGGAGGATCGGGACCGACAGGCCCTCTTGATTTGCTCGCCTATTCTGCAGGAATTTCGCGCTACGGCCATGGCCGCCGCTCGCCAGGATCATACAGACACCGAGTACCCGCAGTTCCACCGGAACGGCCAATTGCGGGAGCTGTTCTACGAGATCGATCTGGTTCCGGAGGAATGAGGCGATATTTTCTTCCTGGTGCGTCCGTACGTTCCGTCCGCGCGCTGCTTTTTGATCGTTAGTCCAAATTTAGAACAACGATCGTAGAAGTGGCCAAATCGGGAAGAGATATCTGATGTGATAGGCGAGGGAGTCCGTATATGGTAGCTGGGTAGTTCAGCCTTGATCGCTCGTGGCGTCCGGTCGCCGGTATATAAGGCATCTTGAGTGTTGGCCTAAGGGTAACCCTTGAAGTTTCGTCCTCTGAATCGCATGCCTCCCTCTGCACCCAAAACCGGCGTCCGCGTCCGCGACGAGTTCCTCAATTGCGACTTCCCCACCGTCGGGCAAATGGTGGACTTCGCCCACCACCCTTTCATGGCGCGAGTCAGCCGGGAAATCCTCGAGCCTCTGTACCAATTCTTTCTTCGCATTCGCGAGGATTTCACTTGGTCTCCGGAGACCAAGACGAAGGGAGAAAAGCGCGTGATGCGTCAGCGCGTCCGCAATTATTTGGAGATGGCAGTGAGTCCCGGTGTAGGACGCTTGGGGCGCTACAAATACTTTTAGTTGGATAACGCTGAGGGAACTACCGACGAGTGAAGGAAGCGAGCCAGAAAGTATATGTCGCCCGAGCTAGTCCGAATGGTGTTCAACCCGCGCCAGAGGCGAGCTAAGCAGCAGAAATCTAATGCTGCAAGCCTCTGTATCCGTGCAGAAATCTGGTCAGGATGCGGGGAAATACCTAGTCTCGCAGGGTTAGCTGTCCAAGAGAATATAAGCCTTACCGCGTCTCGAAGTACCCAGTTCCTCGGCTGTTGAGAGAGCCCAGTAGGAACGTAGGATTAGTACGAGAGTAGGTGGTAGAAAGTCTATTCTCGGACCGAAGCCCGTGCACTAATCTACTACATCACGTAATACATATCTTATCAGCGTGCGCCTAGACGCGCGCTAACACTAAGCCGTAAGGATTCAAACATAGGAACGAAAATAAATAGTACAATCGTCGGTTTAACGACGATGAGTCAAGAGACTATTGAGGGTCGTTACATAGCCCCCAAGCCTTTACGGTCTTCGTGTATTCAAAAATCAAAATGAAACTGCGGTGGAAGGTCACGTGCGATATCACTAATCTTCCTCTTGTTCCACGACGCGTACTGTAGAGCGCCCTTTATCCTCGCAAAACCTTCCTCGATAAACTCCTGATTCGCAGTGAATTCCGGCTTGTAGGTACCCCTGTTTGAAGATTGGAAGAATCTGCGCCACTCTGCCCTCGTTGGGGCCTTGCCTCTTCCACCGTCCAGTTCCGCTTTAATCTGGCGGAAGGTCTTGTCGCAGTAGGGATTCCATTCACGGAAGTAATGATCTGAGAATTCCTCCATCATCTCGGACGTGGGGAACAGGTATGTGTCTAACTCCGAGGTTCCTCCTTGAATATAGCCGTGTACGGCTTCGTAATCCCCGTCAGAGACGTCGTCCCAAGCGAGATCGAGACAATTGTCGTCCCCGGAATCATTCGCACCTGCGTGATGGATCGTCACCTGAACCGAGGGCCCGCTCATCGCTCTATGCACTAGGCCCATACCCACAAACGCGCGCATGATCCAACTCGAGGAGCCTCCACGCAAAATTAAAGCACGAGCTTGTGGGGAATCACCGATCTTCCCTAAATTCCCTCTATAATCCCTGCAGACGCTCGCCATGGACGGGGACAACTCGAGCCGAGGGCCTTTGGCACGTAAATCCACCATGGCCTTTGTTACTTGTCTCGACATGTCTTCGTCCCCTGCCTTTGGTCGAAAGCGGTCTCGGTCAGCCTTTTTATATCCAATAGTGAATTGAATCCCCCGCTCCATTGCGACTTCTAGGACGTGACGTGGAAATCGGATCGCTGCGTTTGCAATCACCTGGAATCGGAGACGAAACTCGGACGCTTCATCTATGATGAGGTATCCGCACTCCAGAACGTCTGGATGCCAACCGTAGTCAAGAGGCTTCCGCCATAACGAAGCTTCGAACGTAGCCATCCGTCCCCAATCCACGAAAGTATTAAGCCATCCGGAACGACGGTCCTCCAGTTCCGCTAGCGTTTCCCCTCTCGACGCATGGCGGCGGAAAGGAGGAGGAGTAGCGGAGCGAATAGGGTACGAACATCTTCCCCTCCTTTCAGGGGAAGCGGAGCGGCGTGGAGAGTCTAGCCTGGGCGATCCGACTCGACTACTGTTGTACGAGAGGTAAGAGCGCGCGTCTTCAAAAGTCTCCGAATCTCGCCCTCTGATCCTGATCTCCGGTCTGCGCCCGTTTCGATTTTCCACATAACGGTCGGTGGAGTCGTTCCAGTCTTCACTCGCCATCGCATTGACCCACCCTACAGTGTGTGCCATGGGCTCGACTGAGTCATATTCGCGTCTCTCGGAGCTATGGTCCGAGTATGGGGAAGTCACCCGCGGTCCTACGTGTCTCCCATATCTTGTGGCGTCATGATCGGCATCCGTTCGAGCTGACCTAATCAAGCGGTTGCCCAGAGGCCCGGGGGGTGGATCGAGGAGTAGCTCATGTTCGTACTTTATCACGACGTCGATGGGATCGTCCTTCGTGATGATTTTCTGACGTTCTATCCCAGTTTCCGGATCAAACACTTGCCCGTACTCGGGCGCACACCTGCCTTTAAACCTCTCACGGAGCGCGCTCAGGTCTGGTCTCAACGGTTCGTCTTCCATAAGTTCCCCATCACTCATTAGCGCTTCCCTTCCTGGCTTAGGGTGGAATCGGTGAAACACCACCCGAGTGATCTGCTGAGAACGACTCTCGAGAACAATATGATGGTAGAGTTGGTGCAGAGCTTCAGGGGTTTCCTCATCGCTCAGACGCCTTCTAGCCCAGTGTTGAAAATCTACGACCCAATACTCGATGGACCCCGAAATTTCTGTCATCACCGGTAGAAGGTGTCGAGCTCGGCAGTAGGGATCGATTTTCAGCTGAAGGAATCGGTCGTAGCGTGCGGCTTCTTCGAAGATCGAGCTAACGAAAGGTACGTCATCTCTCCATAAGTCTTCCAATTCATTTCGATCGTTCCCCTGAAGCCATCTCTTTATCATCTCAGGGTCCAAGCGTCTGAATCTCGGGTGTCGGCCTTCGAAGAGTCCCCATACGTAGTACAAAGGAACGCCGCGTTCAATCAGGAGAGGGAAGTTAATCTGCTTCCAATCTCGAATTATGGAGATAAGATACCCGCGTTTGTCATCGCCCGGTAGCTGTAATCCAAGTACTCTTTGCACCACTTCGTTCGGTAGCCCTTGCATCCAGCCCGGTACCGCTGCGATCCACCATGCTAATAATCCCCAACAGTCTAGGATGGCTCGCCTTGCATCCATGACCATTGAATGAACCTCTGCCTCGGTCGCGTACTGCGCGTCGATACGTTCCACATCAAAGATAGGCGGAACGCTCGTCTCCTCGTCGTATAGAGCCGACTCACAAACGTCTTCCAGCAAGGTCCTCCAGAATACGACGCTCTTTCTCACCATAGAGCGACCCGACGGCGCTAAATGCCAGAGGCCTTCGTGAGTCGGTCCCGCCAATAGCAGAAGAGCGGTGGTATCCATAGCCCAAGCTCCTTCTCGGTGGTCGTTGGGCTTGAGCAGCGGAATCCAACCTCTCCAGTGATACTCCGGACGAAACCAATCCACTTGACATGCCCACTCAATTCGGCGAAATCTTCCGTAATTATCCTTAGGGCTGTCGTCATCTTGATAGTGGTGCTCGTCCATGAGGGCCAGCGCTCCGCTCGGAATGTTAGAACAAGATTTATTAAGCCCAACCCATTCCAATGAAAATTCGTCCTCCGGGTCCACTCGCGTCATGAAAAACCTTCCTAGCCCCCTCAACACCTCTGTCGGTTCGTTCGCCATCCGACTCCAATCCCCAGAAATCTGTGGGACCGGAAGCCGCGCTGGAGAGGAGCTCGGCAAGAAATCTTATCTCCGCTCCTCTCGTTCACGCTAGGATGCAAACAGTCTGAAAAAGCAGATTTTCCTTGTCAGTGTATGGAGATGGGGAAATGGGAATACTTCACGCGAAGAGTTCGCGGATGCAAGAGATGAAAGAAATAGAAAGTAGAGTCAAGATAGAGCCAGATAGGGATGAAGGAAAGAGAAAGATGGATGAGGAGAGAAAGAGAGAGAATAAGTAGATAAGAACACGAATCATAGTCCGGTTACAGGGTATCTTCTCGCGGCGTTCCGGTAGTCGCACGCGCAGGGGAGAGTTTTCCCTTTTTTAGTGTCTTCACGCGTCTGTGTGAAAGTCGTCCAGTTGTCCCAATCGAATTGCCGTTGCCTGTTTCTCCGAGCTCCTGAGATTGTCCCTTCATAGGTTATTGTTCTTCCGATATTCCGCCAAAATCCTCGGGGAATTCTTGAGGTGTGATCGCGGTTCCCAGGTGTCAAATTGAGGACTATACCCCTCCCATCGCACGAGGTACTTGATTCCGTTCCTGTCAAACCGATGTGAGATGATCTTTTCCACGATAAATTCCTTAGCCGTGGGCTTCTTCAATCGAGTTTCCGGGAGAGTCGTTCTTTCTCCGAATTCCTCCGGCGACTCCACATATTTCTTGAAGTGTTCCACGTTGAATATAGGTAGTCCAGGATATTTCTCACTCATCCGAAGTCGATATACTTTAGGGTTGATCTCTTGCACCACCTCAAACGGACCAATCCACCGTTGTGAAAGTTTTGCCCCTCCTCCCGTCGATTCCATCCACTCTAGTGTGTGGGGGTTTATGAGAACGCGATCCCCTTTCTTCAGAATCGGCACTGGACGCCTTCCTTTGTTATACTGGGTTGCCTGCTCCTGTTGAGCCTTCGCTATCGCTAGACGAGCTTGTTCTCTGTGCATTTGGAATGTGGTCAAAAATTCCGAAGCTTCTCCGTCCACTGCTGAAAAAGATTTTCTACCTCTTGCCTCTTTTCCTAGCATGAAGTCGCTCGGAGCGAGCGGATTGAAACCGTACAGAAGAAAATAAGGGGCGCATCCTGTAGACCCGTGCGGGTTTGAGTTGTAAGCGAATTCCAGCAGGTGGATCCACTCCGCCCAAGTATTCCTCGCTCCCACGGTGTACGCCCTCAACATCACTTCCAACTGCTTGTTCACTATCTCCGTCTGCCCATCATGCTGTGGATGATGAGACGAAGATAAAGCCATTCGTGTCTTCAGAAATTTCACCACGGCATTCCAAAAATCGGAAGTCCATCTTGGATCTCGGTCCGAGATGATGCTTGTGGGAAGCCCAAATCGGCATGCTACATGTCGCACGAACAGCGACGCGAATCCTTCTGCGTTCAACCCGGTGGTAGTAGGGATGAATATCGCGTGCTTGCTGAGTCGGCAGACGATGACGAGAACGGCGTTGAATCCTTCAGATAGTGGAAGGTCGACGATAAAGTCCATTGAAATGGACTCATATGGCCTCGTCGGTATGGGGTTAGGGATCAGATATCCGAACCGCTTGAAGTTGCTGTTTTTTATTTTCTGACATACGTCGCAGCTCGCGCAGAATATAAGTATATCCACCTTCATCCGCGGCCAGTAGAACCGAGGACTTAGCTTCAACCACAGTTTTTCTGGCCCTGCATGGGCCGTCTCTATGGCGCTCTCGTGAATTTCTCGCAATAGAAATCTTCTCTCAGTTTTGGGAACGCATAGGCGAGGTTGGTAATCCGCGTCCCGGAAGAATAGCAACCCTTGTTCATTCTTGAAATAGCGATTTCCTGGCTTCCATGCATCCAGGTCTGAACTGGGATTCGTCCAAATTCTCCCGAAGGTCGCGTCTCCGAAGTACGCAGCTACGAATTTCTTCCGGGCTTTTTCTTCCATAGCAATATGAATGTTGGGCGGCGGGTTGTGCGCGCCCCAATACTCCTCAGCCTCCTCTATCTTTTCCAGCTCTTTGTCTGAGTCTTCTTCCGAAATACCCGCTTGAATCGGAGATTCGGCGTTATACTTGACGGGGTTAGCCTCAAGTCCACTCGGACCGGTATCTCCGTTCCCATCAGGAGGCGATGTCCCTTCCTTCTGGCCTCCGTTTTCCTCCCGACTCTTCGCTGCTTGTCCTCTCGTCGTCGCCCATATGGATCCTATTCCATCTACACACTCCTCCAGGCTCCACACTAAGAACGTAGCTCTTTTGGCTGGCATCTCCTCCAACTGTCTCTCTTGCGCCTCAGCAAGAGTTGTGTCCGTCACGATAGTTCGTTCTGCCTGTTCAATCGGAGAGATGTGGTTGGGAGGGTCTCGCGGCAACCTTGATAAAGGATCTACGTTCGAATGGGTCCGTCCAGCTCTGTGGATAATTTCCAATCCCGGGGCGTATGCTGAAAATATAGCCCCCAGGCTGAAAGACGCCGGTTTGAATTTTCGTACGTTCTAGCCCATTGGAGGGCCGAATGATCAGTCACCAACAGTACTCTTTCGCCCTCTATGTAAGGCTGAAATCGTACCAGACCCTCCTTCGCTGCTAACGCTTCTCTTTCAGTTGTAGAGTAGCGCTGTTCTGCCCCTTTGAACCGCCGAGAATAATAAGCTATCACTCTCTCTATGTGAACCACCGTATCCTCGAACGTTGCCCCCCACTCCGCTGCTGCGGGGGAGTCGTTGAACTTTTGGCTGATCGTCGTGGTGAGTTTAGGAGGGGCTTCTCCACCATCATAAGCCTTTTTCAGGCGCTTGTAAGCTCGAGTTCCCTTCAAGTCGCGAATCGCAATCGGTTGAATTTGTTGTAAGGCGCATCCCGCCGCCTCATCCGACGCATCAGTGTACAAGCGATATGGGAGGCCCTCAATCGGGTGGCCTAGGAGCGGAGCCGACCTCAGGGCATCCTTAGCCTGCCTGAAGGCGTGTTCTTCCTCTCGCCCCCATTTCCACTTAGAGTCCTTTCTCAACAACTGAAACAAAGGCCCGCAGATGTCCGCGTAATAAGGGATGAACGCGGAGAAATATACGATCATCCCTAAAAAGGTCTGGAGCTGAGAAACCTTCGTCGGTCTCTCCAGCTCCAGAATCGCTTTGACCTTTTCTTCGTGGGTCGATAATCCCAGTCTCGAGACTTTGTGCCCAAGCAAGATAATTGAGTCGTAGAACAGGTGACACTTGCTTGGACTCAGAGTGATTCCCGCCTCTTCAATCGCCTTTAGCACCACGTTCAGATGATGCAAGTGATCCTCGTATGACTTCGAGTAAATCACGATATCATCGATGTATACTAAGCAGAAAACCCACAGGTACGGCGCCAAAATTCCCTGCATAACTCTCTGAAAAATCGATGGGCCGTTCCTTAAGCCGAACGGCATTCTTCTGAACTGAAACAAGCCACGGTGCGTTCGGAAGGCGGTTTTCTCCACATCTGCATCTTCAACCTCCAGTTGCGTAAATCCCGCTAACGCGTCCAAAGAGGACAAAACTTGAGCTCCAGATACCGCCGAGAGAATTTCACTTTGGCGAGGAATGGGGAACTGATCTGGTACAGTCGCCGCGTTGAGTTTCCGATAGTCTACGCAAAATCTTGGCTTCCCATTCCGGTAGGCAATGACAACCGGAGCGCTCCAAGGGCTTATGGAGGGCTCGATTACTCCTTGCTCGAACCACTTGTCGAGCTGTTCATCGATAACCAGCCTTTTAGCCGGAGAGCTCCCATACATGGGCACTGCGATGGGTACTTGTCCGTCCAAGGTGCGTATGTGGACTTTTGCTGGATGATGTCCTAATCGTCCGTCGAAGCCAAAAGCGCCGATTCTCTCCTCGAGCATTTTCCAAGCTCTCTCCTTCAACTCCTCTGGCAGGGTCCCCACGTCGATTAGCTCTCGCAGTTTCGCTGAATCATAATTCTCCGGATCGGGCATGGCGGCCGTTTTAGGTCCGTAATCCTCCGCCTCTTCCTCTACATTCTTCGAAACTTCCTCCACTTTCTCCGATGGGTAGCAGAGTTCGCAACTACTCATCTTCTCATCCTTATGACTCTGATGCTCCTTTAGTTCTCGCTCACTCTTCAAATTCGCTTGAATAATCTGGGATATCGCGACTGCTGCTTCCGAATATTTCTGCCGATTCTCGTTGGTGCCTGGCTTGTCGAAGAATTCTTGGGGATCTAGTAGGGTCCCCATCATCTCCCCTTTTCTTATCATTCTTGGCTGATCTGTAGGGTTGCTGACAGGGAGCCATGGGTTATGAGAAGAGATCAGCGTGTTCGCTATCGCGAAGTAGGAGTCGTTGGCGTTAGCCAAAAGACTCTTTTCAACTAGCCAATCTTTATCCTCCTCAAAATACCCTTCGAGGCGTATGGAGCGACATTCGTGCGGTCTGATTTTGCAATCGTGCGCAGCTCGGACTATCTTCCTTTCCTGCCCGAATTTCCTTGACCTTCTCTTCTCTCTCACTAGTTTCGACCTATGATGCTTTGCCTTGACATGCTTGTTCTCTACATGATTGGAGAAAAGGATCCGCCCCAAGTCATTTGTCCGCGAGACGTTCTGAGCTTTCACCGTGTATCGCCAACCTTGAAGGTGGATCTTCGTCCCAGATTCCACATTCCGGGTGACCGCGATTTCGTAGTTAAGCTGGAAATCCTCCCCGAGGAGTATCGGTACGCTCATCCCCGGGACAACATAGGCCTCAGCCTCGGCCTCGATAAGGATTCCTTCTTCTGACATCACAAATAAGGGCACGGTGATATACCCCTTTATATCGGATTCTTCGTGGGTTAATTGGATCAGCTTCATAGGTAGACCTCGTCGAATTGGGGGAGGATTCGGAAGAGATTGATAGAGTTCCTCAGATATTAGTGTAACATCTGCGCACGTATCTATTCGCAAGTCTATCAGTCCGCCTGCAACATCCCCTACGCTTCCTTTCATAGATAGGACCGACGTGCCCAGAGCAGATCTGCCGGGTTTCGCAGTCCGTTTCTTGAAAAGTTGCACAGGCGTAAATTCAGAAAGGTCATAGGGTGTTTGCTCTGGTTTGGAAAAGACGTCCTTGGCCTCCGAATTGCCCATCCGATCCGAACCCGCCAGAAAAGTCTCCTTCATTCCTAACTCTTCCTCCTCCTCAGAGTATTCGTCCTGACTCTCTTCATCTTTCGCGTTGCCCTCAAACAAGCGGCCGTCGTTGAGCCAGAATTCCTCGGCCATACGATTGAACCTCGCGGCCTCACGAGCTCTTCTTCTGCTCTCCCAGTTTTCTCTCTTCGGAAGCTCTTCCGAACTTTTTACTTCGGGGACTCCTTCTGACGCGAGTTCCAGTACAGCAGCTTCCGACTTTGGCCTACGCTTAGCCTCCTCCTCTTCCTCATCTTCAATTTCTACTATATCAACCTTCCTTCCTCGGGTGTCCTGTCCGATGATACCATTTGCCAAGTGTGTCTCCGAATTTTCGCGATCCTTCTTTGAAGCTGACGCCGGAGTCTCAATCGCTGCGCAGTCTCTGGACTCGCTCTCCGTCGCGCTGCTGGCGGTCTTACACCTCGAGACGTTCGTCTTCAAGGCTGCCTCTTCAAAAAACGACCCTCCGACCGAGCTGAAATCGATCCCTCCCTTAGCTAGGGTCTGATTGAGCAGAACCGAGAATAGACTTTGGTACATGGTCTCGTCTTCCGTGGGTTCTGTTACGGAGACTAGGTTAGCAGACCTTTTCACTCCCTCTGAATACACCACATAATTCGGACATTCTCTGTTCCAGTGCTTCTCACTGCCGCAGAGTCTGCATGGTCCAGGAGGGAGCTTGCCTAGTTTGGTGACGACATGGTCGTTCTTCGGAAATGGATAACCCCCCGGTGGGTCTGGACGTCTCTTGGCCTTCAACGTGGAGTAGACTTGATGAAAGACTTCGTCTTCCAATGTTTCCCTTCCGCCTGCAATCTCGGCTTCGGCTGACATCTCTCCTTCCGTAAGAGATTCCGCAGTATTAAAATGTGCCTGCCTGGCTGAATGTCGCGGTTTCTCAGCAGAGTAGCCAAGGGCTTTCAAAGCTGCTCCCAAATTGTCTGGAGTCAGCGCTTTTGAATGTTCAGACCTCCACACGTTCACGAGAGCTGCTTCATGCTCCACGACTTTGGAGTACAGATTCAGCGTAGAGGTAATATTGTCGAGAATTAATATCGGCCCCCACGAGACCGGAGCCTTCTCCATGACATGATAAACCTCTCCGGGCCCGCCATCGTCGGTGGCCACCAACATTCGTGTCCACATAATTCTTCGCCCTAAGTAACCCCTCGGCGACTCGTTCTCGTATCCACGCTGCCTAAAACGTTGCAACTCATACTCACGGTTCATTTTCCGTTGCCATGTTCTCCCTAGGTAATGCTCCTTGATGGCCTGAAGATATAAGATATAGTGCCGTTGCATTTCAGCTTGTATCGGTCCCGGGAGTCCAGCATACCATACTTGTACTGGTGAGCCTTCTTCCAGCCGCATACCCAGCCATTGGCCTAAGAGTTCCGGTATCCTACCCCCTAGATTGGCCTTTTGCGAAACGTCGAAGAAGTATTTAACGGCGGTGTCATGCTCGCCATCCCAAGAAGGCAAATCAGCCAATTTCAGTTTCACATCTATGGTAGGTACGGGCACATCATTGGGTGCTGCAGGCTGAACATTAGGATTAGGTCCTCCTCCTCCAGGAGGCCCTGGTGGCCCGGGAGCGCCAGGATTACCTGGGGGTCCAGGTGGTCCGGGCGGCCCGGGCGGTCCCGCTGGTCCCGGAGGGCCTCCTCCACCTCCTCCTCCTCCCCCTCTGGGGTAAGGAGGACCAGGTGGGCCCGGAGGTCCAGGGTTTCCACCATTCCCTCCTCCACCGTTCGATGAAGGACCCGATCTGCCTCCTCCACTCGGCCCAGAAGGTCCCGATCCAAAGCCACCACCTCCTCCGTCATTTCCACCTCCCCCATTCCCATCGCTTCCTGGGAAATCAGGAGTCAGATAGCCTCCTTTTCCCCCAGATGTTGAAGGTTTCGACGTTTGGGGAGCATTGAGATCTTCAACGAAAGCTTTCAGTGGTGATGATGATACGGGCTTCGGATTCCGAGCGCCGGGCACTACATATACGGCGGGTTTACCAGCCGACTTTTCCGACATCAGTGGAGGCGGAACCGATGGAGTTGAGAACGCTTCCGGCTGTGTTACGACAAACGGGTGTTCGAATGGATTGGAAGGTCGGGGTTGCAGAGGTATGCTACGCAACTTGCTAGAGGGAATTCCGCTCTTCGTTCTATTGGCGTCTGCCGAGTTAACGAATGATAGGAACGTACTACCGACCGCACTCATTGGCCCCACCCCAAGTCGTTTCAAAATGTTGGGCTCCGGCTCTGTTCCCGAAGTCGAAGGCACGGCCACATCCTTCGCGATTAACCCCGTCATGAACTGCTGTTGAGTCTTGAAAGGAGTAGCTGGGGCCATGAATGCAATCGATGGAGCAATAATCGCGGGAGCCGGGGTTGGTTCGCTCGGTACCAGGGGAGCTCTTAAAGGATCAGAGTACGTATTTACTTCGACAATTCTAGCCCTTTCCTCTAATTCTACTTCGCGTTGCTTTCCCTCACGAATAGTGTGCTCCTCTTCATGGTCAAAGAGCTCAGAAGTATCGTCGGGTTGGGTCTGGTAATAATCCTCGTAAGTGTGCATCGTCTCCTCATCCTGCTCGCCGCGGGATAACTTAAGAGCAGTTTCCCAGTCGGCTGTAGTTACTCGCAATCGATCTTTATGGGAAACCAACTTTTCGTTATGATGAGGGTAGTATGCCATCATAAAGCGGATTTGAGACTCATCATCCGGCCTTACCCTCAGCTCTTCTGATAATTCTTTGGCTGTAGACGCCGGCGAGAAATCCTCAATAAAATCAGGATTTTTGAATTCTCTGACGTATTTTCCCAGGAACCCTCGGCCCAACTCCAGCCGCTTGCGCATGAGCTCCCACGCCGCGAAGAGCTGAGCTACGGAACTGCTACCCTTAAGCGTCGACAGGATAGCGTCTTCTGGATCAATCCTGAAGAATCGAGCACGCCCAGGGACCATAGCCGAAGCCCTCTGAAGGAAGTGTTGTAATTCGTAAGCGATCCTTTCCACTCGCTTCAATAACATTGGTTCCAAGGCATATCGCGATACTCTCGGGGGACGAATTTCTCCACGGTCTAACACATCCTTATCCTCCAATTCCATCCACAAAGATAACAGCTGAGAACCTTGCGCGGTAGACTCCACGTTATCTTCCCCTCCTTTCTCATATTCCAGAAGCAGGCGTTGCATCCGCTGACTGTCAGGAGTGCGGGACGAACTGGCATCTGCCCTGGAAGAAGTGTTCGGAGGAGTCTCGGTGCCTCGAAGCAGAGGAGATGTCTGCCTCGTGGTGACGTGGGAGCGCTCGGATGGATAAGGCTCCATAGCCGATGGGACGTCGAAAGAGGAGGGGGAAGGATAGTGGACGTGAGGAGCTGCTGAGGTAGAGGGATCCATCTCAGACCTAGTTATCCAAGGAGTAGACCTTCGCAATCTGAATTCGCTTCTCGACCCTCCTCGCGCCGTGAATCGTGGTGAATGAGTGTAAGGGAAACTCGCAGACAGATGGGGTGGCGACCTCCTCCTCCACGACAAGTTGGTAGAGGAAGATTCTGCCGTCTTGAAATTTCACCGGTCGGAGTTTCAGCGTTCCCAATGTGTCCACCTTTGTAGGACGCTTGGGGCGCTACAAATACTTTTAGTTGGATAACGCTGAGGGAACTACCGACGAGTGAAGGAAGCGAGCCAGAAAGTATATGTCGCCCGAGCTAGTCCGAATGGTGTTCAACCCGCGCCAGAGGCGAGCTAAGCAGCAGAAATCTAATGCCGCAAGCCTCTGTATCCGTGCAGAAATCTGGTCAGGATGCGGGGAAATACCTAGTCTCGCAGGGTTAGCTGTCCAGGAGAATATAAGCCTTACCGCGTCTCGAAGTACCCAGTTCCTCGGCTGTTGAGAGAGCCCAGTAGGAACGTAGGATTAGTACGAGAGTAGGTGGTAGAAAGTCTATTCTCGGACCGAAGCCCGTGCACTAATCTACTACATCACGTAATACATATCTTATCAGCGCGCGCCTAGACGCGCGCTAACACTAAGCCGTAAGGATTCAAACATAGGAACGAAAATAAATAGTACAGTCGTCGGTTTAACGACGATGAGTCAAGAGACTATTGAGGGTCGTTACACCCGGGCCCCTGGTCCGAAACAATCTTTTAACATTCGCGCGTCCCTAGGGTCGCTTGTCCGACTATGTGATTCGCCATCATGACCTGGCAGAGGTCCCGACGCCGCGTGTGGCTTGGTTGCAAGTCGTTATGCGAGCGGACTCTGTTTATGGGTTCGAAGGCGACGATAATCAACTCCTTCGGGTGATATTGAGGGGCAAGATCGCCTCCCTCCTGCAATATTCCGAACGCCTTCGCCAGCACGCGGTGGATCGCATAGTCGAGAAGGATGATGAGGGTACCCGGACCCAGCGTACGTCCACCCTCAAGGGCGAAAATCCGTTCTATGGTTTGCCGGGCGTGATCGAGGAAGGGGAGGTAGAGGCTATGGAGACCGTATAAATTGGCCCTCGCCTTGTAGCGTTTGCCAGCCAATACTCATTGCCCCTTGTCGAATTTGCCATGTCATATTTTCTGTTTCCTCCTCCCCGTACCGTCGCCGAAGTCGTCCCTATTCACCACCTGGTCGTAGCGCGCATGGATTCGTATCGCAGCGTCCACGTCGAGACCTTCCAGTTGGCCTCCACAAAATTCGCGCATGTCGAATATGTCCGAGAACACCTCCGCCCTCTCTGCGAACTCATCCGCGGATGTATTCCTTCGGCAGTAACGGTGCCTGGCGATCTCCCCGAAGGTCGGGCCAAGTTCCTTTGTCCATATGTGGGCGCATATCTGGAAAAAGTGGTGAGTGTGCGTCGAGCACAGCACACGGATGCTGATTTCTTCAAGGCGTTTCTTTATAGTGCGGCCTTGGAGTATGCCAAATCGAACATCGAGGCGCCATTCCTTGATCCCTCGGTGATTTGGTCCTTAACCATGGTGCGGACCTTCCATTACGTGATTGGGCAACCGGCATACGGTTATTCGCAGGAATGTTGCGACGTGTTCCTAGGTCGGATTTCTTCCGCTCTCTCCTTTGCGGATCGGACCCGCACTTCAGCATCGTGCACAGACGTCCCTTTGTCGGTCGAGATCGCGTCCCTCCCTCACGTCCCTTCGTGGACCCGCGACAGGATTAACCACCTCCTCATTTTAGAGCTGAACGACGCCTGGACTTGTGAGAACGCCTTGCTTCAGGACGAGATCGAGGCCAGCCAAGGGGCCGTTGAACAGGCGGAAGCGGGCTACGGGCAGAGCCCGAGTGGACGGTTTTTCGTGTAGTCGAGCGCGGCTCCTCGCCGTGGCATATATTTCCTTCATAATATCTTGTGTTTCGGTGGAACGGGCGTACCATCCGTTTCGTTCTTCCACATGTCCTTGATGCTTGATTTATCCGTATCGTGGTTGTTTCTAATCGGCCTTCAACGTCCAATCACCATAATGGGAGGAGCTCCCGCATAAGTCTTCATAATTTTTGGACGCATAGCGCGTCCGTGTCGATTCTTCGGATGCCCACGTGGTCGTCCATAGGCTTGGATATATAAAGGTGATCCTTGCGTGCGTAAGAGCGCTTAATTTTCGTCCATCCTCACCAGCGTATGCTTCATCGCCCTAGACGTCACTCCACCGCGAGACGCTTTTCAAAGGAAGAGCTGGTCATTTTGTAGTGCTGGGTTTAAAATGGTGTATAAAATGATTGTATTATACAGACCGTATTATACAGGGTATAAAACATTTCATACCGGCAGGATGCCGGACACCCATGTATTTAATGTGTATTTAATGCCAGAATGATCTAAAAACTGCTTCTGAGGCTCGGACAGTCAACTGGCTTCACATAAATAACCATCTGATGCAAGAAACTGAGCTGGGGGACGCTGTATTGCCTCTGGTACCTGGCGAAGTCTGCTGGGCAACTACCGGCCAATTAATCAAGATCGTCGGGCTGCCGGGCATTTGAGGCCGCCAAGTAGCGCGTGATATTTTATCTTTTCTTCAGAGTCATCGCCAACGAGAAGCCATCCAAATTTCCCTCATGGGACTCTCTATTGAGCAATATGAGAGGCTCAAAAATGCCTCTGCGCGCTTCTTATCTGAAGATGCCTTCGGTCACCCTCAGATTGAAGACGCGATGATCGCCATTTTCGGCAGTGAGCGTAACTCTCACGAAGCTCAGGCCTGGAAGGCATATTGGACTGCTTTGGCAGATGCTGAGGAGAAAAAGTTGGCAGGAGATAAATATAGTTTGCCCCACGTATGTGACTGCACTTTGCCGCATTAATAAATCCTTATCATCTACTGGAAGTTACCACTCCTCGACGGTTCTGTTCCCACAGACGAAGATGTCGAGATGGTGTTGGCATCGCCACCCATCCTCTCTAATGCCACCTTGAATGCCGATGCAGAAGACCGAGCCAAGGAGCGGGCCGAAAGGAAGGAAAATGGCAATATCCATGGCAGGGCAAAAAAGGATCTCGGGCGCAATTTCGACGAGCTCATGGCCTCGGTTTTCATTGAACGCCCGATGATCAACTCAGCTGGCGCCATGAGACCGATGTATTACTGTCTTGGGTGTGACCATGCCGTCCGCAATGGTACCCGTGGCCGCAATACGTCTCATATGGTCGGGTGCAAAGTATTTAACTACCTCTTCTATCCAAAATTCTGAAGCTGACATTTCAACAGTCTCTCCAACGGGACTTTCCAAAGACTTGGAAGAAGTTCAAAGCGGAAATTAGCCCCTCTGCCGAGAAGATTGCATCTGGGGACGCATCTGCACCGGCTGTTCGGCAAAAGAAAAGAAAGATAGAAGATCCCGCCGAAGGACGTGTACCCATCCCGGGTATTACCACCAACCTTCCCGAGCCGGAAGACGAACCCTCAGGCTCTGGCAAGGCAAGCTCTTCCCAACGCACTCTTGACGATACGTGGGGAGCATCCAAGATTACGGCAACTCGGCAGTCTATCATCGACTATCTCTTATTGCGGCTCATTGTGTGCTGTGCGCTTGCGTTTTCACTTTGCGACAATGGGTTTTTTGTCGATTTCTGTAATGCATTGTATAATACTTCCCTCCAATCTCGTTTTCGGCTTCTGATTTCCTTTAAATAGGTGTCCCAGCTACTCTCTCCCCGATCGCTCGAATTTCATCGCATACAACCTTGTTGTGGAGACTGAGAATGCGATGGCCCAGCTTAAGACGCTCCTGGAAACATTCATACATCTCACAATGTCCTTCGACGGCTGGTCGAGTCGCAGAAGCGACGAGATATACACTGTTCATGTGTCGACACCCACCCGGATGTCATATATGGTTGCTGGAATTATTTTAACAGGGTTATCGAAGACAGGCGAGACTATTTTTGAAAATCTCAAGAATGTAAGATTCATAGATGCCTTTCGGATGGAATTTAACTCGCAGAATTCTAGGTTCTCCTTTTCTACGCAGCAGTACGATTTTCGATGATTGTCTCTGACACAACGGGCAATGTCAAAAAATGCCGTGCTCTCATTTGCGATGCCTTTCCGTGGATCCTAAACTGTCCCGACCCCTGCCATCAATTGAATGTATTGGCCAAAGACATCATGGTTGGCTCTAAGAAGCATCCTAAAATACATGGGTTTGCCGAAGTATTTTTTCTTCTTCCCGTGCTGTGCGTACCTGACAATCCGTCTGTAGATCATGAAACTCATCTCCGGAATAACGACCTTCTTCTCACACAGCAATTACGGCAAAAAACACCTCAGAGACAAGTTGAAAGGTGAAAATGATAGTCGTGGGCTTGTTTCGTTCGGTGCAACTTGATTCTCTACTTTTGCGGATCAGTCTAGTAGTGTTAGCCGCTGCCTCACACCCATGTCAAATTGTTACTCGGAGGGCCTGGTTAAATTCGACACAAAGGCCGTAAGTCGTCTATCTTCCAGAGGCACTCAAATTGATCGTTTCTAGACCAAGCCTCTCCAGAAATATTTTGTGGCGGATTCTCCGGAACAACTAAATTTTCGGCTTCAGTTATACAACATCAACATGCTTCTCAAACTGATTTCTCGGGGTCTTAAGACATTGGAGAGCTCACAGGTGACATGTTCAGATGTCTTTAATATTTATATTGGCATCGCGATTGGATTCAAAGAGGTGTTTTCCGATCCAAGTGTGTTCTACCACTCTATTAATATTTGAGCTAACTTTCGACTAGCCAATCCGATTAACAAATACTACCAAGAGACCGTTTACTGCTACAACCGTCGATTTGCCATTTTCATGAATGACTGCACCGAGGGAATGTTTGTCTTGGCATACCTTTTGGATCCCAGTGGGATTTTCCCTGTCTTTGTTCGTTATTCGTACTAAACATTCAATAGTTTATTACCGTGACGGCGCTTTGAGACCCAGTCTTCCACCTCGTCACAGTTTCAGCAAATCAACGGCCTCTCCCTTTGTCGGACTCCTCATTACCAGTGCTCGACTGATGCTCCGAAACGAGCAAAAACGCGAGCGCCGCGGCGACTCAACCGAAGGTGATAGCCTTGTCAAACAGTTGATATGTATGTATCGCATATATTCTGTTGGAATGATCACTGACGTCGTTGTCAGCTTACATGTATCGGGAGGCGCCCTTTGAACGACCATGCACTGAGCAGTCAATGCGGCTTGCCTGGTGGAAATCAGTGTCCAAGGACAGCAACGCCAACGTATTGGCGGTATGTTTTTATACTCACGGGAATTCGATTGCCTAACTCTCGTACAGCGATTGGCCATCAAGCTTTTCAGTGTCGTTCCCAGCGAAATGTGTGATGAGCGTACTGCCTCAAAACTCACTGCCATGAGCACGGCCAAACGGAACAATCTGGGTGCAGACAATCTTGTCCGCTGCGCGCAACTCAATCAATATTGGCGGTACGGGTTTGGTTCCTCGGAGGTACAGCAGCATTGCCAAAAAGTTCGGTTGGAACTTCCCACACCCAATCGCAAACCTTCGGATCCCATCGTCGCCGGTATACCCACCCTTCAGGATCTCCTGAATGCGGATTCTATTGACGAACAACCCATCGACGAGGAGGCCCTCTTCAATCACCCCGATCTGTATGGGATCAAGGACTACGAGGCAATGGAGGACGACGAAGATGAAACTGATTACGCCCCTCCACCCCTTGTCATTCGCTGCGCTGACCTTCCTACCTTCGAGATCGCAGCCTACATCGATCTCAATGCTCCTAAACTCGTTCAACGCTTCGCTCCTGGTCAGGGAAAGCCCCAGCAGCCCGTCACCGAGCCAACCAAGAAGCCTGTGAAGCCGCCGAATGGGAAATGGTCAGCAGCAGACACCGAATGGGACGCGGCTGACTGGTAGGATGTATTAAATACATATAATACATAAAATACAGTATTAAATACACATATAATACATTAAATACCCCCCAAAATTTCTCGCCTGTGGCACCGGTATTTAATGTATTATACGAGCAATACTTTCAAGACATCAAGGCCGCTGCGCAGCCATGTATTATACCGGACTGAAAACATTTCAGACCCAGCACTATCATTTTGTGAATCCACCGTTCACGCCACCTAGCACAGCAGCTTCATCGCGCTACCCGTGCCGCTCCCGTCGACGAGACTCCCGAAACAACCGTGGAGCTAATTCGGGATGCGGTCAGCGTATTGTCGAAGAACATGGTGGCCCTGGGCAAGACGAGCATAACATATGGGAAATACGGAGAAGGAGAGGAACCCGCGTTTTTCGTGCCGTCTGAGGGGACCGCCCTATTTGGAATGGCCGAAAGATTTGTCGACCTATACGGCTTCCACGAGGATTCTTCTCTACTCGACCGCACCATCCTCTTCGAAAACCTCTGCACTCTGCAGGAGGCCATGATCGGAAACCCCGGCTACCTCGAGCTAGGCGTCGATTTCCCAAATTTCGATCTTTCCTCCACCGAGTTGGAGTGGTACGGAATCTTTCCCTTCTACAAGGCGCGCCAGATCGCCCTTCTCTCGGCGACACATTTCCGCCACCGGAAATTCGGGGGAGGGCTCCTTCGGTACAACCCCGAGCTGGGTGAAGCGGGAAGATACACATTCGCCGATATTTCGCTGGAAGGGCTTCCCACGCGCCCCAACACACCCGAATCGCCAGAAGAATCCGAGAAAGTTGGATCGGATGCAGCACCCGTACTGGTCTCGGGGATGCTACAGGACGGGTTTTGACGAGAGAAGGGATTGCAGGCGACGTCCAGAGATTATATTACGGCTGGAACGTAAAATCTTCGCGTACTTTGCCCTTGGTGGCCCATCGTACGCCTCGCCCGGTCGCGGGTTTCCCATCAATTGTGCGCACGTGATCGTATTCTTTGAGAGATATAAGTCGCACTGGTCTTGTCCTCAGGCAGTACCTCCTCAAAAATGCCCCAACTCGTGATTCGCCGGCCTGACGGTCCTCCGTCCGCCATTTCTCGGAATGCCCACATCCTGCAGGAATTGTCTCTTCCTTCGGAGACGCTGGACACGCTGGGCTTCACGCCCGACAAACCCTGGTCCGAATTCTTCGAGTTCCGTCTCCGACCCATGATTTATCTTGTCCACGCCGGAGTGACGCAAGATTTCTCCCTGATCGGTCGCAAGGGGGTTTATTCCCTTGGCGAACTTGAAGAAATTAAACATTGGGTGCAGCAGACTCTCCTTCACTGCGTGAGTGACGTTTCGGGTGCTGGGTCCGCAGCTGACTTTTTGGATTGTAGAGACTCCTCCTGGTGTGTAGAAAGGCTCTCCAGCCGGAGTTCCTCGACAATTTCAGCATCTCCTGCCCTCCGACTTGGGGGATCCCTGGCGAGGCTGTAGCCATGTTCGAAATCATGTACCGCATCTGTCTCTCGATCGGTTTCCCATGCAGCGATGATTCCCTCTGCCCGTTGGATCACCACGTTCTCCTGCCTTTGATCATGGGCGCGCGTGAAACCCGCGCCTTGCTGAAGACCGCAGATGATTATTCTGCTTATAATCGGTTTGGCGAGGTGGTCGACGCAGATCGGTTTATTGGTGGCCTAGCTCGCATAATCAAGGCAGGGCGCAGAAGCGCAGCGAACTCCGACTCCGAGAGTTCGAGTTCGCGGGAGATTCATTGGCCTGAAGCCTAGGGGTTCCTTCCCGCAAGGTGCGTGCGACTCTGTCTCTACCATCCAATCATTATCGCTTTGGCTGATTATTTTTCTTCCTTTCCGGAATTCCTTCAGGAGGAGACGTGGGCGGCGTGCGCGGCAGAAATAGAGGTTCCCATTTCCGATTTGTGTTTGTTAGGCCTTTTCCGGGCGTCGCGTTCAATCACGTGTGGCGATATGTTTTTCCGTATTTTCGGCTTGTTTTTCCTCGTCTCCTATTCCATAATTGACGGAACGGGGCCTGGGCCCGTTCCGTGCATTCCTTGCTTGCGCGCCATAATTTTTCCCAGAAAGGTGGCCACCTTCCCGAGGATCTTGGTAGGAACGCACTGTGCACATGCGCCCTTTGCGTTTTCTGGTGATCACCCCTCGCGCTCCTTAGTCCTGGGTTACTGCTGGTGTCGGCGTCTGAAATCCTTCCTGATCGTAAGTCTCGCTCGTCCGATTTCCTTCTGATTCCTGGGTCCTGACTATCGCGTAGTATTTCCTTCGGCTATTTGATCGAGATTCCTCTGGTTCGTATGCTGCCTTGTCGAGTTGTGTAGCCGATTTTAAATGGTGAAACAGTGAACGGGCCTGGCGTCCGATTGATGGTAATGATGGTCACGTGCCTTTCGAATCAAATCCGCACAGGGGGCGCTATTTAACAGATCCCCCCCATTGACGCGTCCCGTTCCTCTTCCCTTCCTGTCCTCCCTTGAATAACGCATCGCGCACGAAAACGCGCCTACACGTGTACCGTGAGAAGTGTTTCAGGCTTGGATATTTTCGTCCATCATTCCGGAATAGGGTAAGTCCAAACTTTCTTGTGAGCTTCTCCAATTTTCTTATGTTCTTCCATTTCTTCGTCTTTCTCTGAGGTTCCACGGCTGCGCCGACTGCGGTGAGTCATGCCCCTTGCCCTCTCGACCTTCACCTTCCCTTCGCTGACCCCACTTTTTCTTCCTCCCTCTCTCTCTGTTTTCTTGCTGGCTTTCTTCGTGGCTATTGCGTGTTTTGTCTACGACAATGTCTGCGGACAAGCCTTGGTCCCTGCGTCCACGGAAGAGTGACGGTCTAGCCGCCACGTCCATTTCTTCCAACTACGGCTCGTCTTTGAGAAGGAAAAAACCCTCGCCGTATGTATTTTTCTTCGAATTTTCCTTGTTTTTCCCGGTGTACGCGCACTGACCAGCCGTCTCCTTTGTCCCACAGGGCCTCCGCTCGTGTCTCTAGCGGCTCGTCGGTTTCATACGTTGATTCCGGTAGTGGTTCTGAATCCGAAGGCGAAGATCTCCTTGACCCAGCAAAACTCTTGGACGCATCTCCCCCCAAATCCGCGAAGACCACCAGAGCCAGAAAGTGTTCCATTGACGCCATGGACGTCGACGAGGAGCCTGCCGCTCCTCCGAGTAAAAAGGCGAACTGCGCTGGGAAGGGAGGCTCCGCGGTGTCTAACGCGGCGGAGACTTCCTCAAAGGCGAAGGAGCGCCCCCTCCCGCGTCCCAAATTTTCAGGCGCGCATCCTGCGGGGGACCGTACGGCGGATCCACGACATCCCGCCCTTTCTTCATCAATCAGTACTCCCGCCGCCCAATCTTCCTCTTCCAGCGCGCGCTCTCGGATTCGCGTTGTTGATCTGGAGTCCGTCGACCTTGAAGAGGGCTTGCGCGTCGACGACTCCTTTGACTTCGAGATAAAACGTTCCACACCGTCGGGCATTTCCCGTATGCACGAGTTCACCATCCAGGACGCCGAGGACATCGGGAGGACCTATAAATCCCTGGAGATCAACGACGCGTCCACCTTCCGCAAGACGATGGAGTATTTCTCGATGCCTGGGTTCGCTCTCTCGCGGACTGGGGAGTGGCTTCATTCGAACGGCAGTTCGCTCCCTGAGCTGGTGACCTTCTACAACACGATCCACATCCTGCTCGTCGTCGTCCGCTATCGGTATGGTCCCCTCGACCCCCTGGAGCCGCTCCCCTCGGACTTGAACCATCATATCTACTTCGACGGCCGCGATCCCCAGCCGCGGTGGAGGCAGTATACCTGAGAGGTGTTCCCTCCCTTTGACGGCCAACGGTTCCTCGTTATGAAGAAGTACGACGAGGCGTGGAAGGAGTACTGCCGCGTGTTCTCGGACCATGAAGCGTCCGAGAACCACCACATAAGCCCAAATTAATGTATTATATCCCGGCCCTTGCCCAAGAGCGTAATACATTATCTTCTGGGTAACCATACAGGGTAATCCCGGGTATATACCGGTTGTTTCTTACCCGCGATCCATCAGACACGGCACCTACGGCTCTGCGGCGACAACGGCACCGTAGAGCGCCATCAGTTCTGGGCCTTCCCATCATTTTCCGGTGTTTCCCGATTCACATCATACCTGGGCCCAAGCCCGAATAATCCCGGTCAATCATCCTGTTAAGAAAACAATAACAAACACACCTCGAAAACAGTCGGGGGACACGGCCCCGAAAGAATGCAGCCTTTAAAAATGCTAGCAAACACATCTGGGCAGTAGTCCTATCCCGGCTTAGCCCGATGTGCTTGTAGGACACCTCTACCCAATTAGGAAATCACCGCCTGCAGATTAAAAAGGAAACCCAAAAGGCGCGGTCGCGCGTACTACTCGTCGTCCATCTCACCTCCCATGACTACCTCTTCGTCACTTGGAATATCACCCCGCTCCTCCATCTCCGCACCATCATCCTCGAGTTCATCCCCCTCTTCCTCCTCCTCTCCCACAGTCGGCGCCAATGCATCGTACTCCGCCTCGGCCCTCCTCCTTGACATCCCGCGAGCTAGCTTCGGTGCGAGCTCGATGACCTTCGCACGTGCAGCCAAATCCCGATACATCTGCGCCTGCTTGAAAGCGTAGGCCCGCATGCCCTGCGCAAGCTCTCGCGACATCGTTTGCAGCTCACCTCCCTTGCCCGATCCGTCCACACAGCGGCCCGGTGCTCAAAAGAGATAGGCAGGCGCTGGAACTCCTCCTGCAGAAGTTGGACCTCCTCGTCCCATCGGCGCATTCTGGCGTAGGCTTTTGCCCATTCAATACGCAGAGCTGTAAATGCATCAGTGCGGATCAGAATCTGCAGCATTTACGCGTACCGTCCTCCAACTCCAAATCTGCGCCCGAAATCCCTGCCTCTGTCCAAATCCACGAGATTTGTCTTGTATTTTCCCCTCCTCGAGCTTGCCGCTCCGTGTCCTCGTCATCGTCGTTCTCGGGCGGCATTTCCCCACTCTCCCGCAACTCAGCCTCCTTGCGCATTCTCCGCGCTGTAGCTTTCCTCTGCTTCTCCGCCTTTCTGGTGAGCTCCTCCGCATCCTCCATCAAACGAATGTCTTCTTTGCGCAATTTCCGCCACCCGACGCTCTCCTCCCTGCCTGCCAATGCGACCTTGGCCTTCCAGGCCATTTGGTACTTCTCCGACTGTAACCGAATCTTGCTTTCGTTTCGGAAGACAATGGTCCGCGCACGCGTGTTGGCCCCTTGATGTCGTGCATGTAATTTCTTGTAATTCAGCAGCTGAGCCTTGACGTGGAGCTGGCTTCGTAATTGCACCAGCGATGTGCCACACTGCGCGTCACGGAACAAATCCTCAATCACGTCTACCCCAGCCACACACCCTGAGGTCCGCTCTGGCAGCGTCAGCGCCGAAGGCAGAAACAAAGGGACATCCTCCGCCTGCTCTTCGGGCAGAGAATTATGCCGTGCTAGAGCCAGCAATGCCGCGGGCGTGTACGTCGCCTGTAGTTTCTGCAGGCGCTGGATTCCGCGGTTGAGCTTGGTTCGCAGCACCCCCATGTCTATCTGCTGCTCGGTCGTTCCTGTGCGCTTGAGCTCGGCCTGAATCCGCACGCGCCGTCTGCAATCACAAATCAGCGTAGTAACCATGGCGATGACCGGAACTCACTGCTCGTCTTCCAAGTCTAGGGCCGTTGCCACAAACGAGCTCGCGCTGACTTGGTGGTGTGGAGGGACCCCTCTCTTCGCTTCCTCCGCCTCCTCAGTAGTGAAGCGCAGGCGTACCTCGCTTTCCGTCAGCCCTATTCATATTGAGGTAAGCACGAATCATTACATGGACACTTGAAGAAGAGTACCTTTGACAGTTGCTCCCTGATACGGGTTTCTCTTCGTACCATCAGCTTCGAATTCCTCTACCATTTTCTTCCACTCAGGCACGCGATCCGCCTGCTGCTGGGAAAAAATCTCGAAGCCCTCCTTTTGCAGCTGCAGTTCTTGCCGCGCGATGTCCAGCCGTCGGCGTAATGTCGCGGCTACCATCACGACATCATCAGAAACGGAGACGGTTTGTGTTTGTCGCTCGAGACGTACCGATATGGATCAATTTCTGCCAGTTCCAGTGTCCCCAATGACAATTGATCGTGTCGTGCCGGGCGCCAGGTCCCATCATGCGCGTGCTGCTCGCGATACCCCCAATATTCGACCACGGCCTCTCAATGCCCTCCCCATTGGTCTGTCCGCTTCCCGGCACGAGATTGAGAGAATACAGCAGGAGGCACATCAAAGTATGCGCATGAATGTGCATCTTTGGAATCACGAACCGCAGCAAAGCCAGTATAAGATTGCACCGTACCAGCGGCGGGAGTAACTTCATGCGGTCGAGTAAATACTTCCACCACTGGCAAACGATATCATATGATATCGTTTTCGGCAATTTGTGATGGTGGTGACGGAGTATCGACCCGAAAATGTAATCCATATTCGAATAGCTGTCGGAAAGAATCAGAACACATTTCACACCGAGGACCAAACACGTACCGTTCGCCTTTCTGAAGGTCCCCGACACCGTTAGCCTGTATAAACTCATGCCTCGCACAAACCCCCATTCCCACGCCCGTTGTCGTATATCCCCGGGAAAACTTGGTGTTGGCGTAGTCCAAGGCGGCGAGGCCACTACAGGTGCTCATCTACAGGAAAAGCCATCAGAATTGATTTTTTAAAACTTGTCTGACATACCTCTTTCTGATCCGTGACCGTGAGCAGATACTCGCGATACGGACCGTTCTCCACCATATAAGACCAGCCCGTACCGAGGCCTGGATCCTTCAATTCACTTGATACTATCCCTCGTTTTAGGCGGAAGCAGGCGTCGAGAGCTAAAAAAAGTATATAAAGAAACCTACGAGCATCAGCTGTACGTTCTATTGATGGAAGCAGAGCACTCACTTTTTTTCAGGCGGCGTGTTTTCCCAGTCCGACGGCAAATTTACCGCAGGATCAGGACACGCTGGGCAAGGGATCGCCAGTTCCCCTGACTTGGTCGCCACCGAGCCACCTGGGTCGTGAGCTCGTCCAGCCCTCTTCAGCATCATCAAGTGCCTCCATTGGCGGCACATCCGGATGAAGGACTGATAGCGATTGGAAGGTTTCACTCCCTCGTTATTGGTGAGCTTCTCCAACGCGCCATAAAAATCATACATTGTCGTTTTAGCTTGCGATGTCTCGATCAAGAATCTGTCGAGCACAATGAAGGTGGCGCACGTCTTCGGTTTCTCCGGCGTTGCGGGGAACCAGCCCATGCGTAATAGCTGAACGTAGTGGTCGACGTTGTTCTCGCACCCGCAAAAATCCAGGTTTACTTCGTGGATTCCATTCTCATGGAGGACGACGAAATGTTTGTCCGCCGCTCGCGGATTTGCGCAAGCCTCTCCGGGGACATGCCCCAACTGAATTCTCAGGCCAAGGTTCGTGAGTGAGGTTTTTTGAAAATGAATTCCATTCCAATTCTGTTGGGATCGTTAGCGAAGCTCTCGTAAGAGAACCAAAAGACGCACGTAAATAACATGCAGAGGGAGGTCAACGTGTTTATGCACGCAACAATCACTACAAAGTAGGAGACCCCCCGCGCATTCCTGGCAACGATACTCCGGTGTTACACCCTCCCGCCGGCAAAGAGGGCATATGTCCTCGCTGGCGCCGCCGCATCCGTCCCAACGCACGAGCTCATGAAGAGTGCGGTCGCGCCACATACGCTCCCAATAGCGCAGGCTCTTGTCCTTGGCGAAGACATTTCATAAGAACAGGAAAAGAACAGAATTGCCCTTCACACACCGAATATTTTACCGGTCTAAGAGCCCGAGGTACCGCAGGCAGGCTGGGCAGAGGTGAGTCGTCTTCATCTTGCACGTCGAGGTCGTAGCGGTCATCGCCTAGGTCAAGGCTGGCAGGCTCCAAGCCCAGTGCTGTTGTATGAGTCGTTTGGTGGAGTTGAGCCTGTTTTACAGGGGAAGGAGGAGCTACTGGGACCACATCACGGTAAACATGTCGCCGATCTGTCGAAGTACGTTCTACGGACATCAAGATAGGTTCGTCCTCGGGTGGTCGCATGAAGGCAGCAACGTCGAAAGTGTGAAAACTGTGTCCTGAGCTCCCGCTCGCTTGCGGTGTGGCATTTGAAGTGCCCACCTTGCGACGTGTGGCGCGGTTGGTGCGGGGTTTGGTTGCCATTTGGGGAGGAGGCGCAAGCGTTTAAGGACAGGCGCCCAATCCAATTTGGGACATCCCAATTTAGATGCGGTGTAACGTCAAGAAACGCCGTAATGCGCAACTAAAGCGGCTCTTCCTCTTCCTCTTCCCCACGTCGTCTGGCCCTCCTTTTGCTCGTCTCTCATCTCTTTGGATTCACTCTTTCCCGACCTTCACCTGGAACGATCACAAATGCACCGCGCCCTCGGATAGCCCGCGCCCTCGGATAGCCGAAGCGATCACTTGTGCTGATTGTTTTGCATTTTGTTTTTTCTGGTACTCCCTTTTTCCCTTCATCTTAGTTTCTGCCTTTGCTAACATCTCTTACAGATTCTATGAGCTTTTCCTCTGGCCTCGTCGTGCTGGCCTCGTCGTGCTCGGTGGTGCTCGGCCGCAGTCCGCGCTGGCGCATCTGTTGCATGGATCATCATCACGCGCTGATGTACTGCTGATGGTTTTCGCGACATACCGGGCAATTGCGCCTTGATTGCGCCCCATCTTTTCTTCAATGCCCGTCAGCAAGGAGAAGCGCCGCCTCCGACGTAGTCAAAGAAGAATGCTCTGCGTTCCCACAACGCTCGATGAAATCGACGCGTTAATCGCGCTTGCATCGACGCCGGAAATGCAAGAGAGTTCGCGAAATCATGTCCCCGGCCCCACTCGCGCGCAACCAATCCGTCTTGCAGAGTATCACGTCGCAAAGCTCTTCAACAAACGCTTCCGGATGCTCTGCGCTGAACGCCCCGGGGAGTTCACCTTTGAACCCCGTACGTTGACCAGAGGTAACATTCACGCCTCCGATCTGTTGGTTTCACTCACTTTCGCCTTAGTTCTGGCTGACGCCGGGGTTCTCGTCGGCAGATCTTTCCGCTTTGAGTGCAACCGACTCATCGGTCGCACGGAATGGCTCAATCCGTCCGAGCGCCATGCCACGAATCCCGGGATCTGGGCCGACGGAGGCTGGGCAAATGGAGGGTATGGTGGCTGGCAGCCAGCTGTCGCAGCGGAGACGGCGCCAGCACCCAACACAGACGCGGCCGATAATCAAAGCACGAACAGCGGTGGCTGGGGTTCCAGCACGGGCTGGGATGGTGAAGGAGCATGGGGCACTGAGTTCCTCGACCCTGCGCTCACATACTCCCACCCCGTTCTTCCCCCGAAGAGGATGGTGGCGCCACTCGCCGCTTGGACTTATGAGTACGAAGGGTCGAGGGAGCATGACGACGAGGGAGACGAGACGGACGAAGACGCCCTCTCAAGTTAAATAGCCCTGTATCTCTTTTGTTTTTATATTATCGAAATCTACCATGTGCCTAATTCCATTCCCCTCAAAATCTCTGAGCAAAGCCTTCTAAATTCGTTGACCTCTGCTGAAATGGTCACAATATCACGAACTTCGTATGGCTTTATCACGAACTTCGTATGGCTTTATCACGAACTTCGCATGGCTTTATCACGAACTTCTTACGGGACTCGAGCAAAGAATTATTTTACATATCCTGTTCTCGCAGTACCATGTAATTTAAAGTTGACAAGCTTGTTCTGTAGGTATTATTTGGCCGACCTGTGTTTTTTCTGTTTTTTGGGAGCAGGAGTGCAAATGTAATACTATAATATGCTCGACCTCAGATGAGATCTAATTGATACTTGTGTACTCGACCACTTCTTGCTCGATTGCCCACCATGTCCGACACAACTTCTGATATTCCTCCTCCTCTCGAACCTGTCACGCAGTCAGTCGACCCTTCGTATGCTCTCCCACACAGTCCCGGGCTGACCGCGCCTTTTTTTTAGCCTGAGAAGTGGCAGACAAGCGCCCGCACGTTCTGCGGCTGATTTGGAGGCCCACCGCAGAGCATCTTCCAATTATCGCGATAGGTGATTTTGCACACCTAGTCGAGATGCTCCGCTCACCACGCCCGCAGGAACTTGTCCTTGGAGCATGAAAGGGCGCGTATCAGGATGGCGGCGTATGTCCTGCCTGCACATGCCCGTCCGTCACCTAAAGCCGACTCCATTTTGCAGGCTTCGCGCGCGCGTCTTGAACGACGACAGGATTAAGGAAATGAATGCCGAGCGTGCTCGTAAATGCAGCAAGGGATACCGCGTCCGGTCCGTGTCCTTTTCACTAACTGGAATATTCTATCTTTCTCTCCAACTTCTTTCTAACTTCTGTCTGGATCTTCCAGCAAAGCTCAGCAGCTGGCGCAGGATCAACGCGACAGGCGTCAGGAGTGCGTAACTTTTTTCAATCTGTAAAAAACCCATTGATTAGCTGCACAGGGCTTATTGTGACAAGCACGGAACGAAGGCCTGGGTCGTTCGTGCTGCGAAACAACGAGGACGGGCCGCTCCTGCGGGCGCGCATCACGATAGCACTCAACCCACCGCCGGTGAGGGCTCGGCCCTGCTCACTGCCAGGCAGCGTCACCAGACGCATCGGCAGTGCCTGAAAGAAGAGGCCGAAATCTTGGCCCGAGAGATTGTGTGGCGCCGCGAGGTCAGGCTTGCATACGCCGGAAAAGGTCCCGCAGTCGTGGCCCCCAAAATCTAGGACACGTTATATCTCATTCGATAAGTTAGCTTGTTTGTGTGCACAATTATTTATGAAGTCGTTATATTGCTCGAAACACGACAACGCGAGGACGCGCAAGATTTTTTTTTGCACCGAGGTCAGGATTTTAGCCTGTGAACCAGAAAAGACATGAGAAAAAACAAAAAAAAAAACAATTTTTTGGGGCCGTCCATGCGGGCACGCACAGTAGATACAAACGAGTCACGCCTGTGACACTGAGCTTCCTCATGCTCCTACCGCGACCTCACGCTCGCGAACCTTGCGCACCGCCTTTGTTCACTCCCGGCAATATCGACTTGGACGCGCGCTCCCGGCGGACGGCCTTGAAGTTTTACGTCGTCTTCGAAGGCCACCTGCAAGGAATTTTCACGGAAGAGTTAGTAACGATAGGCTGGGGAGGAACGAGCTGATACTGAATCTATGCAGACATGAGGCCCGTTTGCAAGTCAATGGGGTGTCCAACAGCACCTGGCGAAAGGCGACGACATGGGTGCATGCGCTCGAGATATGGGACGAGCTTTGCGCCCGATATCACGGCGACGGCTGCCCGGATTTCGAGATACCGGCGACAAGCCTTTCTGATTCCCCGCCACGCGACCCTGGCCCCCCGATGCCTCCTACTCCCTCGACACCACGCTGCCCTGCTCCCTCGACACCACGCCGCTCTGCTCCCTCGACACCACGCCGCTCTGCTTCCTCGACGCCGGCTCCCATGACTACCACTTTGCCCCGTCGCGCAGCTGCAACTCCGCCTTCTTCCACTTCCAGTCCGCGACCGCGCACGGTTGCGGTCCGGATTAATGTTTCCACTTCCGTTCACTTCGTCCACCAATCCTCGCCTGCGACTCCCCTTGCACGTACCGTGACCAGTACATCGAGCCTTACCAGCGGAATGACCCGGACAGCTTCTCCCCGGACACCTGCGCGTGATGATGGTCGCGATCTGGATGGAACGATGGCTCGCTTGAATTTGGTCGACGATTTCACTCCAAGGGGTTTCGAGGATGAGGACGAGGGTCATTAGTTTTTTTTTGGTGTGTGTATATAATGAAGATGCTTCAGTTTGGCCTGCAATGCGAGACGAATAAATACGAAAGCAAGAAAACCTAAGAGAATTTCAGTTAAGCGAAATCAGCGCATCCACTCACGTGTACCGCGAGATTGATTTCGCGGATGTGTAGCGAGATATTGAGAAGGTGACCGTAGAATAAAATAAAATAAAACTTGAGGAGGGGTTGGACTTTGGGTTGGGCTTTCGTCGTTATAAGTGAGATTCCTTTGTGGAGAAACTTTCCGTACCTTTTGGCAAATATTTCCGTGCCTTATGGCCAATACTGTGGGGGTGGACAATCAATCAGACACCGATGTGACCAGTTGTTACCGGGCGTATATTCGATTTCTCCAATTTCTTGCTTCAAAAATCGCCACACCGACTAAGCAATGCCAGCCAACGCCAATGACAAAATCCCGAAAAAGCGCGGCAAGCGGGGCGATATCCAAGGGCTTCGCCTGGAGTTCTTGACGATGAATCAGGAGCGGTATGGCGAGGTGTTGAAAAAGTCGAAGACCCCCGAGTTCTGGCGAAGGCTATTCAAAGTGTACTGGCGACTTTTTCACTGGCGCCTGAAGCTCTCGGAGGAGCCAAGCAGGGGGCATGATGCCGAGCCGATCGCAGCCATAGGGCCCCTCGACGAGCCTGAGGTGGAGGTCGAGGCAGTGCGAGAGTCTCTCAGCGACTCGGAGACAGAGGCCAAGAAGTTGGTGGTGCAGACGATGGAGAAGGTATGTTACGCGTCATTTTGGATGTCTGGTGTCCATCGCGCGAAAATCGCGCTCTTTCACACTCAAGACGCGTGAAATTCTTTTCTTCACCTCTTATTTGAACCAGTTCACGCGCTAATCAATAATCTTTTGCAGAAGATCAAGAGTTGGTACAATTACAGATGTACCTCAACCGGTTTGGCGGGAAATCCGTTTGCAACCTTGCTCAAGTCTCTCCGTCACGCAGATTTGGCACCTCCAAGGCGCATTCCAGACTACCAGTTCTATATGCAGCACCCAGAGTTCAGAGCCAAGGTGCAGGAGAAATTCGTTGAGCAAGGATATGCGGAGCGGGCTGCGTCGCTTCACATCAGCCTCCGCTGCAAAGTTGCGCAAGATATGCTTGCTGAGGAAAGTGCCGAGGTGAAGGCGAGAATTAAAGAGGAGGGGGCAGAAGAGCACCAAGAGCTGCTGGCGGAGCACAATGCGGCTGAGGAGGGATTGCCGTCCGTGAAGGAAGAAGACCAGGCGCTGTAAGACCGTCTCTGTCGCTGAGAATAGAACGGCGCTAATTTGATTGCCAGCGCATGCGAACGACTCACCTCCGTCATAACGCCACTGCTCTCTTCTTTGCGCGAGTACACCGGGTACTCCTTCACCTTGCTTGCTGGCCACGTCGACCGAACTGGTTCTAAGCCAGAGTTTCAAGTCACAGGGTACGTGTGTGAGAAGGATCCCGCGTACACAAGAACTGACAGGGTGTGTAGGTTGCATGCCGGGACGGCAACTAAGGATGGCAAGGACGTGATATTCCCTGTGTGGGACCCGAAAGTGTACGAGGCGACGTTGAGCCTGTTCACCAAGTTTGTGTGGGCTGCAGGTAAAGAAATATATTGGTCCAAAGAGGGGTCTGTGTCTAATAAACATCTCGCAGATCAGTCTTCGCTGGCCGATGACTCCAACAGCCGCGGGGACGAGGGCGCCGCAATGACTACGATATGTACAACCGACCCTAGCGCAAACGTCGACGCTGCCGCAAACATTGACGACCTCCCGGACACCTTAATCCCGCCGCTGTCGACCACAGAAGGCGGCCCTCCTGAAAAGGACGGGGAGCGCGCAGATTCCGATGTGCAGCCAGCGACCCAGGCCACCCGACCCGCCGCGCGCAGCCTTGACCCACTGCTCGAGCGCCAGATCACCGCAATTGCGGACCTCGAGGAACGTGGTAGACGGTGCCGCGAGCTCATGCGTATGAACGACTACAACCTACTCCGCGAAACGAATATGGCCAGAAATAAGGAGTTGCTCGTGGGCATGGGCCTCGACAAGAGCTTCAACGAGCTGATGGGAATCGGGAAGAAGCGCAAGGCGGCGGGGAAGGTGGGGGGGCAAAGAAAACGAGGAGCGCGAGCAGAGAAAGAGAGTAGTGGGGAGGATGAAGAAAGCAGCGAGGAGGATGAGGAGGAGTCGGACAGCCCGCCTGCACCTCGTGCGTCGCGCCCAGTCCGTGCCACGACGCAGAAGACAACTGCCGTGCCAACGCCGTCGAAAACGTGGAAGGAGGATCGTGCGCAACTGGAGACGACGGATTTGGGAGTCTCGTTCAAGGGGCTGGTAAACAGCTGGTGGGAGTACGAGGCTGGGAAAGGCTTTGTTGGCCAGGTAAGTGTCGTTCGGGCCTCACTTTACAGTCACTAATCTCTGCTCTTGCAAACAGGGCAAAGCGATGGGCGGCAAGAAACGGCCGATACAGGTCAAAGAGTGGGTTAGTAGAGCTCGCAAGGCCTCCTATATGCCTTACATCGCGGACGTTGCCCAATTTGGCCGCCAATGGGAGGCCTGGTGGATTGAAATAAACCCCGCATGGTGCCAAGCAGATCTCCCAATGGGGAGGTATACGGATGGCGTGTGGGATGCGCTCGACGTTCCAGGACGCAACGGTTTCCTGAATGTTTTGATGTGCCTGAAGTGGTGGGGGGATTTGCTGGGGGCTGAGGAGGCGGGGAAGTCCAAAGAGTGGATGGAGGGGGTGACGGATGTGAAATGGGCCCTTGACAGGCTAAATGGGTGCGCCGCCAACCTGCTGAAGGAAAAGTCAAGCCTGCTAATTACCCTTTTAGGAAACCCGTACATTTGACCGCGAATGCAAGCAGCGCCGTCACGGCGGATGCCGCCACCGTTGGTCCACCCGGGATGTCCCCATACACCCATTCCAACGCCGCCCCCTCTCCAACGGCGGCCAGGGAGCCCGCCGCCGCCGCGCCCGCCGACAAAGGGGAAATCCTTGTTTTCCCCGGAACCCCTGGCGCTGCCGCTGCTCAAGCTACTGACGGAGATGGTCAGAACGACGTGAATCCAACCCCCCTCCACAATGTCCCCGCGCCTGCAAGCACGGCGCGCGTCAATATGCCGGGTGCGGGGGCGGGGGTTGCTGCGGCACCCAGTGACGGCGGGGGCTTTCTGACTGTACCCAGGGGTATTACCATAGACCCCTGGCAGGCAGGGGATAGCGCTGACAATGTTCCCATGCCCCCCCATGATGTGCGCCCTGCCCCCGACACGCGCGCCGCCGCTGCGTGTAATCCCGCCCCTGACAGTGCCCGTAGCCCCCATGACGCTGGGACCGCACCCCTGGCGGCCGATCAACGCAGACCGCCAGGCGGCATTCCAGAGGGTGGGTTTTCAGAAGAAGAATTGAAGGAAATGGAGGATGATGCCGAGGCGGATATGGACGTGGACGGCGGCGGCGGCGGCACAGGGGCAGGGGAACGGCTGGATTTCGATGAGGACATGCTAGAGTAGGGAATTAGTCATCTGGATGTGCCGCCGCGACGCCCGCCCGCCGCCCAGGGCGGGTATTCAGCAATCGTTTTTCTGCCCCTGTATTTGTAATAATGTCACGTGTCGTTTTGCCTCCTCGGCGGTTCGGCAACAGCCATCAGCAGAGAAATTTGAGGTCCGCCAGCGTCGCTTATGGACGCATCAACGCGCAAACGGGGCACTGACACATGCACAAGGCAGTGCGGCAAGGCTCCAGAGATAATACATTAAACCCTTGGGCAAGGCCCACCATATAATGTATTATCCTGAGTGCATGAGCTGCGAGAACGAGAAGGAGGCCGCGTTCACCGCCAAACAGAGGGACAAGTTCGCGGAGTGGGAGGAGTGCGCATGCATCTACCGCGAGAAGATCCCAGAGATTCACCACCACCAGTCTCGGCGCATCCTGGCGTACATCGACCAACGCCAGAAGATCATCACCGAGATCGAGCACTGCCTGAACACCTTGGGGTGTTACATTCTCTTCCGAATCCGCGCGCAGTTCGAGCCCGAGGATCAAGCGCTGGAGAGCGCCTTCCCCTCTCTTCCGTCTTCCCAGCCCTCGTACAAGCCGTCAGCTCGGGCTCCCGCCGCGCCGATGGTCGCCTCGACTTCTCAAAACCGGGGGAAGGTGCTTGTGGAGACCCCAGCGATCGCGGTCCTCGACGCAGCCCCCGTTTCCGACTCTGACGACGAGCCTCTGGCCACCTCGCGCAGCGCGAAGTCGAAGGGGAAGGGAAAGATCATCGTGGTGCCCAAGTCGTCGTCGAAGAAGAAGGCGGCCGAGCGCGCCTCTTCTGAACACGCTGCTCCGACCGCGCCGAGTCGGACGAGGGAGAGGAGAGCAACGGCGAGGAGGCAGACCCCATTACGCGGAGCATCAAGGTGAAGAAGGGGAGGAAGACCACGACGATTGACCTAACGGGCCTGCGCAACAGGTACGCCCCGTACGTCCGAGTCGCGCGCCAATCTGACCATGGGATTTTCTAGGTACAACTCAGCGGAGTGGCACGCTGCCAACGACCTTTTTGTTTACGCGTGGCCGGTCACTGCCACAGTGGTAACAAAATCGCGACGCATGGGTATCCGTTCGATGAGAAACACCCTCGGTTCTCGGCGACCTGGAAACGCCAGATAACCCTCGCCAGCCTTCCGGTGCGCGCCTTCTTTACGCGCGGTAGGGTGAGTTTCTACTCTTTTCTTATTTCGCGAATTTTCCTTGTTTGCTGACTGAACGCCTCTCTTCTTTCCTTTTTAGGGATGCATGCGGTGTTATTTGGGGAGGAACGATTGCATTCGCCTGCGTTATGGGGAAGAGCCACCGACCGGAGCGTGCACCCATTGCCGCGCGGATAACGCGTCCTGCGTTCGTTGCCCAGTAGAGTTTGACTGGACCATAACGGGTGAGTCGTCCGTTTCCCTTTTGACCCGTTTCCCATAGAGCTTTGCTAAAGACTGTCCCCGCAGACACCGCGCTTCCCGAGATCAACGCTGAATACCTCGAGCTCCAACAAGCGCTCATGCTGGACATCGCCGAGGATATCGCCCCCGCCGGGACCACCGAGCGCCTTCTTGGCCTCATCCTTCGCCAACTTCACCTGCTTGGTACGGAGGCCGATTTGACGGAGGCGCGTCACGCAGCCCACGGGGGTGCCTTTGCCGCACGCCCCGACGGCCGCTTCGAATACAAGTTGAGTGGCGCGTTCACGCGGGCGGCGACGACGAGGGCAGCGCGACGGAGGTTGACGAGAAGGTGGAGGACGAGGAGAGCGTGGCGATGCCGCCCGCGAGCGAATCGGGTGCGTCGCCCGTACCCTGTTACTGCTTTGCTAACGATCCCTTCTCTTCCCTTTTTAGGTGTTTCGAATGAGGGGCCTCTGCCTTCCGCAAGCGCGAGCGCCTCTGGACCGTCGACGCCTCCCGCTGTCCTTCCTGCATGCCTGTCCCTCGGAGCGCCTGACTCCGCGCCTCGCCGTTCTCCTGGAGATCCTGGGAGGCTGTTTTCGCCAACAGCCCCTTCTCGCCGCTCGAACACACCCCGACCGTGCTCGCCGGGATTCTTTCAGTCTCGTGCGTCCTCCACCGTCGCACTCTCGACCCACGATCTGACCTCTTCCGTCTTCGGGAAGCCGGGTCCTGTCCTGGGTGGGAATACCAGCGAGACGAGTGAGGAAAGCGCGTTGATCACCTTCCCGTTGGGTGAAGCAGATGCAGAAGGCGAGGTCGAGGGCGAGGGAGTCATCGTGGACAAGGCGGCGGGCGCAGAGGGGGGAATGAACATGGACTAGTCGTCGGGTGGGGCATTTGCCAACGGACCCATATTTTCGTTTTTTCTATACTGCTGTACACTCCGAACTCCCCAGTGGCGGCTGGGTCGAGCAGGAGCGCGATAAATCCGTCTTTTCTTGTTGCTTTGTCGTATTTCTCGTTTGCGCCCCGCGCCCCGCCTGGGGCTAGTAAAATGTATCTCGCGAAATAAAATGTTTTTCTTGGTCAATTCTGCCTGATTTGAGTAGCGTGGGAAATTTTCTTGAGGGAAAGCGCTCTAGGCGCTTAGGAATTCTGGGACTCGAGACGCGACGCGACCCGTTACGTCTCGTGACTGGCAATCATCGCATAAGGAGTGGCGGTGCTTTTCGCGACAGCGGCGTCTTCTGGGCGCTTAACTTCTGCGCCAATCATTTCTTTACGGCACTTTTCTTAATTAATTCGGCTAGTTTCCCGTGGACGGGCGTAGGTTGAGATCCTTAATTTCTCGTTTCTGGTTTCGTTTATTGGAAAGTAGTATAGCCTAGACAGCAGAGCGAGAAGGTGCAATGATCTGTGTTCAAGAATTGGCGAGTGGAGGGTTATTTCTTTTGAGTCAGGGGAGTCGGGCGTGGCTTACGTTCACGCAACATGTATCCGGGAGGATAGGATGAGGTCGGGAAAATAGATATATTGAATGATAGAGCCCAAATACATGTTGCATAATGATCGAAGTCCGTTTCCTTCGAGTTTCCAAGGATCGCATGGTTCGTCCGTCCACGGGATATTCGCCCGTAGGCCCCGTTTAAGGGTCTGGTTCCGCTGATTGCCCTTCGAACCATCTATTCCTGGTGTCGCCCCACTTGGGTTCCTTGTCTTTCCGCTTCTTTTTGGGTTTTTCTTCCACGAATTTCGTGACAGGGATGCAAATCCTAGAGCGCGGTTGATATGGTATAAGCCTGAAGGCTGCGACCGGCATTTTGGACATGGCACCATCCAGTTCGGCCAAGATGTACGAGCTATCCAACTTCCGTCATATCACGACCATGGGACCAGAATATCGTGGCTTCGCTTTTCGCGACCACTCGTTCTCAACGGAAGAATTTCTGAGAAGAACGAGGGATCCAGGCATGAAATCAAAGTCCTCGATTTTCTTCTGGTTGTCTTTTTCCCATTGCCTGATACTCCGGACACGCGCTTCATATATCTTGGTCTTTAGTTCGGCCAACTCCTCCGGTCTTTTCATCAGCTGCTTGGCACGGAGCGCGATCATCTCCTCGGTGGTAAGTTTTTCCCCCGTGAAGTTGATCATGTAAGTCGCTTCGACTATGTCGAATGGGAATAGTGGCTCGACTCCGTGCGCGAGGTAATATGGCGAGTATCCGGATGATTTTTGGATGGAGACCCTCTCCGCCCAGAATATGTAGAATATTCTCTCGGTCCAGAGGTCCAAATCCCCTTCGCATGCCTTGGAAATGGCCTCGCGCACGTTGTAATGACGTCTCTCCACGATTCCGTTGGCTCGGGAGTTGTATCCGGAGATCTTTATGTGGTGAATGCCGTATCGTTTGGAAAGCCATTCGACAGCTTTGATCCAAGCGCCTCCGTTGTCCGTTACAATTTCTGCCACCGCTCCCCATCGGCACAACACTTCCTCAAAAATGAAGCATCCGAGGGTGTACGCGTTTTCATCTTCCAACATCCTCCATTCTGGCCAGGAAATCAGCGAACATCGCCCCTGCGCGAGATATCGATACCCATGTGACTTGGGTAGGAGCATAGTGTCGCCGTGAAACTTGTGGAAAAGTGGAAGGGGCATCGCGACCGTGGGCGGGATGTTGATTCTCTTCGTCAAGCGGAGCTGGCATTTGTGACATGTATTCAGGTACCAATTAAGGTCTTTGTCCATGTACGGCCACCAGAACCGGTCGAGTAGACGCTTTCGCGTAATAAAATATCCCTTGTGCCCGAGTTCATCGTGAACCTGTTGTAGAATCGCCGCACGTTTTTCTGGAAGGAGCACGAGCTTGTGTTCGTGATGAGAATCCCATTTCCAGAGCACTCCTTCGAGGAGGAAGAATCTGCACGATTTTCGCACGAAATGTTCGAATTCTTCGTCTTTCATCCCGTCCGGACGCTGCTTGCGTTCCAGGAATTCCTTGATTAATTCCATTTCTGCGTCCGCAGCGTCCGCCTTTTCGCTCCTGGGTATCTCGTAGACTTGGTCGTCGATTAGAGTGATGAAAATCCTGACCGGAGGCTGATTTCGCGGTTTTTCATGGGGACGGGTCCAGCGTCCGGTGAACACGTGATCGAGATTTCTGCCTCCGGATTGAAGTTGGGAAGCCGGGATCGTCTCTAATAATGATGATCGCCGTTGCCGCTGCCAATTCATCACCTGGATCGCGAATCCGCACGCACGGTCGATCCATTCATCAACATCGTCGTCTTCTTCGGGATCTTCTGGCGCGCATTTCCTACGCAAAAGCCCATCTGGCGCGTGAGTGATTCCTGGAGTGTTTTCGATTGCGAAGTCAAATAAGAGAATCGCGGCAATCCACCGGTTGATTGTTGCGTTGGGTTGAATATCGGGATTTTTGAGCATGCCTTTAATGTACTTCGCGTCCACGCGAACCATCAAGTCCTTTATTCCAACAAGGTACATTCTCGCAGCTTTGAGCGCACGGAATAACCCGTAGAGCTCTAATTTTGCCTGCGAGTATCGCAACTCTCGCTCGTCCCATGTAATGGAGCCGAAACGGGATGGGTATTCGAGGGTATCTTCTCCGAGCTGTAAAAGGATATATCCCATGCCTCGGACCGACGAGTCGACAGATAAAATGACGCGTCTGCCGGATGCGGAGTCGATTTGTTTGATGGCAGGCGAGTTTATGAGCAACTCCTTCAACGCGTCCATCGAAGCTTGTTCTTCCGGTCCCCATTTGAAATCTACTCCCTTTCGCGTAAGACGCGTCAAAGGGATCGCCACCTCCGCGAACTGGTTCATGAATATCCGCATTAGGCCCAGCATGCCAAGGAAACCCCTGACATCCGTCAGGTCTTCGCAAGGCGGCCAGTCTCGGATCTTCTGGACTTTGGACTCGTCTGGCATTCTCCCCGCGAAGCTGCAGACATGGCCCACGACCTTGATACACGGGACTGCAAAATACGATTTCTTCGCGTTGAAAGTTCCACCCGCATGCCTGATACGTTGGAGTATCCGATTGATGGTTAGCATGTGTTCCCAAATGAATCTCCGAATTCCCGCGTTCTCCGGGATCGTCTCGTATTCGCCGTTTTCGAGGAGGTAATACGTGGTAGGTCCTTTAACGGGAGTATCGTCCACGAACGGTTGGGTGTATTTGGGAATTTCGTCCTGAAGGATGAAATTAATATCCCCTTGTTGCACCTGGACCGAATTGGTGTATCCTTGTGGAAGACGCGTGAGTCGGAAGGTCCCAAACGGTCCTTGGAACGTGGTGAAATCCCGTGAGGCAATGTCCAGAAGCCGATGGTTGAAGCCAACGAACAAATCGAACATCCCATACACGGTAGATCCTCCAAATGACTCAGCGTAGACCTCGACGATTGGCGGGCATCCGGCGTCTTTTATCACAACCTGGTTTAGGGGTTGGAGGTTATGGACGAGTCAGAGGGAGCCATTGGACTTTGGAACCACAAACCAGTTCGTCCGATACGACGAGCTGGATGGTTCGTAGACTCCTGTCTTGATTTTCCCGCGTATGATTTCCACCACTTCGTCGCGTATTCCAGGCGGTATTGGAATATTTCTCTCCTGCCACAGGGTGTGAGCAAGAACGGGGATTTTCACCGGTTCGAAATAATCTTCCCGGAAGTGTCCCCGCTCGCTTTCGTCCCATGCAAACGCGAATTCGTGATTGCGAATGACGTCGTGAACGAGTTTTTCTTCTTCTGGCCATAGGAACCCGTCCTCGTTTATTTTCATTTCTTCTGCCCTTTGCTTAGTATATCTGTCTCCTTCTCGCAAGTTGCCGGGCCTCGGGTTCAAAGGCGGCATTCCCTCCAATGGATCAGAGGGGAAGTGCCAGATGATCCGAAACTCTTCTGGCAAGGTTGCCGCTACAGAGTGTACCCTGTCGGCCACCGGCTTGTACTTTTTCTTCTTCGGCTTTGCTTTCTTCTTTTTCTCGCTGTCCGGGGCCGCTGTGTTGACCCATACGTGTATCGTTTCGTCGTAGTCATACATCTGGTTGAGACAATATTCCAGGTAGCGCAGAGATATTTCCCACTGGATGGTTTGGTCGTGAATGGAGATTGGTCGACAATCTATCGTGTTCGTGCCTTCCGGGGCGTATAGAACCATCAGCGATGTCAGCCGATGGAACGAAAACCCCGGGATATTACTTTGCTTTTCGATTTTCCGCTCAGAACGTTGAACGGACGCTCCGTCCGTTCCCGAGATATGCCAATAGTTCGCTGCGACCGTGGATTCCAGTGGAGGGCACGGTGTTGATTCGCCCTCCATCAGACAAAATCCACGTCGGAGACATCAACAGCCGTGTAATTCGTGTCCGCGAAGGTCACCGATTTCGGAGGCTTTTTCCTGGTTGCAACGGAAAGCACCTTCTTGGTATTCGGGCAGGTGATGGTTAATTCCTGCGTCCCGTCTGACTGATCCTTGGTATGGCATTCCGTGAACCGGAAGAAGGGCCTTCCCATTAATATGTCGAATGGGGCCCCATCCACTACGTGCGCTTGGAGCAGGAGATCAATGTCCCCTACTGTGAATTTGAGGTCCTCGACCACACCGGCCGTCATGGATCTATTGGAGTCTGCTGATTCCATCGTGAGCGTCTTGTCGGGTGCAAGGGGAATTCCGAGCTGCTGCCAAATATTGCGGTTCATCGCAATGATCTCCGATCCCTGGTCAAGGGTGCACACGACTGGTAGGGAGTCGTTTATTACCAGGTCGAGAACACGGAGAGAATCGATGGGAGAGGCCGCAAGAAGTGTGGTTGGAGAACCCTCTATTCCTCCGTAATTCATCACAAGCGCCTCCTGTTCCGCGTAGATCCCAGTTTCAACCGTGGGAATTCGCTTGGTAACGGTGTTTTCCCGATAATATTTGCGGAAGTCTGGTGAGATTGCGCACAACTCCTCGTTAGAGATCGAGATCTGCGAACCTAGGGCCCGCTGGATCACGCTTTTCACGAGGAGCGGGTTCTCAATGGGTGCCTGGTATTTGAACGCAGGAGGCGGTGGTGGGAACTTCCCATCAACGGTTGTTGGCTGCGGTTTTTGGATTGTCTTAGGATCGGGCACTGCGTCCGTTACCGTTTTAAGCGCGGATTTCGGTGGGCCCTTCTTCTGGATGACCACTTCGGGTACCGCCTTCTTCTTCGGTGCCTGCCTCTCGTTTATCAGAACCGCCCCTTCCTCGTCCTCGACTTCTTCGATGGTCGCACTCTGGGTGCGTCCAAACGCCAAGGTCTGAGTGGGCGAACAACTGGTGAACGTCATGGCTGCCGCGGCATGAGGCGGCGCGTCTCTTTCAAAGGCCTGCGTCTGCACCTGTCGCGGAGCGGGAGCCGGTTGTTGAACAGGCGGGTTGTCCGAAATCCACCTATCGATCTTCTCCACCAGGTTCCTGCCCGGAACTCCTCTGGGTATGAACTGCCCATTGGGAAGGATGATTTTAAGGTCCGTGTTGCGGAAACATTTTCCCTGTCGGATGTAATCATCTGCAAGGGGGCATTCTCGTACAAAATGTCCGCTCCCTGAACAGAAGCCACATTCGCCTGGAAGGAACATAGGACCATTATCGCGTCCGTTCCACGGCTGCCTTGGCTGATAGCCATTCGAGCGCTGCTGGTACCCGTTGTCGCGCTGCTGGTACCCGTTGTCGCGTTGCTGGTACCCGTTGTCGCGCTGCTGGTACCCGTTGTCGCGCTGCTGATACCCATTGTCTCGCTGACCATACGGTCCTTGGTACGAGATGGGTTGTGGAGCGGGAGCTGGGTAGACCGGAGGCGGAGCAGCATCCATAGCCGTGGTGGTGTACATGGGGTATGCTTGGCGAGGCGGAGGAGGAATATTCCTGTTTAGGGCCTGGGTTAAGGATTGCATGTCGACATGGTATCGTTGGTTCATCTTCGTGAATGCGTCGCTTAGATCTACCATCTCCTTCTTTATGAAGGAAGTGTCGGCAACTTCCCCTCCTATTTTTGGGCCTTCCAGGATGTATTGTCCCACTTTCACCACGTCGGCTATGTCGTGCGGAATATCGCTAGCGTGATCTGGCTTCGTGATTTGGAGGCGGTGGTAAACGCGTCCCCGAAAATCTTCGTCTAATCCCTTCGGGAATTCCTTTCGCGCCTCGAGGTCTGTCATTTTCCCTTCTGTGATTAGGTGATTCGCGATGGTGGAGAACTTTCGATGGTACTCGGAGAAGTCGTCCTTCGTTTTAATCGTCTTCGAGGCCCGACCAGTGACGTACGCGTCTAAATCATTCGTGGTGAAGATTTTATGGCCGTCGGAGCCTGGGTACAATTCTTGGATCTTCGTTTTGAATTCGGTCCACGTGACCGCTTGGCCTGCCGTGATGCTTCCGTTCCACAGAAGTTCATCCTCCCGATCAATATATCGGAAGGCGACCTTTATCTTTTCTGCATCGGTGGTCTTTTCGCATGATTCTGCGACTTCCTCGACATCCTCCCAATAGCGTTTAAGGCTAAGGGCCTTTCCATCGAACTCGGGAGCCCCGCGGGCCGTACGTCCAGGTAACATTTTCGTCATCTGCTTCCGGATAGGGGTAGGTTGAGAGTCGGGTAAAGGCGAGTCTGAAAGGGTAGACTCCGATGAAAGAGCATTGGATAGGTCGGTGGTTGTAGGAACCGATCTAATGAAGTCTCGGGAGAAAGAGAGTCGGTGGGCGTCTCTGGTGAAGACGGAATGGAAGTAAGAGGCGATTCTTCCTCTGGTGGTTGCTGGACGAGGGGTACGAGAGCCGTGGGTGCTGTCGATACTGAGGCGGTAGGGTTGTTTTCTGCAAGGGTTATCTCCTGTAGCACGTTTCTTCTGCTACGCAAGTTTCGTGAGGGCGTGTTTGCCGATGTATTGGCACGGTCTAGTGTCCTTCTCCGTCTAAAATCCACGGTAAAAACCCCTCGCGGTGGGCTCCAGTTGTGATAAGGACCACGGTGCCGCTATGAGAATATGTTTTATCAAATAGACAGCCTGTTCGGCCTCTAGGGGTTAATTAACGTTGGAGGATAGTGGGGATGTAGGATTGGGACGTGTGCGTTGTCCGAATGAGAGTGTTGCACGGGATCGCACGAGGCGTCCGTTCCGTGGTTTCGTGTTGGGGGTACCTGCTGTTAGCCGTAAACGGGTGTGGGGGTGGTAGTTACCTGTCCTAGGTCACAAGCTCGAGCGAACGACGCGTTGTTTCCTGAAAAATCCGATGCCTATGCTGCAATCCTTCCCTCGTGTTTCCCCGATGTTCCCAACGAAGGTGGAAGGCTTAATACAACCTTTTACGGTTATAAAGCAAGTGACAGCGACGCCGGCTGGTGCTGGTCAGTCGAACGTATGGGACGTCCGGTCGTGACGCTGGGTGGCAGACGGCGATTTAAACCAATATGGCTTCGCCCAGGCCGACTTCTACAAAGCGTGAAGCTCGCGAAGTTGGTGATCCTATTACGGGGAAGCCCGATGATATGACTTGGGGTCCGGTGAGTTGGGACCTTGCGAAAGGACGTGTGAGAGTGAAATGCCCTGCTAGAGGCAAGTGAGGACGTGGTCAACTCGGTGTGAGCGAGGCTTTAGTTGCACAGGTGGGGGTACAGGTGGTGGGGGAGAACTAAGCTCCGAAAATTGACTGACTACAACGCCCTTTTCTGCTATCCTTTTATACCTTTCCGCCTCTCGACCGTCCCCTTGATGCCCACTCGTTCGGTTCCCGTTTGAGGGTGCTCGCGCAGGAACGTACGTAGGGTGCGTTCAATATTTGGGGCCACGGGCGAGGCTTACGTTCGTATTTTGGGGTTCGTTTCCGCAGACGGACAGAGTGTGCGATGCAAATTGGTATGGGCGCAGGACCCGTTCCATAGCAGAGCGGATTCCTGGGCCATAAAAGGTCAGTTATTGGTCGGGGGACGCGCCCGGACGCATCTAAGTAGGTTTGGAGTGGTTTGGAAGGATGGGAACTGGATCGGACGAGGTTTGCGTTCGAGTATTGGTGACTTCTAGGTGTGGGAAGAGGATACCAAGCCCAGGATGCCCGCTATTGGCTGGTTCGTACCACTCTCGTGGGCCGTAGCGCGTGGTGCATTGTTCGTATGTGAGGTGCGAGTCATGCAAGGGCGGAGTTCGGGTAATGGGAGCGTCCACCGAGCGTCGTGACTAACCGGACGGGTGGTACGAACGGTGTGAGAGGTTGGATGGGGACCATAGGCTGTGTGCGTTTGATGAGAATCCGGATTTGGTAACTTTGATTCCCGATTTGGATGAACGGGCGCCTCGTACGTTCTCGTCCAGGGTTCGGTTGAAGGGGCCGTGAGGCGGTGTGCAGGGCGTAGCACAAGCACCAGCCTCACAGCGTTGATGCTCGTGGTTCGGGTGTAAGGAGGTATTCTTTGGCCGTATGTACGTAACAAAACAAATAAGCAGTCCGAAGACTGATCGATCGTAAGGTACGCAACAAAAGACTAAAAGGGGGAAAGGCGATGAGCGGGGCATCCACCCCTTCCACACCGCCCTCATCGCTGCCTTTGCTCGTTGCCTGGCTCGCTCTGCCCAGCCTCGCTGGTCTAGTTCCCTCTTGGTTTCCTCGGGCGACTCTCAATCCACAGCGGCACAGTCTGGTCGTCATGCAGCGTCCCTAGTCTTTTGTCTAGTGTTGGCCAAAAATACGATATGAAAAATTAAATTTTGAATATATTCAAAAAAATACAGATATGATACGGCCCTGAGGCTCCATCTGAATATGAATACGACAGGATATGAATATGAATATGATATGGATAAAATATAATACACAGCTGGCATATTTAACTATATTGGGATACAGCCTACTCGAGGTTTGATCCATGCTCAGGCCGATGCCAAGACACCCTCCGACGACACTGAGAGCTCTGATTCTGGCGGCATCCCCCACGCAACGGTCTTTGGGATGGCTGTGGCATTAAACGGCACACCAGTTGCAGCGGCCGATGATGGGAAGGCCAAAGTCGAACTGTATTGCGGGAATATCTCTCCTGTTGCGCCGCACTTCGATAATCCTCTGGGGTGGTGGAAAGTGAGCTTTTCTCTTCTTATTTTCCTTTCAGACTGGTAGTGATCCTTTATGTTAGGAAAATGCTGAAATTCATGGTGCATGCCGCTAGGGACATTCTGGTCATTCCCGGAGTAAGCATTTCCGTCGAGTGGCTTTTTTCGAGCTTGAACCACACTCTATCCAATGCTCGCTCATCCATGAATGCGGAGACAGCCTCTGTGGATACTGTTACGAAGGAGTGGTTAAGGTCGGGACTTGCTGAGTAAATAAACTACATAAATTTCATCAAAATTAACTCCAAGTAGGATATATTACAATATATTCAAAATATATTCGTATTCAACCAACTGGATATGAATATGATACACTAAAAATACGATACGAGCCCTCAGAGCAGAATATGATACAGATATGAATAAAATATGATATTTTCGTATTCATATCATATTATGGCCAGCACTACTTTTTTCCGCTTTCCTATTCCTCTTTTGCAGTGATCTCAGCGTGGTCAGCAAAGCTGACGTGCACACATCGTGTGCATCCTCGTCCTCGTCCCTACCTCTCTGCACACACTGGCTGTCCCCCGTCGAGAACGAGCGCCACACTCCGCGCGTGGCTGTAGACAGCGTGCGGCTGGTGCAGATCTTTTGGGTGGGAGTATAAACTCCCCCTGACGCGCCATCTGCCGCGCGCCTTTCATACCACACCCTCAATCGAAACCGCCTGGCAGCGCACATTCTGTCTAATCCTCGGAGGATGATTGATCCAGCCAGCAGCTCACCATTTGTTGACACACTGAAAAGTACTGTCGCAAAAATCGCTTTTGGGTTATAAGTCAGGATAAGGGCATTTTGAGCCTTATACACTAGGCTCAACTAAGCCTGTGTGTATGTCACCAATATTGGATTTGGAATGCAGCCTGAGGGGGATCCTTTTGAGTTATAAGTGTATATAGGTACTTAAAACCCTTTATAAGGCTTAATAAGCATGCCTGCTTGCCTATAAGGTTCAGAATCCCCTTATCTTGGCTTATAACTCAAAACGGACTTTTGCGACAACATGTATGCGCCTGTTTCGAAGATTTCTCGCTTTAATTCGAGGGCAAAGATACGAGCTCATGATGGCGAAAAGTAGGTCTCAGGGATGGTTGCTGCTCGGCCGAACCATTTCAATCTCCGACTAGCAGATCGAGATTTTTGGACTCTGTCTACATCAAATGTGGGCCTTGCACTGCCTTGCATCTACCAAATATCTGCTCGGGGGACATAGTATTTCTCCTGTGCAATGGTAAGAACTGAGAGTAACAGCCATGTCTTGGGAACAATTTGAATGTCCACTCCTCCTTACCGTACAATCAAATAATGGTCATTGAATCAGGGAATATCTTGAAGTAATAAATGCTCCTTTGCTGCTATTTGCTCCCTTATGAGCTTCTCTGAATTTTTGGTGGGAGGAAGTATTTCTGTTGTGCATGAATCAGCCTCAAACAGGCAAAAAAAAGTTGCCTGCACATTCGGTTCCGACATTAGCCGTAAACTGCTAGCTAGGGATAATTAGACCAAATGGAGAGATATGCAAGGTACATGAAAGAAGGCAGTGCATGGGGCAATCAGTAATATACCAGTTGGCATCAAGCAACGGACTCTGGATTCCAACATTTTTTTGACTGACCCATCTTTATTTGACAGGTTCAAACATCTATCAGCGGAGTTAAGGAGGCTCCGAAGTCTTAGAGAGAGGGAAAGCATCACAGTTTATGTGCGTTATGTGCGCGATACCATCAGCATACAAGATAAATACCTACATGTCTTGAACACCATGAGCCACCTCCCAAGATGCCCCCCCAACCTACTGTTGCCACAATTCAACTAACCAACATTACAACATGTTTGAATCTTACTATATGCACTCTGGAAACCCTTGCCAGCAGTCTGAAGAGCCCCCTCTTGACAGCCATGGCTAATACAACCCAGTCTCTCTTGAAAAATATGCAGGTACATTGTCAGTGAATCTGCTGCAACCATAAATCTCAGTCAGTCATGACAGACAGTCAAAAAAAATAAGAATGAATGTAGCCAATTGATGGAGCAAACTTATGAGTTGCTCAATGCAATTCTTATTGTTCACATCAAGTCAGATACAGGAGGAGAACTGCCACCAAGTGTGTTGACTCACATTGGAAAGTTCACAGAGTATGTTGCTTGCCTTGGAAAAAAAAAACTCTGTTTGGTATTGACTACTGCTATTAGGACTCTCCACAAAATCCACACGTTTGTTGAAGCTCAACAGAATGGCAGCAGGGTCAAGAAGTTTTTCCGTCAAGGCGAGATGAGCACATTGCTCAATGATTGCAAGGCAGGATTGCAACAAGGATTTGAGTTTTTCCAGGTGTGGCATTTGTTTTGTGAATCAACCACTCAATTAAGAATGTGATATGGAGGTCTCAATGGTAAATCATATGATGGACATTACACAGATGCAAGAAGATGCAGAAAAGCGAAAAAAAGAAGTGCTTGACATGATTGAAGCTCTGTCGGACACGACCAGTTCAGATGGAGCATCCTCTGTATGAAGATTCCATGCCTCTAAAAGAATCAAGTAATAAATGTTGCACAGGTTAGCAGGCTTTATTCGGGCTCTCATAATAGGTCAGTTTCTGTCGTCTCTGAATGATATCTCTTGTATCTGACATATATTCAAGCTCCAACTCAATCTCTATGCTGCCATCAGAACCCAAGATATTCCATGGACGAGACTCAGAGCTTTCAGAAATTCTTCACCTTTTCAGCCAAGGAACACCTAGGATAGCAATTTTGGGTGCAGGTGGAATGGGAAAATCCAGTCTTGCAAGAGCTGTCATCCATCATACAAAAATTACTGAGAAGTATAATCAGCATCGGTTCTTTGTTGCTTGTGATCCTGTAGCAACCCAAGTGGAACTTGCTGCTCTTATAGGAGCTCATGTTGGACTGAAGCCGGGAAAGGACCTTACTCGCCCTGTCATCCAATACTTCTCCAGCAGCTCAGACTGTCTCCTGATTCTAGATAATCTTGAGACATTGTGGGACCCAGTCGAATCCCGAGGCAAAATAGAGGAATTTCTGTCTTTGCTCACAGGTGTGGATCATCTAGCATTGATGGTAGGTCTCCAAAGGTTCTCCACCTATGCTTTCAGCTTATAACAATTAGGTTACAATGCGAGGAGCAGAAAGACCTGCTAAAGTGGCATGGACTCATCCATTTCTGCCCCTGCTGAAGCCCTTGGAACAAGTCGCAGCACGACAAACATTTATAGATATTGCAGACAACACACATGATCCAGAACAGATTGACAAGGTCCTCTCTCTAACAGATAATATGCCTCTCGCAATCAGTCTCATAGCTCATTTGGTTGACTCTGAGGGCTGCTCCTATGTATTATCCCGCTGGGAAGAAGAAAGAACATCTATGATCTCAGACGGATATGACAGAACCTCCAACTTGGACTTGTCGATTTCACTGTCCTTGTCAAGTCCTAGACTCAATCCCGATTCAAATGATCTGCTGAGCCTCCTGTCAATGCTTCCTGATGGCCTTTCAGATGTTGAGCTGGTGCAGAGCAAGCTCCCGATTGATAATATCCTGAGTTGCAAAGCAGCATTGGTTGGTACCACCTTAGCCTACAGTGATGAACACAAGCGGCTAAAAGTATTAGTACCTATCAGAGAGTATATGCAGAAGATTCAGCCACCTGGAGATCACCTCATTCGACCTCTTCTCAAACATTTCCAGGAATTACTTGAGTTCTTCATAGGATATGGAGGAAATCGATCAAGTTCTAGTGCAGTTGCTCGAGTATCATCAAACTACTCAAACATCCAGAATGTCCTTCAGAATGGGTTGCAACAGGGTCATCCAGACCTAGTGGACAGCATTTATTGCACATGCTATCTGAATTACTTTAGTAAACGCATTGGGCAAGGAGCTATTTCTCTCCTTCAACAGATTCAGAACATCCTTCCCCACCCACATGACCATCATCTTGAAGCATACTTTATTACTGAGTACCTTGATTCATGGTATTTGTTTCCAACTTCAAATGCAGATACTTTAGTATCTGAAGCTCTGGAAAGACTCAAGAAGTTCAATGACCTAGATTTGATATGTATGCTCCCTGATTAATATTGGTTTGTTGGCACTCATATGAATTCATGCAGGCAAACTCTATAATGTCCTAGCAAATTATCATCGGCTCAAGGGTGATATATCCTCTGCCACAAAATTTTGTGGATCTGCTATATCCTTAGCAGTTTCAGCTGGGAACACCAAAAGACATTCCCAAGGATTGCGAAACCTTGCATGGGTTGAATGGAACATTGGTGATTACTCTGCAGCTCAAGTGCATGCAAAGGAGGCCCAGAGACTGGCCACAATTTCTGCAGATTTATACAGAGAAGCAGAGGCACTCCGTATTGAGGCTATTTGCTGCTATACATTGGGAAACTACACAAAAGCCATGTCTCTCTGCATTAGAGCAAGAGAGCTCTTAGGTCTTTGTGGCATGTCCCATGGAAATTTAGACCATCAAATCATGACCACCCAGGCAGAAATCCACCGGCTCAAATCAGAATATATTGAGGCTCACAGTATCCATACTAGGATTCTCGAAGCAACCACTATACAGGATCCCTACAACTATGGTCTTGCTTTACTCAGTATTGCTGAAATTGATGTGATGGTTGGTGCGCCAAAGGATGATGTCCAGAGGAATTGTGATAGAGCCAGAAAAATATTAGACACTTTGCGCAATGTTGGGGTAGTGATATTGTGTGATGTTATTCTTGCAGATCTCCACCTGAGGGAGGGAAATCCATTGGCAGCAAAGACAATCCTTGAAAGGTGCATCAAAGTGACTCTGGATTCCCAAATCACAACTTATTGTCTGGAACGACTTGGCAATACCAAATACTGGGGTGATTTGAATGTGGTGTCCAGCTGGACAGCTGTTTATCTTGTGAATTCTCTCAAAAGAAAAGAGAAGCTTGGAATCCACAAGGCTCTCCAATCCTTAGGAGACATCTTCCTTGCACAACATGCTGAGCATACAGCCATCAGCTTGTTCACAGTTGCTCTAGAGGGATTTACTGAGATGGATGTGCATCGCAGCAGAGCTGAATGCATGCTTCGACTTGGAGACATTTCCAGGGGACATGGTGACCCGCTCAAGGCAGTAGAATTTTGGGAGAGGGCAAGGCCCCTGTTTGAACGTTCCTCACAGGCTCAAAAGGTTCAAAATATTAACGAGAGACTTGCTGGTATCAGCAATGATGTGCTGGAGCAACACAGAAACAACTTGGCTCATCTGGCAGAGCTCAATGCACCAGCTGGAACTATTGAGGAACTGGTGGAGGATCTATCTGACATTGAAGACCTGGACAAGGTAGACATTGGTGACGAGAAAGAGCTTGATTTGATTGCAGCCTGAGGCTTGCAGGAACTGTGCATGTTTTGTTCGTGATTTTCTGTGTTGTAATTTATGGTTACTGATTTGCTACATGTGTCCGTGTGGTCTGATTTGAACTGAATGAGCATATTTATTTAATAACAGGCTTGGGTGTAATTTTACCTTGAGAGGATAAGGTTTAGTATGGTCAGGCAAAAACACAGAAGAGTCGAGCTCGATCTGAGTGATTTTTCCACAACTTCTCATATCCATCATGTGTTTTTTTTTGGCAGATTCAAATCCTGCTTCTTCTTGCAAACTTCGGAAAACTCATCCCTATAATTGAAGCAAGCTGATCACCAGGATCACAGGTATTGCTTGGTTTTATTCCTTTCCTTTGTGGTGCAGCTACAAAGAGTGTAATTCTGAGAGAGATATGGAATTGAGGTTGAACTTGTGTTGGAGATTTGATCCTCTGGCTATTCCCTCTCATCGGAATGAGATGAAACAGAAAAAAAAACCCCGATATTCCCCAGGGAGGCTGAGGGGACTTCCTGCTGCCCAGAGAAAAAAAAGCAAGCTGAATAGTTGAGATGGAATTTAGGTTGAACTTTTGTTTGAGATCGATCCATGTCCCTCACTCCCGATGCCACTGGGAATTCATCCTCACTTGCTGATCACCACTGTCTTAAGTAAGTACTTGTCCCAATACATCGTGAGACTGAGAACAGAAGAGATATAAGCAGATTATAAAACCCATGTGTACCCCCGGGGCTCTACAATCCACAAGGGTTCTATTCCAAGTTTTAAATTTCATCTATTCGGAAGTGCATGTCGATGTAGAAGCCGCACCGAATCTAATGTACCTGTTCTGTGGATTTTGAGATTGAATTTCAGATGGTCAGACCGAAGCCTGTGCAAGTACAAACTTGAAAGATGGCCCGGGGCTCAAACTCGGAAACAGAGACCAGCAGGCCACTCCACATTCTTTTGTGGACTGCTAAAAAATGCAGAGGAGGGAGTCGAATCCCACCTATTTTTCCATTGCAGATGATCTCTGCACTGCATACGAGATGAGTGACCGGTCCATGGGCTTCCTACCTCTCAGCAGTGTATATCACTATCAGAGAAATGAACAAAAAAATACCGAGATTGGGAAGGGAAGAGAAGGAAAAAATACCATCCAATCGAGATGTGCACACCGGTGGGATTCGAACCCACATTCGCTCATTACACTTCCTTTATGTATTGGCTATACATATGAGGCGACTTGCTGTGAGTCTGCAGAAGCTTGGGGGTTGCATGGATGGTGTGAGTGAGATGGGGTGAGAACTATGAGCCCGGTCTTGTTCGAGGTGTAGTCTAAGATAAAGAGTAGAGTTGAAATTCAATATTACTGTACATAGGTTGAACTTGTTGGAGATTTTCTTCATCTATGATAGAAAAAAAAAACTGAGGCCCCACGAATTATTGCCCTCGAGAGGAATCGAACACCCTCCTCCTTGTTACAAGAGAATTTAAGGCAAATGCCGTGATCCACAAAGACTTGTTGTGATTTCAGCCTTTGTGAACGTGAACTGTCTGGATTTCGGACTGCAACGCAGTATACATATGAGGTGACTCGTCAGTAGTCCACAGAGGCTTGGTGTTACTTAGTAGGATGTGCTATTTGGGATGAATTAAAGTTGAAGGAGTCACGGAGCCAACAATTTCTGGAGGGAAATTACCAACCCGAGGTAACGGCGAGGCTGAACCCGTCACGGTTTCTTTTAATTCGAAGACTCATGGAGCCAAGCGACCTCCGTTGGATTCTTGCTGACCCGTGTGGCGTATTGATGTATTTTTTCCGAAAATAAAAAGAAGAAGAAAAAGCTTTTTGCCTAGCCTCTACGAGGATTCGAACCTCCATCAGAGTCCATCTCCTCATTTCAGCAGTGGTAATCTCGCATACACGACGCAGAGACGACGTTACACTGGTCCACAGAAGCTTGAGATTCAGTTAACTGGAGGAGTAAAGATCAAGAGATTGAATGAATGGAATAAGAGCAACTACGATTGAATGGTCCGTGCATACAGGTTGATCGGGCCGGACCTCGCCATCATCATCCCGTCATCAACCACCAAACCTGATTCGACTCCCAGCTCAGCGCTCGGCCTTCCCGGAGGACGTGAACAACGCCAGAACAATCGGCGCGATACCATGTCGCGTTTTTCTACTATCTTTTATAACATAGCTGACCTGACCCGCTGCACAGTCGCAATATGCGTCCATCAATAGATCCTGTCGCGCCCGCAGCTGTCTCGAAGAGCACAGGGCTCAGTGCACGCATCCATGCGCGAACTGGATAAACCACTGCCCGGCTCCGCCCTGCTACACGCCGTGTCTGCGCGCTCGCTCCTACCCTCCAACCTCATTCCGCTCCGAAACAGGTGGTCCATGAATTAGTCTCGTGCGACTCGCAGTCTACGCAGCGGGGTACAGACATCCAAAGCCTACACTGCGAGTGGGGCTGGTTCATCTGAGCCCCTTGCAATGTCCGAACGATGGCAGCCTGTCCCTCTTCGTGACAACATCAACAGTCAGTGATCATGATATTTCCATGATATCACCTCACCGGCCAAACCCCACCAGGTTCCGAACCCTTGAATCCGGCTAATATCAACAGATCTCAACTGTCTCGCTGTAAGTTGATTACCTTGTCGTTCTCGAACCCCTCCCCGACCTCCGACCTTAGATCCCGGTACTTCTGTACCCCTGTCCGCGTGCACGCGTGATTCTAAGTCTGCGCACATGCTGTACCATAATAATATCCAATCCCAATCTGTGTGTGCGCACGATTATAATAATTATGTCGCACTTGAATATAATTTGTTTCATTCCGCATCTACGTCTGCCCTCACCTCCGTTGCGAGCCTTCAGATCAGTACACTATGTCTGGGCCGGTCTGTTCTGATGTTGGTTTGGATACCCAATTATTGTCTCCCGACTGATTATTCTCTTCGCACCCATCTATCCCTTCACGACGTTCCTTCCCAAGGATTGTCAGCTGCTGGATGTCAACTAGCATTGATGTTTCAGTTGTTATCTGGCATGTGTGCATCTGTTCTGCCGAATGGGATGCGGGCTTTGCCTCATGAGGGCTGTAAATCTGGAGGCGTAAAATTTATATCTGTTCATCACATGAGTTCCACTGCATACAGTATTCTTCTGTCCACTTCTCATCTCTCTGAGGAGCAGATTTCTGTGCTCTCAGAAATCTTCGGAGTCCCCGGCTATGACATGTTAACTAAGCTTTCCGCAGAAAGGGAACACTTGCTGATAAACTACTCTGTTGCTCATCCTTTGTGTTCCGTATATGACAGGATAGATGGTTTGGTTAAACCTGTTCTTATTTCTCTGGATGCCTTGCATGGTATTGATTTGAATTCGAAGAAGACTACTGAATGTCGTAATATTGTGGCTGCACACCTTGGTGGTGGTTCATGTGGACTTTATAGATCTGGCTATCGGCATCTAGGCTGCATGTCACTTTTGACTTTATCGCAGGCACACAACGGTGATCTGGATATGCCCAGCATGGATCTGGCAGCATCTATGTCGGTAGATTTAGAGTTAGCTCACATTCATATCCTTGCAAGTGTGGCCAAGACACTACCTCTCTGACGTGTTCTTGAAATGCACAAGGGGTAGAGTTCTCTACCTCAGATGGTACTTCTGCTCTGCAAAAACATTTGAGGTCACTGCGGCGATCTATTGATAAGCAGTGAATGAACACACAGTAGAAAACACGATATTTTTCGGTTTTCATTGTATAGTTCATTCCTATTATATAATCCATTATAGGCAATACTGAGAACCCAAAGTAGCTGGCCTGTGGCCAGCATCACAGGAGCAATGGGATGATGCCCTGGTGGAAGCCAGAGGTGTCTCTGACAAGTACTCGCTCCGAAACATGTAGGAGATTGTGTAGCCCAATCTAAACATATGGGTATTCTACCAAGTTATGGTAGATCTGGTCATTCTGGTAGTTCCCATTCGAGGAGAACCATGGGAATGATGGGAATTGGAGATTCGAGCGATTATTCTATTCTCGATCTTGGTTCTCGACACATTCGCGTTGATCCAATTGACATGAGAACACCGGAGGCGGTGTTTCGATTGTACCCGAACGTCGGTTACTCAGCAACGTGCATCAGAGTGGGGTAGTAAGCGAGAGGAACCCATGATCATTGATCTCGGAGTTCCCAGGACTTCCCCATTGAGCGTAGGAGCGTTCTCAAGAACCCATCCTGAGCCATAACTCAAAGTGGGGTATCATTTGAAGCCTACATAGCTGGAGATCACAGTTCTCATGAAGATCTTCAAGGGATACCTTCAGAAAGCAAGTTACATTGCAAAAGGGCTACATGGTGGTTGATGTCTAAGCTGCCGTCAAAGTCACCATGTGCGGAACCTTACAAAGGAACGGTCGGAATATACCCGGAATGGCGTGCTCAGTGCCCTGACCAATGAGAATCAACGGATTCTAGTCGCCAAGACGGATACACGGACTTTGGGGCAGCTAAACGGACCATTTACTTAATTCTTTCATTGTCATAGTCATATCTGTTATTGTATAAGTAGTTAGAGGTGTTTCTAGGGTCGAGGACAGAGTTTCCCCCAACTAGTGAGCCTAGCTTACACCAAGGGAAACTTTTAGTCGATCTTCGGACACCTACCAACATCAGTTTGTAGGGGTTGGAATATCACCAGTGTTTTGGATTGTATAAAGTCGTCTGAGCATGGCTCTTGAATCATATTGAATCGTTGGAAGCTATAGAATCGCTGGCCTTGGGTCTTGAATCATATCGAATCATATAGAATCGCTGGCCTTGGGTCTTGAATTGTTGGAATCGTATAGAATTGTCTGGTCTTGGACCTTGAATCGTTGGGAATTGGTTGGGAAACATTTGGAATTGTTGGGAATCGTCTGGAAATCGTCTGTCTTGTTGTATTGTCTGGAACCACCACCATCTTTGTTAAAACCTTGCGGAACTTTTGGTTTCGCTTCGGAATATTGGTGAACCTCACGGTTCCCTTCATTCCGATAAATCTCTTTGTGTTGTTTGCGTTGGAAGCTTTAGAAACCTTCGGTTTCCTTAGTTTCCATCGTTCTCATCAGTCGTAACCGACTCGTGTCTTGGTGTCCGAAAGAGATATCCTTTGGATCTCTTAGTTTCGTACATATCAAACACTTGCTTCGTCTTACAACGACTTCTTGAACTAAACTTTCTCCCGATCAACCTTTACAAGGCTCTGAATCAGGGACTGACACTTGTCTGGTACCTCTGGAACGAACGTTACACCGCACTTGCTGCATACTATTGGTTGTTTGGATTAGATTCTCTGTTCCATCCGATTCTTTGGTTGTAGTATTTTGTTTGGGCTGTTTCTGTTGGTTTCCATACTAGGTTCGGAGCTCACTTATCACCGTTTGTAATACCGTGGCTAAAACGGCCTTGAAAAAAGTTCGTGATGTTCAGTGAGTTTTACCAGCGATTTTACCCCAGGTAAAAATTCCGTAAAATACCCGTATTTTTTCCCAGTGGTAAAATGATAGCTCTTTGTCCCGGTAGCAAGGTTATCTCACTATACGTTTGTGGGGAGAAGTGTGTTACCTGGACAAAGAATGATAGTTTTAACAAAGAAAAAAAATTCCGAAATTTTACCACCCAGTAAAATTGCTAGTAAAACTCACTGAACATCAGGTAAGGGCATTTTACCCGCGGTATTACAAACGGGTCGCCGCAGTGGGTCATACTTGAAGCGGTTATGCCCGGGGAAAAAGTGGACTCTTTCAGTGGGAAAAAAACTCAACGCGATCAAGAATTGTCTGCATTGAGATCAGACTGGCCTACAATGGTGCCCATGGGTGAAAAAACGGTATTTACAGAATTTCCAACGTTTCGTTACTGCTGACTCCTTGGCTACTTTTGTGTCCGGAAGTTGCTCTGGATGTATCCTAGTCCAGGACCAGAAACACCTCAGAATTAAGGATTTTGATCTCAGCCAGCTACGCCGCCCAGACTATGATGCTCTCGAATCAAACGTCACAGATTCAACATCTTCTATGGACATAGATAATGTTGAGGCCAGTGCCGATCCCGGTAATGCGGGTGATCCTCCTGATATTACGATGGATGCTGGAGATCTTCTTGATAACATGGAATTTGGTGGGAATCAAGATGTGGTTTTGCCTACCACGCCACTGCCCTGGTTGGACCCAGATTGTGTACACCCACCTTTACCGTGTGAGGATGCCATGCCTTTTGATTCAGACGGGGATTTTGACGGAGTTTTGTTCGATTCGGATGGCAAGCATGCAGACCTGGTCTGATTTACAGCTACGATCCGGTCTACACGCACCTGTCTTGAGTTAACTCCAAGGTGAAAATGGCCTGAAAATCGCAACTTATTTCGCCAGGCAATCGCCAGGAATCAAACAGTGTGTGATCCGTTTTTTAATTAGTAGGGGTAAGTATAGGTCTCATTGACCGAGGGCTGATGTGAGTGTTGAACTCTGCTGATGCAGTATGCAATCCAATGCGAAACTGAAAGCGCATGTGCATTAGAATTAATACAGGAAACATGAAGAAGACTTACTGGGCTCATTTCTCTGCACCACTTCTTCGCCTTGAAGCATCTGCGCAGGCTCAAAATCCATTATTCCACTCGATCTGGTGGCCCACTCCATCGTATAGTCGCAGCGACTAAGACTAAGTTGCTCAGTTTCACCACCATATACAAAGCAGTCATGGTCGATGGACACGAGCTCCTCCACGCTGGCTGGTGGCTTGCAGTGCATACAAATCAAATCTTCAACTCCTACAAAATACAGCGACAAATGCGTAAGAGCAGGGAGGAGAGCGAAAAGAGTATACGAGAAGCCCACTGTTGGTGGTATTCCCATCAGCCGCGTCAGTCACATCATTTCCGGCACAGAGGTGCCGTTTCTCGCAGTTTTCAATGTTCTGAGGTATTCTCGACCTTATAAAACTGAATTTATTGCTGAGGGGAACGGTGTTCCCCCCAGACCCCCCTCCTCCTGCCTGACGGCCATAAATATATGTTTATTATTAACTTTATTCAAGTTTAATCATTTCTTCTGCTCATTTCGAGTTTTTTTATTGAATCTGGTGAGGGGGCAACCCCTGCGAACCCTCTTTAATGCTCGCCGCTATGGCCCACTGCGTGAGGCTCTAAATGTTTTTTTTATGGGTGTATCAATTTATTAACAAGCTTTTACTGTAGATACTTGTATGTAGGCAACCGGCAAACCTACCGTGACATCCAGAATGGGTTTGGGCAACGCAACCAGACTCTCAGTTACCGTGACTGTTGCCAATTTGGGCAACCGCCCCCAAACCGTCCAAAATTAGTCTCATAAACCAGACTTTATACCGGGGCGACCGAGAAGACAATCGTTCTCGGCGACCTTTTGGGCATTTGATGATCAAGGTCGGAAATGGATATCGGAGCGCTGAAGGACAATAAAGTGGCGGATGGGGCCGAGGAGGGAGGAAAACACCGAAGAGGCTTAGACGAGGTCCAACACAGCGAAATATATTTAATTTGATTTTTTTTTCGATTTTTTTTGGCATGTAACGCTATTTTGAAGGCAACCGGCCTGACCGTTACCGTGACCAGGGCGGAGTTGGGCAACGCAACCGACCCCTTCGTTACCGTGACGGTTGCCTACATACAAGTATCTACAGTACAGAGTTTTTTAAGAGGACATAGCACACCCGTGGACCCCCCTAACGCTCGCCACTATGGCCTGCTGCGCAGTGCCATGCTCGCTGCTGGGCTCACTGTGTAGGGCTTTACCCAGCGGGGTTTTAAATCCATATCGTGCCGATCAACTGCCGATTGGGCGAGTCACATTGATGAAGTACTGACGGAACTTAGCCGAGGCTCAAGTCGCACTGACGGCTGTTAGCCGACGGTTAGCCGAGTCGCATTCGCTGCGAGTCCCATCCTTCTCGTCAATACTCGAGCGAAAATGTCATCCAACCAGCAATACCGTTAACGTTGTTCGGGAGATGTATGTCCATCCCTTGACATGGGTAATGAAGGCGAACAATGGCTGGATAAATCCAAGCAGTCAGCTAAAATGCCTACCCTTCGCAATTGTAGCACAGCATGGGCTGAAAGCATATGTGCCGTAAATAAATAGACTTGAAAACTTCGCTGCAAGCAGAGAGAAATTTTCGTAGGTCATGGTTGTCTGCTAAGAAAATGTGGGACGCAGTGGTGGAAGACAGAAGCAGGTTTTGAATGTGCCAAGACGGTCTGAAGGAAAAGTGGAATGGACAGGAAGACAGTTCTATTTCAATGAAACAGTTCTGTACTTTATCCTCTCGATCCTATGACTAACTAAGACCCTCGAGGATCATAATCTCGCAAAAGGCCCCGCCTCTTCTGTTCAAATGGCCGCCACCATCTGCGCCCTTCCAACGAATCTGGCTGCACCCCTCCTCCCGCCCGCATGCGCCCGAGACCGCCTTTTGCCAGCGCTTGCCCAATGCACGCGCCCCGTCCGCTCCGGCCGCGCCGCGCTTACTGGTGCCGCGGCGATCAACGCCGCCACGTCGCTCTTTGACTCTCACCACCACGTCGCCACTTTACTTCACTGCCCGCCGGACTACGCCCTCCACTACCCCGAGCCCTGTCCACCACTACTAAGCGCTAAGCCTTGACTAAGGATCTTCTCCCTCAAGCTTGGTGGGGACCCTAGTCACCCCGATGTATTCGCGCCTCTTACATCTCGCGCGCTGTACATCTTTACCTCTCGACGCTCAGTGCTGAGCACCCGCCTGGCCTTCTCCTCTATCCTGCTCCCGTTGACCCTCCACATTGAGATTCTTCTCCATATTCGGGTGTGGCCGGTTCGCTTTCTACACCGACTGTTATCTGTACCATTACCTACTGCAGACGTGCTGCTGGAATCCAAACGTCCTGACCACAACATAGTGGCGTCTATGATGGTCCCGAGCTCTCCCCTTCTGCGATTTTGGTGCGTTTCTCTCCCTGCTCCCTTCTTTTCTCTCTACTTCTTCCACGTCCACGTCCACTCCTCCCTTCATTATCCTTTACTGTCCTACCTCCCTTCTCTAATTTCGAGCCCTGCACATCCTCATTAACCTTCCCGGCCGCGAGCACACCGGCCCGCCTGAAGCAGCAGAAACACGTCGTTCTCTACCATCTATAGCACGAGAACACCACGCCCGAGACCCTGCACGACTACGCACCGCACCGACCCTGTTACCCGACTGTAAGGTCGCATCCTTGACGCCGTCCCGCACCCACATGCTCTACACCACGCAACGCACATTAAAATCCCGACCACTTCCACCGCCCGCACTCACAACATGCCGCGCTAGCGGTTCTCGTCGTTCAAGTCGTCTCCGTCCCCTCCCCGCCGACCGCGACCGTGTCTTGCGCAACGCGACCCCGCCGCTCGGAGCTCACGCTTGCCGTGCACCCCGATCGTACGACCCGCAACACTAACTGCATGCGCAGCGCCTGCGTCAGCGCTCCCTGGTGCTCGGCGCCGGCTCCTCCATCGGGTCCCCGGGCCCCGTGAGCATCCTCGCTCCAGTCTCGCTGCCGCTGCTCGACGCGTGCGCTTGGGCCCATCCCACCACGACACACCCACCTCCAACGGTGTTTGTAACACATGCAGCCAGCGTCCCCCCTTGCCGACGTCGCCTTCTCCGCCTCGTTATGCACTGTGAACCTTCTATCTCAGCCACCATCGACGCCCACACCGTACACACCCGCCGGTTGCAGCTGCTGCGGCATCCGTTTCTCGTCGTGCACCCCGCCGCCATCGCCACCGGAGGCCATCCATCCTCTCCGGGAGCCAATGCACGCACGCTCGAAGATTCCGTGCAGCTCAGCGACCGGACGCCACGCTGCCCGCGAGACACGAACGCGTTGTATTGCGCGCTCTCTCGCAGCGCGCTGCAGCTCCGGCCCCTTGCGGGAGTACGCAAGCGCACGCGGGTGACACGGAGTATGGAAAGGGTACTGCGCGATCCCTGGGGCGGTGATGTATTTGTACCTATATTCGCGTCTCTTTCCTTTTTTCTCCCTCGTATCTGAGAGTTTGATGTAGTCACTAAAGTACGAATGTTTAATATACTTTGTCCAAGCCTTCTCGCAACAAGTTCAAAACACCACATTCAACGAGTGCTGAATTCGAAGGATGAATAAGTTCCTGCAAAGACCCACCTAAAGTTAGTGGACATGGACTCGCGGGTTCGATTCTGACCGTTAGCCCGCGTCATATGTCAGAATATTCACGGACAACGTTCAGCAAGTCAGTGGCCAGTCACCTGTGTATCACATAAGATTCTGGTTGAATTGACCGCTGCAATTTTCTGTCGACTCTCGGGTTTTGTCGAAATCCGATGCCTTCTCACTTAGAAGCCCGCTGCCACGCCAGCGGCGGCGCTTGAACTCCTTTGGTTAAGTCAAGGTTGAGATTAGGAGGCCCGGGGATACCACTGGGATGCCTCAGACTGTGTGCCGCTGCCGCCTTCACCAAGCTCCAAGTTCGTCCTGGTTAATTTTCTCTTGATGGCACGTTGGTTACTTTGACACTTCGCCTCTGAATATCCCTGTACACATACGGCTTCGAGTTGAAATCTCTTACTTACCCTGTAACTGATATTGCTTGAATTCCGTTGAGGTTATGGATTTTCTTGCATCGATACTTGAGACATCGAAGTCGACTTTGTCCAGACCTGCACCTTCCCCACACCGTAATTTGCGGGGTTTTCGGGCGCATGGCCAAACTTCCAAGTTTGAATAATTGAAAAACGAAGGTTTCATCTGTCATCCATTCTCCAGGGTCGCGCTCGCACCGCCGATGAATTCATAAACACAATGTATTGGTTCCGAAGCCTGCCTGACAGGTTGCTGGATTCCGGGAGCTGACATCAGAACAAGCATATCTGGGCTGAGCATGTGGTCCCCAGGTTGTACGGCTTTTAGACGGTGTAGGGTTCATAGTAGTGCCATTGTAGATGTCAAAGCACTGGATCCGGAGACACCAAAGCGCCGGCTGCACCTTTCTTCAGCACTGAGATGTTTGTCACTGAACGTTGATCACGCTCGGATATAGTGTCCTAAACTTGTGAGTGACATTGTAAATGGCCAAGAACCAGATTCGGAGCGACCAAAGCGCCGGCTGCACATTTCTTCGCCGAGGAATATTATTTGGTCTAGTTGTCAACCGACCTCAATTCAAATTTTGAATCGAGTTGGGGCTACCAGACATTGCCAGCGTGAATCAAAAACTGACTTTTCAGGCCCGATGATCTAAAAACTGGTTCATAAACACCCGTTTATGGACCCGTCTACAAACAGCGCCCTACGCCCTACGCTGGCAGGAGTAGAGCCAGAGCTGGCTCAATTGAATGCTTGCACTGTTAAAATGCTGTGCCAGGAGGGCGGAAAGATCCGGGAAGAGTCAGGAATGCCGCTCTTCGCGGATACTGCATCCGCATCCTTGGCACACTGGGCAAATGTAGATCGTCCCTTGTCACTTGGTGACTTGGACAGCTGGACTGATTCATGCATGCTATGATTCCATTAGAGCTGTTTGGCAAGTGATGTAAACCAAAAATATGCTGAAAACCTAAGCGAAACTTGATGCAAAAAAATTTGCTCCACTATGTAAATGCCGCCCCAAAATACAGTCAGACAACCAAAAGATAGTGTAAACTCTCAGCTCCACAATGTGAAACGTTCTGGGACTCGATGTAGAAAAGTCACTTTACATGGCTTGCCAAACAACTCTATTGCGCTTTCGCTCTGGCTCTTCTTCTGCCGCTTCGGCAAACGGCCGAAAAGTATTCCGGACCCATTTGGTACGTCACCGGTAGCACTGAAATCCGGTGGTAAACCCAGAGCAACATTCAGATACGGTAAGCCCAACGGGATGAATGCAGGGGTTTCGCTTCGTGGCGCCTGAATGATTGCAAAGCAATTCAATGCCTGTCCTTCGGTTTCACGAAGTCGAAGCATTCCTCTGAACTCTGAACTCTGATTCCGATACCCTGCTGCCGACAATGCATCCGAAGACCTAGGACAAATTTTGTTGTCTTCGCTAGCTCTGCTATAAAGGTTGCTCTGTTTAGATGGGTCCTCAGACAATCGCAATGGCTCGTCTTGGTAAGATAGGTGTCCTCGTCACCAGAGCAAGATGAAATTGACCGTTTGCCGCAGCTGTATGCCTCATTTTGTGTTTGCTTCTCGCCCCGCTGTCTCTTTGCTCCCCTACTTCCGGTACGTTCCAGGAACCTCAAACTTGATAGATCATTCACTCTTGCCACAGGTAACGATGCGAGCCACATTCACTTGACGCCTCGCGCTCAGACTCCGCTCGACTTTTCATCATCCCCAACATCCCAGTGGATTTGGGCTGATACGACCAACACGGTAGACCCAGTCGGTTTCCGCTACCAGTGGCTCAGCTCCGGAAAGTTCCTCGCTGACGCAGAGATCATCACAACTGCGTTCGACACAACGGAGTTCTACGTTAATGGCGCGCTAATGACAGCTGACAATGTTCGCCCCCGTTACGCAAGCCGGGTATGCGCCAGTTTTGCGCTTAACCCCGTCTCCACTGTGTTCGCTATCCTAGCCAGATTCAACAACGCCACGTCAGCAACCGTGCCTGCGGCCATCGCGAAGATCCTGCTCACGTTTACCGATGGCTCCAAACAAACCATAGTCACCGATTCGTCCTGGCTTGCGATGCCGAACCCGCCTGCCACGTTCGCGCAGACGACCTTCATCCCCAGCGACTGGCCTGCGGCGAAGACCTTGGGTGTAATCCCCAACCCGCCGTGGGACGAAGTGAACATTCCCAACGTCACGGAATCTCGCATCTCCACATTCGATAGGAATAGATGGATATGGACAGACGCGATCCCTGCGAGTGGCGAAATCCCTGCCGGCCAACGCGCCTTCCGCCGCACGTTTGCCCCTGGACTGAGCCAGATCCCCGATACGGCAAGGATCATCATCGTCGCCGACCACAGTTACCAGCTGTGGGTCAATGGTATTTTCATTGGCTCTAAACAGGGCTTCCGGACTGCAGACACATGGGACATCATATTCGAGACACAGCCGGTGCCTGTGATCGTGTTTGCTGTGCTTGTCGACAACAACGCCGGCGCGGCCGGGTTGATGATGGGATCGGAGATCAACTTCAAACATGTTGGGCCAACAAATTGCGTCGCGGGCTCTTTCGTGAACACGGAGGCGGACACGGATAACCCGACCTGGAAGTCTACCAAGAGCGGTACCATCCCTGCCAACTGGCAGCAGATTGGATTTGATGATTCCAACTGGGAGCCTGTTGTAACCGAGGGGGAATACCCAAACGCGCAGCCCTGGGGCGACGACATTACCATCGCGGCCCCGACAACGACTGCCACGAGCATCTAATTGGGCTGGGTTCTTCGGCATCTGTTCTTGACCCATTTACTTTATTATACAACCCGCCGTGTTGTCATAGACTGCGATTTCTAGCTGTTCTGTCTTTTCGACTTGAATTTATTTGATTTTTTCTTAGCACGCTGGTGGGGAGATCAAGCAGATATTTTGATTTAGCCTTTCGGCTCTATCAGTTAAAATACGCATTTATCTTCTGCATCATTTGTCCTCTGCCCATCTTTTACCTTTGAGCAACATCTGTTTTGGTTTTTGTCTTGTGTCTTGAGGATATGTCTTTGGAGATAGGTCGTCTTTGCGCAATATGTTTAGACGCCATGGAAAGTAATGACATTTTGTATTCCAAAGGCTATCTCATGGGAATAGTAGTGTAGAGTACATATTCGTTAATGCAATACAAGCGGCGTGTACGTAAAGTCCTTCCCAAATGCAGTTCAGTCTCTCATCCACCGCACACTCCAGACCCCCCCCCCGACATAACCGAGACCTCAAGCACGTTCTGAACGGATGAAGAGATGAACGGATAAAGGAGAAAGTAACATCTGAAATCCACCCCAGTGGAGCGATTCTCGTGACTTTGGTTGCGTTTCAACGGCTATTATTATTATGACATCCGTTCAATTTCTTGAACGCTGTGTTCTGGCTCCGGCAGACGTTCATAGACATAAGAGAAAGATACTTGAAGGGACAAAGAAGTAAAGCGCCTCGAGAGTCGAGGAATGTAGATCACAAAATATCCCAGTGTATTGCGCAAATATTACCGATCGACCCAAAATTGAAATACGTAAAGTAGAGGAGAACGGTAGCTCGGTGCGTAAGTTGTGTAGGCTACGTTCCCTCTAACTCGCAGAGGTCAACAACCAGGTCTGACCCAGCCCTCCGGTGCAAGGGTTGAAAATGAGGCCGTTCCCGCTGCGCTCCACGCAGAACCCAGTGTCCGCGAAATGAATACGGTTGTTGATCGCGGTGAGCACGATCGGGAGGTTGCCCGGGTGATCGTCTGCGGCGACGTATCAAACTCGGTGTTGCTCACGGGGCGCCCAGAGCCATCGCTATTCGAGCACCCCGAGACAGTGACGATCTGCCCGTTGAACACGTCGAACTGCATCTCGAAGCAGAGGTTGTTGCCGGCGTTCTGGAATTGGACGATGTGCCCGTTGTCAAGGGTGTTGACGCCCCAGATCTGGGAGGCGGCGGGGGGGTTGGCGCAGGCGGAGAGAACGACCTGGTTGCCTTCGCTGACGCCGCTGGGGGTGACGCAGAGGGTGGGGTCGAGGATGGGGTGGATGGCGACGTGGGCGATCGCTGCTTGCGCGGTGGGACCGACGCGGGCGTTGAGGGCGGAGGCGTTGGCGGCGCCGGCGAACCAAACGGCAAGGGCAACGAACGAGGCGGATTTGAACTGTAGGATCGCTCAGTTATTTGTTTTCACGTCTGGGTGTGTGTATATTACCTGCATCTTTTGAGGGTAGTAAGGAATGAGAAGGAACTGTGGTTTAGTCGATTGAACTGGGGTGTTAGGATTCCGCCGTTGCCTTTTATACATGCACGAAGGAGAGGGCGGAGTAAAGTAAAACTTTGAACGAGCATCCGGCGCTCAGGTTGAGTGACACCCGTCGCTCATTCAAGATGCTAAGCTACATTCAGAAACGCCGCGCTCGTGACGTTAACTGTCGATGAACTGAATGGCTATCAAGCGCTCGCCACGTATCAGCGCTTGCGCCACCGCGTGCGCTCAGCCGACGCAAGGATCAACGTGCATTTGACAACACGATGGGCGTAGCGGATGGCCATCACCAGAAGCCAAGCCCCGCCCCAGGTCCGCCGAGGGTTTCTGCATCCGCTTTACGCGACACGTTTGTTTGGCGGTGCTGGTACCGATCCCGTGATCGTTGCGCTACCGGCGCTTGTCTCCGCCCGCTCTCATCGCCGCTTTTGCTAGTTGCCTGGCTCGCTCCGCCCAGTGTGCCGGCCTCCGCGGTCCAGCCTCGCCGGTCTAGTTCCCTCTGGCAGCTCTCAATCCACAGCGGCACATCTTGGTCGTCGTGCGGCGTCCCTGGTCTTTTGTCCGCTTTCCTATCCCTCTTTTGCGGTGATCTCAGCGCGGTCGGAAAAGCCGACGTACACACATCGTACGCATCCTCGTCCTCGTACCTACCTCTCTGCACACGCCGGCTGTCCCCGGTCGAGAACGAGCGCCACACTCTGTGCGTGGCTGTAGACGGCGTACGGCTGGTGCAGATCTTTTGGGTGGGAGTATATACTCTCCCCCCCCGACGCATACCCCTCCTACCGTGGCCCTAGTGTCCTTCCAAGCTCTGATCGACACGCACACCATCATAAGCACCTTCCCCTTTGTACCGGACCTCGCCAGCGCTCATATCCACGATCGCTGCACAGGCCCCATCCCGGACCCATGCGCCCCTACCATGGGTTTTCCACGACGACGCATGACCCCTCGACGATATGCGGTGTGCACGCGGGTGGCGTACGCCGAGCAGGTAGACCGGAGAAGCGCTAGTCCCGGTGAGTGCTCTTCCCCACTTCCTTTGCAGCTCGCGACTCGCCGACTCGTCCCGCGCCTCGACCGCCGCCTGCGATCACATGTGGAATTTGTGGGAGACTCATGCACGTGTTGCCGCTGAGGCGCTAGTCTCGGCGAGTACTCTTCCCAGGCGCACGTCGGGCGGGTCGCACATCTCACGCCCCCAGTGCACGCGCCGCCTGCGATCGCATGCGCCGCGGTCTGAGTGCGGGGCATCGTCCATCGGTGACTTTCTTTTGGTCGAATGTCATCTGTCTCGGACACTGTTTGTCATTCGTTCTAGAGCTCTTCCCTTTTGCAATAATATTCTCGAGTACTTTACGCTCACTGTGTGCGTCGGCACCTGGAATCCACATGTATCATGCGCCAAAACAAATTCCACCTTTCGTCGATCTCAATCGTTACGGCTCTCCTCTCTGCTTCTGACTCTAAGACTTCATGTTTCGGAATCCCCATCCCTTGAAACCCTACAAGACGTGCCATCACTTCGCTCCGGCGTAAGTGCAGAGGCTAGCGTCGATTATCATGTACGCTGCCGAAATATTTGTATATTGTACTCGAGGAAGTAGCGACCGAATCATGTTTAGTAAAACATGCTGGGTTAAACTCCGTGCGTGATTACCCCCCTTTCCTTAGCCGTGATTAAGCCACATGCATAATGAATGTTAGGCAAATACCCAGAGGCCATCAAAATACTTAACGGATTGTGGTCCATGGGAAAGTGTCAGAAAGTCAAACCATGAGAGATATGTCTCATAACATATAGCGGCGTGAACTGATAAAACTCCTACAATGGCGCGCTAGTGGCAGCTCACTCGGACGTTAGCATTGAAAGGGAGTACATAGCGAATTACATTGATACTCACCTGCGTGAGTAGCTGGACTTTTCCTGAGGAAATTCAGACCGTCGACGGAAAAGAATGTGTCCGGACTGCGAGCATTGAGTAAAATATCCATCCAGTATAGAAAGGAAAGCGCAGATATCACACCCTTGGTACATACTGTCTAATACAGGAAGTCGAAAACTTCAGTCACAATGATGACCCTCGTCGCCGCTCGGGGACGTGGTTGGACTGTGGGACAAGGTGCCAGTGAGCAAGAATTAATTGAACTCGACAGATTAAAGCGCTCGCCAGATCGCAGAAATACGTCTCCTGGGCCTCAGTTTGCTGGGAGATGGGAATTGCAGTTAAATTAGATTGAGCGGACACAGCGAGCACGCGTCTAACGCTGATTTGCCGTGCCACGGGCCGGACTTGAACCAGACATCGAAGACCATGTTCACGGACCACATCTAGAATGTTCAGGTCCACGCTACGGCAGAACAAAGATGTAAACCTCACTGCGGTGTCCGGGAGCAACGATACTCCGGAGCTGTCTTACGATGCCATCGGTGTGGTGGCGCTGTTCGACACGACTGGAGCGTGAAAACTCAATCCGGCAACACGTTGGTCAGGATATAGGACTGATGTTTCAGAGGAACAATGAGAGAAAGGTCACGACCCCGGAACCGCGTTGGGCTGGCCGCGCAGATGCAAAAAGTTTGATATGACAATGCGACATTGGGAAGATCATGCAGTGCTGTAGTCGGGACCGAGTAAATCGAAGGAAGTCACTAAAGAGGATGATATACTGACTACTATACACGAGGATAATTCCACGAAGGAAACCTACGAAGCTTCCGGCCAAAGGGGCAAGTGTTCGTTTTGCCGCTGGGAGTCATCTCCCAAAAACAATCCGAGTCGCTGGTGCGAAAATAGCCCCGCATTCTCCCAATCCGTCGGACAGTTCATCCAGTTCCAGCACCGAATGCCATTCGAACCGGATGTCTAAAGACGAGAATCAGCACCAGCGCAAAAGCGAAGTCCGTTGACGCCTAGTTCCTCCTCGGGCGAAGAGGATGGCTTTGAAGCCAATTCCACCCACGAAATATGACGACATGGTAGATGCTATGGCTTACCGCCGTTTCATTCGAGATGGTTTCACGTACCTGAAGGTAGCCAGAGTCCCTACAGACCAGCAGATATTTACATGTGCTGTCCTATCACTTGGACGGAAAAACTTCAGACTTTTACAACCGTAAAGTTGTGAAGAACGAAGCTCAACGGAGCTTAGAAGACGTCTTCTGGGCATTGTTCAATTACTGTTTCCCTGTTGATTATCGGATTCAACAGCGTGACAGACTGAACAGTTGCTATCAGAACAACAAGTCAGTTGTCGAGCATATTGCAGAGTTCGAAGAGATTTACAATATGATGGGACTCGTCTATGAACAGGAGAAGGTGGTGGCGCTTTGGTGAAGCCTAGACGGTAATATTCAGCGAGAAATGTACCGTGCTAATCTGGATCCTGAGATCTCAACTTAGGAAGAAGTTTCGGATGCAGCAGAACATGCCGAGATTATTCTGGGTCTCAGCACTGACAAAACATTCAATACAGAGATTCACGAGCAAGAGGACGAATCTGAAGGTGATTCAGACTTGAACTCGTCGGAACGTCACATTGGGCAGGATGCCGAGACTGAACACAATCAGTCCGGGTCTGAGTTACACGAGAACGAATCCGATTCGGCTGAGACATACGAGCAGTATGACGAGTATTCATACGAAAATCATGTCGATGACTGGAGTCTGGACCAACTTTAGCCCGAGAAGATAGCGGAATTGCGAGCCGCGCGCTTATGCTTCAAACGTGTGAGGGTCCAGGTCATACTGCACGAGATTGTCCCACCTGGGAAGCAAGGGGCAATCGGGATTCGAATTTCCGACAGGGGGTAGGGGGAGGGGGGGTCCCGGGAAGGCTGAAAAAAACTTCTACCAATATATTAGCAGGGAGGGGGAAAAGCCTCTAAAACATGTCTATGAGCCTTTAGGGGCTCAAGTTCACCGTTGGGAGCTCAAAGAGAGGGCTGTGGTAAGCTGAGGAGTGTTCAATTCAGTTTTGTAGACCAACAGTGGGCCATATGACAACAAAAATAAGTCAAATTTAATGCATTAGTACTCACATAATAGTTGGACACTGGAACAATGCCCTCAATGATGTGGAAACAAATCGTGAATTTTGTTGGAATTTTGTGGCGAATTGGGGTGGTGGCGGTGAGGATGCATGACCCTAAAGAACGGACCGCCGCTAGGGGTGGGAAACTCCTTCCCTTTATGGAAGGAGGGAGGGGGAGGGGGGGTCCAAGGAAGGTTGAAAAAAACTTTTCGACCCTATATCCTTTTTTCGAATCCCGATTCCCCCTTGCTGGGAAGAGTATGAAGATGATACTTACGAATATTGCGAAGATTGGAGCCCCGAGCAACTTTCTCCCGAGAAGAGGGCTGAGTTGCGCGCAGCGCGATTGTGCTTCAAATGCGAAAGGCCGGGCACATCGCGCGAGATTGTCCCACCTGGGAAGAGGAATAACTTTCTTTTCTTTTCTCGTTGTCCTTATTTCTACCCACTGCATTTTACTGAAAATATCCTGTGGGGTGGACCAGTAGGATAGTTATTCTGTCCTGGCATTCCATACATGTAGCCTACCTATTCCTGAGCCTCGCCACCGGCGAGGAGAGACAAAGAATCCCCCGATCAATCCACATCTGGACAGCCAAACTCGCCCAAATAGCGCGCCTGTCACCCGCCAGGGACAGATAGGCTGACCGCCTTTGTGTCCATGGGATGGCTCTTTCGACTGGCCTCCTGTGGCACTTCGGGGCAGCTTGCCTGGCCTCCCATGGCACTCCGGGACCCTTCACCTGGGCATTGCGCCACCTTCTGAAAAGGCTGGCTTGCCTTGAAATCTTCTAAGTTGAATTCAATGAAGTCCGCGACCTCCCGTTCTGCCGCACGCTCCAGCAGGTTCTCCCCTCATACGCCTCCTCTCCCTAAACGTCCTAGTGCTATGACCTTGCGCAATGGTGCCCGTTTGCGTGCTGCCCGACTTGCCCGCCACGCCATGCTGGATGATTGGCTTGCCGAGAATATAGTTCCACACTCTCTTTTTTGGCCCGACAGAAGCTTACTTTTCAATGAGGCTGTCTGCATGGCTTTTTTGGCTATTATAAAGGTCTGTTTTCTATTTGTACCTCTACTGCACGGGTAGTGGTCTGCGCGCAGGGTGCTAATGATGGCGTATTTCAAGATCCCGACATTTATTGTCTCTCACTCCTCATCGAGCTTCGAGGGTCCTCCGTAAGTCCCCTTCTCCGCATCGGTCGCTTTGTGGGCTCTAACGACGATGCCGACGCGCCGCTGTGGACCCGCATCCTGCACCCCGGCAAATCACACTACTTTGTTCAGCCAAGAACATTTGTGGCTGCCTTGGTGTGTGGAATGACGAATATAAAGGTGGAGTCTATGTTTGAGGTATGTTTCTTCTGGCCCATGCGATGAAGATATTTTTGAAACAATGTACGCGTCTAGGGAAACATAACATCGCGGATGTGCCTTTGGGCACATACCTCCTCGGTGCGTAGCTCACGTTTCTTTCTTACAATATCTGATTCGTCTTAGCTTGGTACAAGGGTTGAGGAGGATGTCACCGCCCATTGCCATAAGCTCGCCGATGCCGCTGAATGCACGGAGACGCGTGAATGAGGGGTATAGTTGGCCGTTATGTTATGACTCTCTTGTCTGCTAGTAAATTCATTGATTATTATATTGCCATCGTTGCCATCATATTGTCTGGCATGGGGTGGACAAGTAATATACGCACCGATGCACATCTCAGCCAGGTCACCTGGCCCTGCACCTAGCCGTACGAGGACAGGCAATCTGTCCATAGCATACCAAGTGGGATCTCCAATGTGTCCACCCGAGCACTCTTTAGGATTATCCATTCGGCACATACCATGGACATGGTGGATTATGTATAGATCCCTCGGCCTGTCTGCCCATTCACAGCTCAAGTCGCCACCGTATGGCTAAGTGACCCATTTTGAAGATCCCCCGGCCTGTCCATGGCGTGGATATTTTCGGGAAAACGCAGTGACCCATACTGATTTTCTTTTATTCCTAGTCTGCGACGCACACAAATTCAACTCAGTATCGGCATCTTCGGGGTCGGCGGCCAATGGATGCCCATTCACTTTACAGTGGAATCCACCGGCAATCCATCCCTACGCGGTCCACCGGCGAGTACTTGTATTACTCCGGACACAATGCGGCGGCCCAATCCTTGATGCGAACATTATTACCTCACCCCATCAATAAGCCTGCATGCTTCTTCGAGAATCCACTACTTAAAACAGTCATCTCTGGTTGATCTCCCAAACCTCCGTGTGGCGAAACCAGCGAACTTACACTTTCTTCACAACTCGCCCACCCGGGCTACACCGTTGCAGCGGAATTTCCTCAGACGCGGACCGAGCGGCCGAAACTGCCCGCCGTGGAAACCAATCTACTGATCAACTCCCGCATCGACTCTAGCTTTCTCCCTGACCTCCACCTTCACTAGGATTCCCTACGGTTCGGTCTTTTGAACATCGCTCTTTCTCGGACATGCAACTTTATTCCCAAGCTTCGTGGCTACCAGTCCATTCCTCCAATGAACAGACGGGTTACTACATGTCACCGTACTCAGCACATGCAATGGCGTCGACAGCAGTAGCCGATGGGCCTGAATTCCAGCAGCAGTCAAAACTGTTTACTGGAATTTTCCTTGTAGCGTTCGCCGCACTCTTATCGCGGATTGTGGTCAATTGGAATGCCCCAAAATGCCTTCCGAGACAAGCGGACATCCTTGTAGCTTTCAAGATCTTCTTCGGGGTCGTCTATATAGCTGGAGCCATCGCTATGCTCGTTCACGATAGGTCCGAGTGGATTTTGTTGAGCGCAGGAGCTGCGACGGCGGTAAGTCGTATATGTTTCATCCACAACTATGAAGCTCATGCTGTTACAGATCGCCTTTGCTGTGGTCTCAGTATCCGAGCATTATCATTCAATCGGGCCCAGCACTCTCACTTCCCTTTACTCTATCTATGGAACCGCGTTCTACGGGTATATGCTTCGAGGCCTCCAGGAAATCCAGGCTCCCCAGGTGTATCTGTACGCCACCGGTGCGGCAGCTGTGTCCCTTGTCGCTCTTATTTTCTTCGAGAGCAAAAGCAAGCGCAGCTTGCTGATACCAACGGATCCCGTACGCATCATTATCGCCCCTTGGTGCCCGCGTCTGACGTATTCCAGCCCCCCGCATACGAATCGACGCTCTCCGTTCTCGTCAAACCTTTCTTCCTCCACCTCATTCCGCTTCTCTTCACCGGATCGCGCCGTCGCATCACCCTTCCCGACCTACGTGATATTCCGCTTTACCTCAGGTCAGACCCCGCGACGGAGAAGCTTCTTGCTGCACTCGCGGTCGAGGACAAGAACAGCAACCAATACCTGGTCAAGGTGAGACTAACAAGCCTCGTATCTCGCGGTGTCTCACCCAGCTATAGAGCACATTCCGGGCGTTTCGTGGGCACTTCTTCAGTCCCGTCCTTCCGCGCCTGGTAGTCCTCGCTGGAACTTTCGGTGGGCTTCTCAGAGTTCGTGCGGAGGACATATATGCTAACCTGTCTTCTTCTGAAGCCCAAGTCACCCTCGTCGAGCAAATGATCTTGTACGTGTCTGATAAGTCCATCCCCAAGGAACGCGGGGCTACGCTAGTTGTGGCGTACTTTGTCGTTTATGGTATCTGTGTCCCACCTCTTCTGATCTTCGCTCTGGGCCTGATGATGATGATCAGTCTCTTTGGCGATAGCGACCTACGTCTACTACGAAAAGGTGAGCACGATACGTTGCGTCTAAATGCAACACCTTTCAAACGCCGAAAGGTCAACGCCTTCATCGTCCTTTACCGCTCGGCCCTCACCGGCTCGCTCTACGCGAAAACGCTGCGCTTGAGGTACAAGGCGGCGCGCGAGCTAGGGCAGGTCCGTATCCACTTTCGCTTTCGAGGGGCAGCAGCTGGCCGAACTCATGTCCGAGTTAGGGCGCCGCAACGACGTACATGTCGGTGGACGTCGAGAAGATCATCTCGGGCTTCCAGCTGCTGCAAGATTTCTGGGCAAACGTGGTGACTATCCTCATCGCCTGCACAATGCTGTGGTTCAAGGCTGGCTATGTCATGTTTGCACCGCTCCTTGTTATCGTTGCCCTGATTAGCACCGCAAGTATGTTTCTCACTTTCCTCCTAATATCGACCCCACTTATCCTGTTGGTAGGCAAGATCAGCCGCTTCGTCGGCGCCGCCCAAAACGCGTGGCTCACGGCCACCGACGCCCGAATCAGACTTCTTGCAAGTTGGCGTCGTTTCTTCAGCGGAGACTCACTGATCACATCCTAGACGTCCGTCCTGGGCCAGCTCCTCCCAATCAAGCTGGGCGCCTATGAGGTCGCACTGGAGAGCAAAATAAATGCGCTGCGCAAACTCGAGACGGAGGCATTCGGGCGCTTCCTGTACCTCCTCATGTCCCTGTCGCGCACAATTGCCGGCATCGGGGGCACTGGGTCGTTCTTCGTCACCCTCGCTGCGTACGCGTTTATGCTCGCGCGCGGGTGGGGTGATCTTGCACCGCTGGACGTCAGCCAAATTTTCACGTGAGTGAAGGTATATTTTAAATCTCTCTCGTGTTGCCTGACGCGCCTAAAGGCTGTTCACTATCGTCAATCTACTCAGTGGTACGTCCACTAGTTATATCTACGCGCGCGTTTGTTTCATATTTGGATTCTTAGGCCCATTAAGCATGATCGGCCAGGTGCGTTTCGCCGTTGATTCTACCACCGTGAAGCCGAGTAATTCATGCTTCCTGCCATCTACAGTACATGCCGCAGCTGTTCGCCGCCTACGCCTCCATCGTGCGCATCCAGGGCTTTCTGCAGCTACCCGAGAAAGCCGAGACCGAGCGCGACTCCGCGTTGGACAGCGGTAACCTGATTGATGTCACTGACGGCGGCGCGAAAAGATCCCACGTGGAGGTATCCTTACGGGGATGCACGTTTACGTGGGACGACAAGGTGCATGTCTTGCAAGACATCACACTCGCACTCGCGCCCGGCGCGCTGCATATGGTCGTCGGATCGGTCGCCAGCGTAAGCTCAAACACGCGATTGTGCATTTGAGTCTGTCGACCACGCTGATGCTGCGTAGGGCAAATCCAGTCTGCTCATGTCCATACTCGGGGAAACGACGTTGCTGGCAGGGACGCTGACGGTCAAGGCACGCAAGGTATGCTGGCATCACACCGTCTGCTGTTGCTCCCGCCTCAGTTGTACGCAAGATCGCGCTGGCCAGCCAAACACCTTTTATCTACCCGGGGACTCTGCGAGCCAGTTGAGTCACCCTGTGTTTTCCTTGCCCTAGATCTGCTCAACACCCCGGTAGATATTCTCCTTGATAACCCATACAACGAAGCTCTCTACGACCAGGTAATCCATGCCTGTGGCCTCCGTCAAGACATCGAAGCGCTGCCTCGCCGAGACATGACGAAGCTAGGGTACAAAGGTATGGACACAACACGTCGGACGTTGATTCAATAACTTTACCCAGGAACCACGCTTTCGGGCGGACAACGCCAAAGATTGGTGGGTCCAGTTGAAGTTCATGTGACCACTCGACGAAACTCATTTCTTCACAGGCGATTGCGCGAGCAGTTTATGCGCGAGCAGATCTTGTTCTATTGGACGACGTGTTCAGCGCTCTGGATGGCGAGACCGAGGCACACGGTAAGAATATCAGGTACATCGTACTCGAAGCGAAACGCTCACCTCGTCACAAGTATTTGAATCATTGTTTGGTTCGGAGGGAATGCTTCAGGGAAAGGTCAGTAACCACGATCGCCCGCATGTTCCCACCTTATGGGGGCCCAGACCACGGTGCTTGTTACGCACGGAGTCCACCATCTCCCCAGCGCCGACAAGGTGATCGTCATGGATGTAGGGAAGATCACACATTTTGGCTCCTTTGAGCAAGTGCGCGATGCCGGTGCGACATTCGCGTTGACTTCCGCAGGAGAGCTCGCCGCCAAAAACGGCCAAGTAGTGGCCAAGGAAGCCGCGACGGCGACCACGGTCGTGGACGAGGAGAATGATGAGGAGTTGAATTGGACTAGAGAGCAGGCTTCCCGACGGAGTGCTTACGCATTCTACATGAAATGCACGGGCGTCCTTCGGGCTTGCGGGCTGTTATTGCTCATCACAATTTGGAGCGGAACCCAGATTTTCGCAATGGTCTACTTGTCTAGTATGTGGTTTCTCTATGCGAGTACTATTATTGACTAAATTAGTGCTTGCATCCTCGGGCGATCATCTTGGTCTCTGGGTAGCCGGATATGGAGCTATTGTCGCGAGCACGTATGTCTTCTGTTTTGCTATCAGCCGTTGATGTTGAATGACCCTCGATTGGCAGCCTCGTGTCTATGGCGCTGACAATGACTTACTTTTCATACACCCTCTCCTCCTTTACTGCACCACATGTTCACGGCGTTCGTTCAGTTCTATCTCTCTTTCCGAATGACTGCTGAACCCCGAGAACCTAGGCCGAACTTGCGGGTGTGATGCGGTCTCCGATTTCGTGGATCACCAAAACTCCCGTTGGGAATATCTTGAATCGGTATGCTCTATCCCCCATACTTCTGCCCTGATGTTGATATACGTTCGAGTTTTCGCAAGACATGTATGCTGCTGACCGGGATTTCCCTTTTGCTTCCATCAATTATTGCACGAGTATCTTGGGTATGACAGGCACCTTCGTATTCATTGCAATGGCGACGCCATTGCTGGCTTTCGTTCTTCCCGTGCTAGCCGTCGGCGGTGCATACTTTTTGAGATTTTATCTCGCAACCAGCAAGGTATGTGCAGTACCTCTCTCGGACTCAGCTGAAAGGGTCCTACGATTTTCAGCAATTCCGAAGACTCGAACTCGGATCCAAATCTCCGGTTTGTCTCCTTGAATCAGGCGCATGAGATTTTTTCTGACATGGCTATCAGCTGTACACCCTATTCGGGACCACAGTTTCTGGACTCATAACCGTGAGGGCGTATAGCGCACAGGCCTTTTTCCGAGCGCAGAACGCCGCTTTTGTTAACGAATCCCAAGGAGCCCTCCATCACCGCGTCACAGGCCAACTGTTCCTACGTGTGTTCTTGTTGTGGTTCCAAACGATCCTTGCCTGCAGCGTCGCTTCCTCACTGTATGGCTCAGAGATTCTACCTCTGCGACTTTCTTGGGCATCGCTCTCTCGAGGTGGGTTGAACTAGTTCATTAACTCATTTCTAACCGAGAGTCTCTCAGACTTGTGTCCCTGGGACCCCTCTTGCATAACGTGCTTGAATCTCTTGCCGTAGTGGAGAATAGTAGTGTAGCCATTGACCGGATTCAAGAGTTCGCGGAGTTGCCTCCGGAGGAGAAGACTGTCTCAGATGAGATGCCGATGAACGACCGCTCGACTTGGCCGTCCGTTGGGAGCTTAACCTTCGCAGATTTCTCGATTAAATATCGGTATAGTTACCCCCATCTCACTCATGCATAATCTAATATGTCGACCAGCGGCGACCTTCCACTTGCGCTCAAAAACCTCTCGTTCGATCTGCAAGGCGGGCTGAAAATTGGTATCTGCGGCCGGTAATACCCGTCTCTGAATTGAGGATAAGCGATGTTTGCTGATTTGAGAGTCGTTTGCAGGACTGGTTCTGGGAAATCATCAATTGTACTTGCTCTATTTCGAGGCATTGACCAGCATCTCGTTACCGGAAAAATCGCCATTGACGGTGTTGATATTGCGACCGTCCCCCTGAATCAGCTTCGCGAATCTATGGGGTGTGTCCATAGTCCTGGAAGCTGACGGGCTTGGGTTTGACTTTCTTGTCTAGTATCGTCACTCAGGACCCATTCCTGTGGCATGGATCGATCCGCGAGAATCTCGACATTAGGAATAGGCGCACCGATTCTGAGATTTGGGAAGCGCTCAAACTCGTCGAGATGTATGACGCCGTGTCTGCCTTGGTATTCAATTCCTCCGGGTCATCCATCTTGACCCTGGCTGATGAGACATCGTACAGGATGACAAGCTTGATCATCTCGTTGTCGACGAGGAAAGTTTCTCAAAGGGGCAACGGCAGCTGCTCTGTCTCGCCCGGGTTTTGCTCGGCAAGAAAAAAATCATCGTCCTCGATGAGTCCACCTCAAGGCGAGTACACTTCGTTTTTCTTTCATCTGGAGCAAACCCTGAAAATATCTACAAGGACAGTATGGACCACATCACCAATGAAAAAATTTGCCATGTAGTTGATACCCAGATGCAAGGCCTCACCGTCCTGGCTATCGCACATCGCATATGTATGTGTCCTCTGGAGGTCATACTACATCTATGAGTAACCACTATCTATTTCCCAGCGACGATAGTCAACTACGACAAGGTCCGTGCCCTGGCAGTTATCCACTGGGCATCACTTACGTATACTATTCACCCAGATCCTCGTCCTGGAAAACGGCACCATCGCCGAGTTCGACGCCCCTGCTGCGTTGCTCGCCAATCCCGAATCGCGATTTGCTCGCCTTGCTGCTACTCAGGGTATTTACCACCCTGACCTCGTCCCCAACGGCGCTGCTGTGAGGGAACTGGGCGAGGGAACTGTCATGGTGGTCACGGAAGATTTGGTAGATCTTTAGACACGCTGCTTCAACGGGAAAAAGAGCATGTATGGTCCCGTCGCCGGGGATGACATTGAATAAGTATTTTAAGGTTGAGACACAGAGAAGGTACGGAGGAAGCGCGAAAATGTACGTGTCTTTGCTCTTTCTGCCAGTTATGTCGCGTAAAAAAAAATGGCGTGCATGTCCGGTTTGACCCATTCTACACGGCCTGATGCCGCATAAAACTTTTTAAAAACGGATGTGCTGCAAGCACGGGTGGGAGACCTGCCCAAGTTGTGTCAAAGCCGCGTAATTGGATCACAACGAAGGAGATACCAATATACTTCTAGTGTGCTTCGATCTCTTCATATGAGGACTACAGCAGAAAGCCTAAAGTCAAGTCCTTGTCAGCCATGGTGAAAGTAGGGGACCAGGAGGAGAGACGGGGGCAAAAATCGATACTGTAAATATCCTAGTGTCTGCGCGCGCGTTGCCCCTGACCCTAATAAGTTTCCGCCCCGTGCCAGTCATCCGGTCCACTTGAGTATTTGGGACTTGTTTCGGACCCCTGAGTTCGATTATTTGTGGCCCCGACCCCCTACCCAATATTGCGCATATATGTGGGAAATAAATGATCCCCTGGCCACAAAATATGCCGGTTTGCCTCTGAAAAACCCCGTCCCGTTAGATTTTCACTGATCTGACTACACCATCTGGCCGCACTATTACTGACTCCCTACCACAAGTATCAGCCATGCGCACAATTATGGTGCCGTTCTGAACGACTGAACATTGATTCCTGTAAAAGTGTAGAAAATCATACCGTGCCCCATGTCCTGTTGAGCGTAGTGTTTTTCAAACCAATTGCACAGTCAGAAAGACCTCAGGGCATTAACGGCATATGGCATCCATATTTTACCTGCCAGAACTCGCATTATCATTGTATTTTATTCCGGCGGCGCGTGGGCGGAGGTTGCGAGAACACGCTTTGACACTTTCTCACGATTCCCCAGGTCGTGCCGCTGATATCGATGTCATATCGCTGACATCAACGAGCCCGAAACACCAACGCCATCAATCGCACCTCCCCGCAAAACCTTTCTCACCAAAAGCCACACTGCCTCCCCACCACGTCCGAGTCCCCTTCCCCCGCGATGCAGTGTGCCGCCCCAGATCACGTCCCCCTGTGCACCGGCATCCTCGCGGCCGTCACTTCGCCCGCATCCTCGACTCGGTATTGAGCCCCCACAGCCTTTTCTGTCCTCACCAAATGCGCGCCCTCCCCGCAGCGCCAGTGTCACCGCAGCCCAGCCCCATCCCTAGTGGTATGTGGAGTACAACAAAGCGAGGTACGAGTTCAAATTTTGTTGTATCGTCTGTTTATAAGAGACTATATGTGGAGTGCTTCCCAGAGCGCTCGATGCAGTCAGACTCGGTCTCGCGCATCGTCTCACCGGAGCACCATGCCCGGTTGATGGACTCGTTGAACCGAACCAAAGGAGGTCGTCATTGGTGGACAGACCTAGGGAAATACTAAGATTGATTACAGTTCCCAAGGATGTCCCGCCGCGCCGGCTGATTCTTTCATGGAAAGGTGTGTGTCGGCGCGTTTAGTGGTTGGCATTTCTAACTCGGTAGAAGACAGTAAAATATTGCCAGTGGGATCCTCCTTGCCCACTGTGCCTGTCGATAGCACCATTGAATTTAGTCGCGATCGGTTGGCCTCTCTTGTGCCGATATTCCGGTCCCTGTATCAACCTTCCCTAGCGACCTTCCCTAGCGATCATCCTCTGGATGCGTTCTCCGAGAACCTCGAGAAACAGAGTAAACCGACCCCATTCTTTTCTTAGAAACGCGAACTCAGTCTACCATAACACAGTTGTGGATAAGACGATGAGCGGCGGCGTAGTGTTCAATGATCCATGCCAGTATCTCGCTGGTATGCAATCTGATAACCCTTAGTTGAATACTGCACGAGGGTGGCATTTGCCCGGTGTGTTGCGCTCCACGCGAAGTAACCAAGGTCATTGGCTCCATGTCATCTAAATATGGTCGTTGCAGCATTGACAGATTGAGCGCTCTGGGAATAGGAACTGGTTAAGCTGCATCAAACATGGCGGTAACTTGGCAATGCGCACGGGAGGAGTCCTGTCGAGCACGATCATAGCGCTGACCGTGCAGTCACACCGGTGATACCTAAATTTCGGCCATCTAACAATTGAATATAGAACTCAAAGTTTTGCATTACGAATTAAATTGAGTATCAACTCGTGTTTCCTTCCTGCCGAAATGCCCCGGTGTTGCTATATATGGCAACCCCGAGGCATTTCGGCGCGAACGGAACGTGAACTGATACTCGTTGTGATTCGTAATGCGAAATCCAATATTCTATATTCAATTTTTAGCTGCCCGAAACTTGGGGATTGCCGGTGTGAGTGTGCTTAGTGCTAAGCGAGGTCAATTGAAGGGACATCATGTATGACCTCCGCAGGTAGTGCTTGAAGATGTGCTTGAGGCCTTATCGTCCTGCGTAGCCACATTAACGATAATAGAGAGTTTGCGATGAGCCATTCGAGCCATCCAATGGCTCGCCAACTCTCCTAGTGGTCTGTTTATTTCAGGACTTTCTCTAGTCTGTAGAGGACCTCCATAGGGTCAATTTTGTGCACTCAAAGTAGGGAGAATATGTGGTGGGTTCTTTGCTATTTTCATTTTTGTTAGCCATTCAGCCATCTGATGGCTGCATCGCAAACAGGCTAATTCTACTGATTTTCGTGACCCCGGCTGTCATTCCTTCGTGAAATCTCAGTTTACAACGATTTTGCGCAATTCATTGGTTTCGTCAGGGACTTTATGGGACGTCGTGCACGGTGCGCGTGAGTGGGAGACGGAAGAGGAGGACGTAGATGTCGGATACTTACTTAACTTGAAGTTACTTTACATACTGTCAGCAGAGAGCCTGAAACGCGATACGAATTTGAAAGGAATCCACGAGACTTGTTTGACGCCTGTTTCAAGAAACTCAACGGTCATTGATCTGTAGTCTCTCTAGACAGACGCTTTATCGTTTCTTAGCTCGTACCCGTAATTGATCTGGCCCAATTTGGCGAGAAGGCCGCCAATCAACAGGGACAAACAGATTGATGATCGCTGCCCACTCCCACCATGTCGGTCCTTCCCGTCGGGTCCCACCCATTATTAAACGTGCGCAGTCATTTTCTTTAAACCGTCTCGTGGCTTACCCGACTCAAGACACGGCCCAATTTTGTGCAAGGCGATCCGGCGCCTTACGCTAAGGCACAGGATATGGCACGTTTCTACGAAGGGATACTGAAGTCGCATCCTGAATCCGCCGAACTGGTGTATGTAAGGTCCCGACTTGCCATCTCTTATAGCCTGCTTGGCGCGACCGGAAGCGCTATTGAGCTTGCTCAAGAAGTATGACCATTTCATGAGTGAGACCAGCGACTAACGCAATTCCAACTCAGACTCAAGCTCAGTTGGCCGATATGGACATCCAAGACAGTGCATTTGACACTCTCCTAAATGAATGGGATGCTATGCTGCAGGTGGAGGCCGTGAAAGCTGCAGCGTCTGACATGTCAGCGACAGGTGCGTTGTCGCGGCAGATAAGGTGTCTTACTAACTCTTTCGCAGCCTACCAGGCCTGGAAAGCGACTAAGAACCATTACTTTCCCACCCATCTATCCATTCCTGAGGGCCATGAGGCTCTCAAGTCCAGCTGGCGCTCCATGTTCAACCTGGGCTCCGAGAAATTTCGCGGGCTTCTGATCGCCAATGCCATCGAGACGAATCATATCGAAAGCACCTTTCTTATCACCATGGGCGTAAGTTCCATGTTATTGAAGCTCCATCTATTGACGACTATGAAGTCGATGCAAGACTTAATTCTTCATGGTGTTGCTGAGGGAGTGATAGAGGTGCATCATCGAAGCGAGATCAAAGAGGAGGATGTAATCAAGAGCATTCTGAACGACACTCTTGCTGTGAGCCTTAATATTTTGTCTGGCTCTAGCAGCCCTTCAATCTATTACTTCAGGCGTACGACGTCGTCGCTCTTGTCGTAAAGGGCGACTGCAACTTGAGCTCTGACAAAATCTCGGAGATTCATTCCAAGTTGATGGCAACGGCACGATTCCACGGTCCTCACTACGTCCCGCCTGGCGACACGCGCACGACAACCCGCCACACGGTGTATGTGAATACGCCCACGGGGCGTGTCAAGTTCTGCCCTTACACCATGGTGGACTCGGAGCTTGTGGCGATATGCAGATCTGCCAAGGTCAGCTATGGATCCAAATGCCGTCTACCTGACGTGACTGTGTGTATCGTCAGGCCCTTATGGAGAATATGATGAATCCGTTTGCTGTCGCGAGCTGGCTACATCTTGTCCTGGCAAGATGTCACCCCTTTGATGTAGGTAGCTACTCAAGCCATGGGGATACCTACGACTTGCTGTCTTCCTGCAGGACGGAAATGGGCGAGTGACAAGACTCGTTGCGTCAATCCCGTTACTCCTAGCCGGGTATCCACCCATCTTCATCTCACTTGACCAACGTAGTGCCTACTTGCAGGCCATCAACGAGGTGAATTTGCTTTTCCCGTTTGCATGCGGCGATATGTGCTTACAGCAGCGTAGGCATATACCGGAAACCACGGCCCCTTGATGCAGTGCATCTTCGATGGCGTGAAGGGAGCAATCGATAGGGTCGAAGGGTTGAAGGATTGAGCATACGAGCTCCTGTGTAGGATAGTGTGTCATCAGAATGAAAACAAAGCATTTGCAAGAAGATGTGAAGGCCGTGGGTTGCAGTTTGCTCACTATTCTAAAACTCTAATCATCTTTTAGAAAGCGGATTTGGTGCAAGGAAGGTAAGCTGTCTTGAGACGCCGATGAACAACGCCGCAAAAGCAGTCAGTCTTTGTCAGAGCAGAAGTCCCACATGGGGAAGAAACACGGCACACGTCAGCAGTCAATTATCTCCAGCTCGGGACACTGGGCGTCAGGTAGAGATGCCTGGGGACGCTCGATACCTGCGGCACGGGGAGCGGAGTAGACCCAGGCGTCACAGGACAAGGCCAGATCCCATTCAAACGGCGGTGTACCCCCTGGTTCAAACCGGCAATGTTTCCATCCATCAGCGCTCCCCTTTATGTCGACTCTGTTGCTTTCCCCGTCGTTTCAGCCCTTTAACTTGTCGGACGAGTGCAATTTGCTGCAGAAAAACCTTCGGTTCCTTCAATTGTACCGCCCTCAATTTGTAGTGGTTTAAATCCGGGCGGGATCCTCACCAAGTAGGGGATACCTTTTGCACAGCGTTGGGCGCACCATGATCTTTTGCACCGCACGGGCCTGATGGAAATCTACGTCTACATAAATCTTCATCGTTCATTGAGCATCCCGCTTTCCACGAGTCTCCCTTTCAGCCACACCTTCGGCGGTTATTTTCCTTCTTTGCTACTAGCGCGTCAATGCATTACTCCCAGGCCCACCGTTATTTCTGCTATATACCATAGAGTCGTATCGAGGTGAGTCGTATTATCTATCACTCTTTCTTCTAGTGGGTGTCTTGCATCGAATGGACAGTGCGATGCCGATTTCTTTCTCTCCATCGGTTGCGGAGTCCGCAACCGGCGCGACAGTATCTGTCACGCCGACGTAGGACCCATCCATATAGAGGCTTAACTGACGAGTAGTCGGTTCATCAATGATTTGGTATGAAAAGGTATGAGAGCGCGCTGGGGAAGGTTAAAGAAGTTAAAGAGCTCTTAAGGACCTGTGATAAGAAGGCAGAATGAATGGCACTAAAAGGTAATGACATTATGAAGAAGTCCGATGCCGAAGGCGGCGGCGGGCGCTTGACGGGCGCCTCTCAAGGTGTCAAAAGCGGAGTTTAAAATGCTTCAGACACCCGTAATTTAAAAAGAGAGAGACATCACTCTCAAAAAAAATTGGCATGAACCCCCTGAAGAAGCAACGCTTCATAACTGAGCGGCTCTTTTAGCAGACTCTCGGCATTGCTGTGCGCCGATGCGGTGCAAGAAGCTCAACTGCTGTTAGCGAAACAGGCAGGTGATTGGTCAGGTGATTGGTAGTCATTTGAGCACTCATTTGAAAGCTGCGACTTCGGCGCCTACTCACTCTTCCTCTCTACCACCACCCATGGACGTCGTCACCCACTCCGAGTCGGAATTCACACTGGAATCGACGATGGATGGTCCCGCGTCCGCGCAGTAAGCACCTCCTCCCTTATCTGGTCCTGCATCCCATCGCGCTTAATCCAGATACACCGGCGCCTTTTTCCCTAGCGCGAGGGGTTTCGTCGTTTCTGGCGGCGTGTTCACGAGCAATGTAACCAATGTCTATAATCCGCCTCAGGATCCTCTTTCTGGTCCATACCTTGTCTCCCGTCGGGATTTCTTTGCACTTATGCGTAAAAAAATAGCATTTCGGACGATTCCCCTCGGAGACATTGAGCTACTGAACGAGATACGGTTGAATGGCTCCGGCGTTGTGGATCGCTGGACTGGGAGGGCAACTGTTCGACGGATGTACTCTGCCAGGATTGAAGGCCGCGAGTCGCGCCGCATGACTGTCGCCATTTATCAGGGACAAGGCGCAGAGGAGGTGAGTTCATGTGGAAGTTTTGTGGCATTAATTCTTTGAGTTCACCCTGGACGTTTTAGGAATGGCGGCGCGATGTCTCGAAATATGAATCGATTCGGTAACTTTCGATGGACCTGCTACCGGACGGCATATGATCTCACAAACGTCGCAGTCACCCCAACGTCATGCAACTCTATGGTATATCACTCTCCGGTGGACTGCGTGCAATGGTATTCCATGATGGTTCGTTGCGCCGGTCTGGCATGAATGCCCGCTGAGGCTGAAATAGATCTGATCCCTTACAAGCAATTTTTCCGCCACTTTCGGCATTCATCTATCTTGACCGCGTACATTCGCGCCTATTGCGTACGTATATCTGTGACTACAGCTCCCCCTGCCACTGAAGGACTTTATATCTGCAGTCCACGGAGTATTGGGTAAGAACCCAGAAGGTGAACCTTATTGCTCGTCTCTGACACCGTCCTTCGCAGGAGGCATCGAGTTACTTTTGCTCTGTTTTCCCCGGAAAGTTCACGGTGAATCATTAGCACGGTGATCTGTATTATTTTTCCCTCATGCGTCCTAGTATTATAGAGATTGCACAATCTGGATTCGCCGTTCAACGGGCCAGCTCTGCGCGGATCTCACTGTGAACCCCGGCGGAGAACTCGAATTCGTACCACTTTACCGGCCAAATGCTATAACGCGACTTGAGAGGTTTATCCAGGAGGACCCGAATATGGAGTACATGGTTGTTTCGTCTGTAGCGCTCGATGACTTTCACGATCTCTGGTTGCAGGTGTCCATGACACAGTATCGGCATCTTACGATTTCTACTCGGGCCGCACTCTCACCAGGGTCAATCATTTTCTGCCCCTCTGCGCGGGCTGCAGCCTTTTTTGAGGTTGCAAACTCCCGTAACCTCGATTTCAAGGTTGGGAACTGGGTTGAAGAAAGAGGTTGGTATACACCTGTAGAAGCGCATGGAAAAGTCATGGAAGATTCGTGGATCCGGTATTTGTCGCTTCCCACCCAACAGTTTCTTTCTCTGATCATTTGCGATTTTAAAGTTTTAACTCCTGGTCTGACGGGGCAACCATAAGTACGAGCATTTCCGTCAATACCGACGGCTTTGGCAGTGAAAAAAAGTTCTGGATGGCTCAAGCAGAGCACGTTTTCAGTCTTTTGCAGTTACCGTCCCACCTGGAGAATTATGGTCAGTGAACAAAAAATTTGGTGTTCCCGAGTCTTATCCTTCGAGAGCAGTCCTTGTGACACAAATCGACTTCTGCCTAAAATTGCTTGCGAATACGGTCGACTCTTACAGACTCGACGGATACCTCTTTGTCTGTCCAGCGCAGGATTTGCAAGCGGGCACGGCTTCATTCCGATGGCCAGACTGTCCGGCATATTGGTCGTTGGATCCATCCGGGGTCGACCGCCTCACTGCGGACGACGCAAAGATTCTCGGATTTCCTGCAATCCACATAGAAACTAGGATCCGCGGAGTATGCTGGCATGACTCGGTTTACACAACACTTCGCCGATTTCACCAGGCCAAGGGATTCAATACAGAGGGCCAGGACGTCGCGAAAACTCTCGGCTATCCGCTTTATGAGCTGTCAAATTGGATGGATGGTCCATTTGCGTATGGTGAGTCTAGTTGAACCGCTCATTGATCGGTCTGACGAACAGATTATAGCCGAAAACTGGTCAGGGTGCGATGCGCGTGTATCTCAGACATGTTACGAGCTTGGTCATTCACTGCGTTCAGAGGCCACGTCGGCACAGGCTATGTTGACTCCCCGGCGGCAGAGGTCGGCACACTATGCCGACATTGGCGGACATGTGCCCAAAGACCCTAATCCTTTCCGGAGCTTGTTCAGAGTGGTTTGGACAATGGGAAACACATCGTCCAGTAAATAAATAGTCTATGGCACTGATTGCCGAGCTATGTGACTGCAAATAGCATCAACCCACCATGAATTACTTGCAACCGCATGATCTGGTGTTCTATTGCCTTGTAGGAGACAAAGGAAGGAAGAGGGAAAACCAGAATAGAGGCCTGCGGCACCGTCTATCAGTGCCCGGGTTCGAGAACTTCGTGCAGGGTTGATGGCACTGTCAGAAGTCTCCATAATTAACCGTTCTTTAAGCAAAGGACTCCTCGGCTGTGCTATTTCCTCATAAATCCTTGCTCTTTCCATCCTCCTCTGCACATCCTCTCTGATTAACTCCGGAACAAGGCGATGATCCAGCAAGGATTATAAAAGAGCCTGGACGTTCGAACATGTCCTTGCGCGGAGTCGAACCGCTAAGTCCCCACAGTAACTTGACGAGGACATACATACCAAGCTGGAGCGAGCTGCCTTGGTCGACGAAGACTTTCCAGTTGAATGCGGAGGTATGTACTGATCCTGGAGGGGACTTCACAGGCTGAAGGGATTGTGAAGAACTCTCCTTGCAAGCAGCCAAGGGCTTCAAGGCGCCAATGCACTGGCAGGGACAGAACACAGAGGATTGCATTCCGGAAAGATTTCGAAGTCGATGTTGAGACGGGCAGTGGTGGACTCGGATGTTGCGCGCGCTCAATGAAAGAATCAAGGAAAGGCCCGTAGTGATGTTCAGGGCCTGGCCTGGCCTGAAAGCCCGGCTTGGGCCCGGCCCGAGCGGGCTTGAAGCCCTAGGCCTAGGACCTGCTTGGGCCTGGGGCAAGTATTTAACGTCCCATTGTTGTCCCATTGGTAGGAATCGTTCGGATGATCTGCGAGTCAATTTCTATGCAGAGAATCAATATATTGCCTGGTATAGAATGATTCACATCGGTCTTCAAGCATGGGTAACGCTCAGCAGTATTGAAGCCCCCGGAGCGCAGAGACCAAAGCGAGCGCGGGTAGATGATGAGTAGGAGGCAAGACTCGCCGGAGATTGCCGAGGGGCTAGACCGCGCTGACATAGGATCATGACGTACACTTCTTTCCTCCTGCCACCACCTCGCTTTTTTGTCTCCACCGCTACTGCTGTGCCCGCTGGATCCTGCCTGCTGAATGCAGGCATTCCAAGGTCCTTGAGTCTCCCTCAAACTCACTGGCACTCACTGTTTCTACCCCGCCCCGCCCCGTTGTGGCACTCTGCTCTGTAGTATCGTGGCTCCGAGTTTGAGCATTGCATCTTGTGCATCGTTCCTCGGATCTCAAGAGATGATGGGGAACAGAAGACAGCTATGGAATACTAGATACGCCTCCCTCAATCGTCCTCTGTATATTCACCAACGCAGAGGTAGGAAAGGGGCCACAACGTAGTCACATGTAGTCCAATGTCCATGCGACTATGTCTGTAGTCAACCCTCTGACTATGGGGGCCTCAATGCAGTGAATAGGACCACAATAGTAGGAGTGCCAGGCACAGAGTGTGATCCCCCGAGTCAGATAGAATTTACCTCGGGAACCAGCGAAGCGCTGCAAATGTTTGAGCCCGCCCAGGACAGGCAAAAGGAAAGAGATGAAGCTCGGGCTATGTCCCCAGGCGGAATCGAACAGCCACCATCCGACAATCGGTTCTAGCTTGTAGAAGAGCTATTGGAAACGGGTGACTCATCGTTTGATCAATGAGGACTGTTTGAGGGTAGGATGCAATTTTGGTACGTGCTAATCTTTACACACGGATCTTCAGCGGTAGCCATGGAGTGATATACAGTCAGATAGTTCACAATGCATGAGGTCGTAATGCATAATGCTCATAATGCATTGGGTTGGTGGTCCACCAACTTGGTAGGCTGGTGTTTTATGCATTCTCTTCACAACACATAATGCATAGAGTTTGAGCTCAGATTTATGCATTTTGGGGTGAAATGATGCTATTTTCGGGACAAATTGGGTGCTTTTCTACCTAAATTTTCCCTTTTCACCCAAAAAATTCACCATCACTTTCTTTAGGATGAAATTCAATCCAACTCAGCTCTTTTTGTCATGATTTTTGCCATTTTGAGATGATTATGCAACATTGGTGCTGTTTGAGAATTTCTTTCAACAAATGAAACTTGCGTATTAACCATTCATCGTGCATCTAATGAACTTGTGCATTTATACATCAATTCATGCAATCCTTGCTTGAAAACCGCCAGAATGTTGAATTTGTCACACATGTCACACAGATGTGACAACCCTCGCAATGCATATTGCTCATAATGCATAGGGTTTAGGTGTCCACCAACGCTATGCATTATGAGCTATCTGACTGTAGCAGGTTAGGATGCGCCGAGAACTCTGAATGGTGTCCCGGGGTATCGGACAAATACTGTAGTATTACGTTCAATTCGTAAGGCCATTTGGGGTGTGACAACGCTTACGAACCGGACTTTTCGTATGACACCCTGGGACATGTGTGACTTACGAATTATTATTATTATTTTTTTCGTTTTTACCCCCTTTTTTGACCTAAATTTGAGCAAATTTCGGGTGACTTCAAGGGGACCTTTCGCACAGAAACCTTGTGACGCTAACTTGCGAAAATTTTCGTAGATTTTTGGCCGTGTGACATGTGACTGGCATACGAATTGAACGTAATACTACAGTAATGTGTAGGGCTGCAGCGCTGGCATTGGGCGGTCGGGCGCAAGAATGACGTGGTGGTCAAGAGCAAGAGGCTGCCGAGGCAATTGATCCGCCAGTCGATCAACACTGCCACGCGGTTCAACGTTTCTTCTCACCCCGACCAACGTGGTTTGAGAATTCCAAAGCCTAGTTTTGTGCGAGTAGAGAAACGTGTCTCACCCCGGTTTCCATCGTTATTCTTTTCTTCGCTTCTTCAACTCCTCGAGATAGTTTTACTTGGAGTAGCAATCCGCTACTACTAGTAGTCTACGCCAAACCTGGTCTGCGCCACGCCCGCATGCGTTCGGCACATTCACGTCTACCCTGAAACGGCTTGAGTTTGCTGTCCCCGGCCGATCTACCCTCTTGCCCATATATATAAATTCTTGACTGCAGATCTGACGCGCGCCAAATCCAATAAATACAGTAAGAACCGGGGGTGGAAGAAGCTCGTATGGATTCATCTCAGTTACATTATGCTCGCAAGCTCGGATTGAAGGACATATTTCTGGGCAATCCCGGGAGAAAATGCTGTGACAGATATCCAGGTTTGTGCTCACTCACAATTGACCAAGGAATTCCTTGGAAAACGAATGCGCAATATATGAGGTAGCTAGCGATTGAGTTGGGTGTTGGACGAGTGATCGGAGTGACGAGCCAATCACATCAAAAATGTCCCCGGGAATTCTGGGGAGAAAAACGCAATTACTAGATCAACTCGCTGATGAAGAATGAATGCTGCTCTGTGCTCCTGTGGTCTAACAATCCCTGTATCAACCTTCCCTAGCGACCATCCCTAGCGACCATCCTCTGGATGCGTTCTCCGAAAACCTCGAGATCAAGAAGCAGAGTAAACCGACCCCATTCTTTCCTTAGAAACGCGAGCTCAGTCCACCATAAGTAACACAGTTGTGGATAAGACGATGAGCGGCGGCGTGGTGTTCAATGACGCATGCCAGTATCTCGCTGGTATGCAATCTGATAACCCTTAGTTGAATACTCGATGAGGGTGGCATTTGCCCGGTGTGTCGCGCTCCACGCGAACCAACCAAGACGCGCATTCCTCTTGGCTCCATGTCATCTAAATGTGGTCGTTGCAGCATTGACAGATTGAACGCTCTGGGTATAGGAACTGGTCAGCTGCATCAAACATGGCGGTAACTGGCGGTAACTTGGCAATGCGTACGGGAGGAGATCTGCGAGCACGATCATAGCGCTGACCAATGCAGTGTACTAAGCGAGGTCAATCGAAGGGACATTATGACCTCCGCAATCTTGAAGATGTGCTTGAGGCCTTATCGTCCTGCGTAGCCACATTAACGATAATTCTACTGATTTTTGTGACCGCGGCTGCCATTCCTTCGTGAAATCTCAGTTTACAACGATTTTGCGCAATTTATTGGTTTCGTCAGGGACTTTGATTTTGGCAACTCAGTTACGGATCGCGAAATCATTCGGATCAGGCGGGTAACTGAGCGCCGATGCAGGTTACCGCCAAAGCACGACCACCCTCGATGGCTGCAATTTGCTGGGTCATATATAGAGCTCCGCTTAATGCTACTCGGCGACGCCACTCGGTTATAGCATCACCCACAGCTGGAAAGGTTGGTCTGATCGTAATCTCACTGGATTCTTATTCTACTGGCGAGGCGATGCATTCACTGAATACATCCCCTGCTCGACTGTTGTCAAACGGCCTATTTTTTTCCCCCCGCTTCACTGAGGCAATGCGGTGGTAATTATTCTCCCAGCCCTGGGGAGCGATAAAAGTGGCATGTCCGGACCGAAAACCTCGCCTGGCGCCCCCCTTCCCCATTCTCTCCTTATCACGACCTCTTCAGCTGGGTTGAAGCTCTATGACCTTCTCGACCTCCACCTCATTCCTATTCTTTGTAATTTTATTCCTTCTCGCCCGCTCCTCGTCAGGGATCCCCTTGGATTCTCCGCGCAGTTCGGTGAATGGTTCCTCTCCTGTGAGTGTAAATGTAGTCCTTTGAGCCGCGCTAAATATCCCAGTCACCATATGGTCGGATATACGTAAGTAAAATTGGGAAACCCTTCTCTCTCTTGTAGTTGACTTTTCGAAGGCTACCTCGACAACTAATCTGTCTACAATTGTGGGGGATGAAGGCTTGAGTCCCAACAACACGCTATGCGCTGATCAGATTTCCTCTCATGTACGGCAAATTTCTTCTACTCATACTGTCCTGAAATCCAGCAACTCAAGTCAACCGATTGGGGCTACCATTCTCAGACCTCGATAGTTTACTCGGGCATACCCTCTCAGCCCATTGACTCCGCGGTAAGTAATTCCAACGACCTGCGACCCTTTATTTGACTGGCAGCAGTCTTCTGTAGTTACATCAATCACCCCTACGCGCTCACACTCGGAGTCTTCCAGAGAATCAATCGCCGGGTCCTCCACCGCAATTTCTCATACTGTGCGAAAATTTCCTCCGATGCATCGTGACGTTGACTCCGATGCGCGACCCTCTCCCATTGCCAGTCATCTTCCGCGTGTCGCTTTGAGCCGCTCTCCACGACAACGCAATGTGAACACTTCCACACCGGTACTCCTAGCTCATCTGGTTATGTGGACAGTCCCTGTACTGGACCATCCCCTCCAGATAGGTCCAGTTTCACCGGAAAGACGTCGATATTAGTACGTTGCATCGTCATTCAGAAGATGGGGTGGATCATTAATGCTGCCATAGTCTAATCCAACGGCAACGGAAACTGGACCTAGTTCAAGTGGACGCCAGTCTTTTGTCGCCACGACGCAATCCGACCTATCAAGCGGTGTTTCTGCGAGAAGGGTGAGCCATCTGTTCACGAAATAACGCCGTGTGGATAATATGACCTTTCTAGCCGAGGTTGTCTTCAACATCTGGAGGACTTCCTTCCAGTTCTCCTAGCGGTGCATCTTCTCATATGGCTTCCTCGTTGAGGGCGTCGGCTTCGGGACATTTATCCAAGACTTCTACTACCGGTCCTCCCGGTGGATCTTCCCACATGTCCTCTTCCCCGCCGAGTTCATCGGCGCATTCCAGAGAACCCTCGAAGACTTCTCCCGTTGAATCTACTCACAACCCTTCCCCAACGAGGTCTTCCACCCAGTTAGGAGATCCATTGAGAACTTCTTCCAGCGGTGGCTCCTCGGCATCCGATACTGTAAGTGGCTTTCAGAACCCAGTAGAGTCAACTGCTCATTGCGATTAGTCGTCTTCAGAGATAGCCTCCTCGCACCCAGGTACCACGAGTCAAACGTCCAGCGGAGTTGTGCCATCCTCTGGTTCTCTCAGTGGCTCATCGAGGTCTTCAGCATTCGGTATTTCTGTAAGCAACCTTACCCCATCGGAGTAAAATATCCACCTGTGATCAGTCGAGGGTTCTGTCGTCTTCGGGAGCTCCATTGAAGACTTCTTCGACAGACTCCCTGCACCGGAGTCACACAGCCAGCGGAGTGCTGCAACCATCCAACTCTCTCAGTGTCTCTACCACGGTGATCAGTGGACCAAAACCGCCAGGATGGATCTAATGTCTTTCAAATAGGCTGCCGGGAGTTCTACCGCGTCCACACCGTCACGAAGTTCAGTTGCCAAGACTCAGTCCTCAATAATTCGTACGAACTCGGCAGCCTCGTCACAGCCTGTTCCTTCAAGTTCTGCGTCAGAGAAACTCAGTACTGTGAGTTTTAAATTCTCTTGTTATTGACACCTGATTTCTAATACCGAATAGTCTAGCTTCACGTCTCAGTCAACGGATTCAGGCGTCACGCAGCCGAAAACCTCAAGTAGACCTGACATTAGCAGCACGCCGACTGGATCAGTCACCGCCTCCAGCGCTGAGTTTACATCGGTGGATTCCGATCTCAATGCCTTTCGAACCCGAGTTGATTCCCATTTTCAGACCTTGTCGAGCGCCGAATCCACTGGTTCATTTACTAGCATACCGTGGAGTACGATATTGCCTCTCCGTGCATTTCCACACCGCTTACGTGTGGAATTAGATCCCAACCCGCATCCTGCCAGTACGGCCACGGCTGAGACTTTCGTGGAGGCCGGTAGCACCCGTGTTGTTTCCATTCCAACTGCAACGACAACGGTTACGCTCTCGAACGCCACGTTTGTACTGGGTCCTGGCGGTACTCCTGAGATTGGCCCATTCCCCCTATCTGTGACATTATTGTCGGCAACTACACCGACCTGGGGTAAATTATTTCATTCCCCGAGCCGTCGCTATCTCCACTCACATTGATATGCCTAGACAACTTCATCCGCGGCCCGCCCGGCGCCTCCACTTATACATTCACCGCCCCCTTGACCGGCGCACCAACGTGGTCATCTGTTGTGATCCTTCCACCAAAATCAAACTCTCCCAAAGAGACCGTCACTGGGCCGCCCGGAAGCAAGAATAGCTGCAATTCCCTCAACGTTTGGACCCTGCTTTTTGGCGGCGGGATAACGGATTGCCTTCCGCTCGACGTGGGCATCAAGGGCGGGATAACACCGATTCCCGTGAAACCGCCGAGTTGGACTGGACCCTGGACCGATCCATACCCCTTGAAGACTGGTGGTGATCCCACGGACACAGGCGGAAACACCGGTAATAACCCCACGAAAACCAAAGGGGACCCCACCAAGACAGATGGCAACAACGGCCCAACCAGGACTGGCGGTAACAATAATCCTACGAACACTGATGGTCCAACAAAGACAAATGACCGGACGATTACAACAGACCCAACCGAGACATCGAAATCCACCTCAGCCTCTGGGACCTCTTCGCACGCCTCGTCTTCAACTTCCTCAGCCTCCGTTTCTTTCACATCGACATCCACATCATCTGAGACCTCCTCGCGCTCCTCGTTCTCTAGTTCCTCCTCTTGGCACTCTTCGTCCTCCGTTTCCTCATTCTCTTCTTCGGCTTCTAAATCCTCAGTTTCCTCATCTTCGGCTTCTTCATCCTCTGCATCCGCCTGTCCACCGGCCCAAATAGGGACGTACACTATGTCTGATGATCCTGAAAACGCAAATTGGGACGAGGACGGCACTGATCCAGATGACCTGCGGCGGCGTGGATTGGGAGGATCACAAGGAAGCGTAAGTACAACCGTGTTTTACGAGACTAGCATACACTCAATTCCCTAGCTTATAAAAATCGCACTGAGACAGTACAACTGAGCGCGAGGGGAGGAACCAAACGCAGTAAGTGAAACAGACTTGATAAAGAGAGGAAATTGACGATCTGCTGCCAGGAATAACGGTGGAAAATTGTCCCAATGCTGAAGCTACCAGCCCTCAGGCAGTGAATCTCGGAACCGGCGATTATTTCAGCGTTGGACCCGCTAAGCCTGGAACGAATCTGCAACTCAGTAAGGTCGCCAATCAGAGGAGGCCGGCCTCTAATGGACAGTATGCGCGTGAGTCTGCTTTGAAGCCACGGAAGAACCCTGAATTCTGAGATCGTTCATGTTCAGAGGAGCATGTATTCGAGTGAGTGAAGTGCTGATAGCGCGGTCTTTCTGATACCCGAATCCCAGGCTTGGTTATATCCGTCAATTCTTCGGGTCCGATCCCATCAAGGCCGTTGGATGTACATGGTGAGCGGGCCACTTAATCCAGGGTGCCGCGACATATAAATCGCATATATCCAAGGATCGAGGACAATATTTTCAAGTATAAACGCGCAGACGGATCCCTCCTTGGACAGGCTATTCTCGCTGCCATTGACAATGTATGGCTCGTTGAACTGCTACCATTCAAAGTCTCATAATTCCGCTTCGCAGATGGACAACATGGTCAGTGCTGTGCGTTTACAAGTATCCAATTGGTTTATTTTTTTGTGAATGCAGGTCTGGGTTGATAAGCCTATGAACCAGGTAAGACCGATACTGGTCTTTCGTGCTGTTAATTCTGAAATAATTCCAGGCGAAGTCAAATGTGGTGAACAATAACAAGAATACGTTGAATGATCCTCCCCAATCCGACAAGTTGAAAAAACTGTCAAAGACCGGTGACTTTGTGATCAACGAGACCAATATCGACGACTATGAGTGAGTCATGGACACTGATTCAGACGACGCTAATATCAGGTAGATATTTCTTGCGCAACCTCGGTGCTCTGGGATCGTGTACGTCCTCCGTGGTCTGGCGGATAATTCCTCTAACAACTGCACAGACTTTGATGATACGAGCGACAGGTTCTTGCACACCGCATTACAAGTTCAAAATCTCCTGTCGGAAATCACGCCCTCAGAACTGGTCACTAACGCTGGAATGGGCAGACTCAGCATTCCAGGTCTCTTCAACCAATGGCTTAAAACTCTGCTCAATACGTATCCTAAAGGGTGCACGTCAGTAGTTCTAACATCTCCGGTACATTGCGTGCTGATCGGGGGCTAGGGATCGCGGACAAGCAGCCTGGAACCTATATAGGTCGACTATTTCCGATATATCGAAGCGCACTCAGAGTCCGGTTCCGAACTGCAAATTTCCGCTTTATACAAGCAACAATGTATGTCAGCTATCGCATTTGAAAGCGCCGAGACTTATGACGGAGCAGTACAACCCGTCATCGTTCAACCCAGCCGTCTGTCAATCATTTTTGCCTGCATCCGTTCTCACTGATGAAGCAACAGAAACTCGTTCCAACGCCGCCAAGGGCTGCGTCATGCAATTTCCCGGGAACGACGGGGACAATCTTTGGTATTTTTCAAGGCTCTTCTGCCACTGCGCCAGTCGCGCCGAACCAACGTATATTGGGCTCGGGCAATACAGTAAATATTTATTTGTTACTGGGCGAACAGCCGGCGTTATTGATTAATATTCATTAGGATTATTATGCCATAGGGTCAGGCGCCAACATCGGCGGTTCACATTGGAAGGCGTTGGACATCACATCCACCTATGGCAGTCAATGCCAAGGGTCCTATCAGATGTCCGACACGACGTCCAGCGGAATCACAGCAGACATCGATTTTAGTTGCTCTACATCGACGGGCAACGTTACGGCTCCTTTCGACTTTATTGTCAACGGAAGGGGATTACCGGCGTGCAACCTGATTGTCCTGGCGTACATGGATGGATCATCGGTCAGTACTGTGATCTGTGGGACCAATGTGAACCAGGTGTCTCAGTGTGCGCACACTGCCGCGGGGACGATGCATGCCAATACGGTATCCATCGATGTCATTGAAAGACTGGCCTTTAAACCGGATGTGGTTAGCCTAATGGCATGATCAATTCTGTACAGAAATCCTGCCGGAATGTATCCCAGTTCTCACGAAGTGGAGGCGGAGCTTATTTTAGACTTGAAGAGGCCTCTTCTCGTGTCCCGCGACAGTCTGCGCCGCACACAAATTTACACCGCTGCAACTTCTGATTCGCCTAAAGCATCTTGTGTGCTATGGCGCGCGGAGATGTTGGCCGCGGTGCATGCGAATTATTTTCCGCCAGTTTTTTTTAACTCTATATGCCTGAACATAAAAACAACTCGTGGCCTTGTATGCCTTTGCAGGGAATTGAACCCACTTTTTCTCGTAACCCACATTGTCGGTGGACGGGAGGCAGTGTTGGCATTGACCGGGTCAAACAGGGGTCAAAGCAATTTGACCCTCGGTTTTAGCCATTGATGAGAGCAGCATAGGGAAAATGATTCATTCCTTTCCATTGTTGAAGTAATTCAGGGACGGTCAATGTATACAGCAAGATGGATGTATTTCAATACATTAAGTAAGTAACAAGACTAGCCGCCGCTTCGCTCCGGCAATAAGAAGCATAGGAACCCATAACAAAATAATATATTGTCGACACGCAATGCAATTAGAAACGAAAAAATAAATGACATTGTGGATACTTGAAGTCGCTCTCCCCAACGGCAAACGACTCGGGGAATCAAATATATCAACTCACAGGAAGTTTTCAGAGATACAAAAGGGAAGGGAGCAAGAGAGGAGCAGTTACTCACTGCTGGTCAACCAAGAATAAATGGAGCTGGGTGCTCAAAAGGTGGCAAAGCTACAGCGAGTAGGTAGCCGAGAATGACGATAGCTGAATGTTTTCATCTGGTGAACAACGGAAACGCGAGAAAACTACAAATCTTGACAAAAATGAAAACCGGCAAGATACAGTGGCGACGAAATGTTCTGCACGCGGTCGTTTTGGCCCGTGATGGCACCAAATCACTTCAAATAAAATTGTACAACAAAATATGAGTGATTTCGAGTGTTTATGCACCATTTGATCCATACGTACTCTGTGCCGTTGTCTCGTAATAAAATAAACAGTGGTTTTCTGAAAAATCGAGTCTGTGGATTTGAGAGATATCGAAAAATGGTATATGCTATCTCAAACTGTTTGTAAATGCGACCCTACCCATATGTTGGTCAACCCAAATTGATAGGGATTTGGGCTCAGAATATCCGTTACAAGTTGGTCATTTTCAGTGTTTTTGTGCCATTTTGAGCAAATTTCAGTGAAAATGGCCAACTTGCAACAGAGATCCTGAGCCCAAATCCCTATCCATCTGGGTCAACCAAGATATGGATATGGTCACATTTACAAACAGTTTGAGATAGCATATACCATTTTTCGATGTCTCTCAAATCCACAGACTCGATTTTTCAGAAAACCACTGTTTATTTTATTACGAGACAATGGTACAGAGTACGTATGGATCAAGTGGTGCATAAACACTCGAAATCACTCATATTTTGTTGCACAATTTTATTTGAAGTGATTTGGTGCCATCACGGGCCAAAACGACCGCGTGCAGAACATTTCGTCGCCAGTGTAGGTCGCAGGGTGGCGGGGTTGGAAGCAACTCGGTGTGGGTCGAGGAGGTTCAGACTGAGATCAAAAGCAATCATGAGGCAGAAAGCAGCAGATACAACAAAGTAAGCGCGAGATTCAGCATTGAGAGTACAGCGGCAGTTGCAAAGTTGCAGACAGCTAGATTTTGAGGATGGCTGAGCGGATGAATAGGGTTGAAGTAATAGTTTTGGGTCGAACTCAAGTAGAGGACCATCCCCCCGCAGCAGCGGTTCCAGAGATCAGACCAAAAATAAAGATAAATTCGAAGAGGAAAGTGAGTGAAGGGGTTCTATCCCGCCGTTTTTACGTAGCCACTCGGCCTGATGAATAGAATCATGAGCAACGACTGCGATCGACTGCGTCCAGCCAAGAAAAGCTGCGCATGGATCAGCTGTTTGATCGCAAATGAAAAGTGTGAATGGAGAAATGAAGGCTACCTTTGAATGAGAGAACCGTGGCGAAGTTTCGGCAGTGAGATAATTTTGAATGCAGAATGGGGAAGGAATTTATGATCTTGAGGACGAGGAGAGAGCGAAAGAATGGAGATAATCTACAGGGAGCAATTGCACTGCCGACGAGGCATTTGCTTAAAGAGCGGTTAATTTGTCGTCCGCCGGCGACTGCGAATGGGATCGGGACAGATGGAATTACAACTGAACATTGTGAATGGTGCATCCGGCTCACTTTCTCGCTGATTCGCAATTAGCCAAGGAGCGTTAGTAACAAGACATGCCTTCGCTTCGCTCCGACGCAGATGCAGAGTCTTGAATCGTAACATTATATGGCTCTAATACTGTCTCCTAATTATTTGGCGCACAGGGTCCCATTTTTTCGAACCACCTCGGACATTCTTCACCAAAAGATTCACTACTGCCAATCATTTGGGTTAAGTTTACCCAACCAGACACAAAGGTTGCAACCCTCGCGCTGTACTAAATTAACCACAGGAGTCTTTCACAACAAAAAATAACAACCCACCGGGAGGGAGGAGGAGGAGGAGGGGAGGGGGGAGGTTAAATTCTGGTTAGATTCAGATTTTTTTTTTTCACAGGTTCCATGTCATGCAAATAAGGATGGACACGGGTTTGTACCCGGTGTAGGCGGGTACGGGTACGGTCGCGATTTCAGATCCGTGCTCAACCCGCGTACCCGACCCGCGTACCCGCGGGTTTTTGAGCTCCAAAATTCAGCATGTTCCAAAACCTCAGGGGAGCTCCAGGATGAATTCGCTGACTATCTGGCTGCTCTGTGCGTAAAAACTGATGACCCCATGAAATGGTGGTGGGCCCATCGACGCGAATATCCCGTCCTTCATCAGCTTGCGCTGGACTATCTTAGTGTGCCATGTGAATATTTTTCCTATGCTTCATTCCATAACACTAGATATAAATGAATACACACGGAAGCCACTTCTGTTGCTGTCGAGCGTGTCTTCTCGCACGGGCGCACTTCACCCCCAATTGCATGATGCAAAGAATTCCCTGCCTCTGTCACAAGATTCACGGGTTTGAACGGAGCTTCGGCTTTGCAGCCCGGAGCCAGGGACGGTCGGGCCGCCAGTCTAGCTACACCATAAAGACATGCCAATTGGGGCGACGATTGGGCGACAGGGGCGTGAGAGTTCGGGAGAAAGGAGTGATGTTTGGTTTGGACGCCGCAGCCAAACACCTCCCTCGCTCTTCCACAACGCCCAATTTTCCTACGTCGCTCATCCATGGCTGGGGCGATAAATATTAGCTCACGACCTGAAACGCTCGATCTATCTGGCGTTCCTAGTTGGGAAAATGCCCTCTGACCGCAAATAACTTGATTTGGATTCTTGCAAGATTCAAGTTGCGCATAAACCTGAGGGCAGTGGGAGAAGGCAGATGAGCAGAGGGCGGAAGAAGACGCGACGTATTCGATGAGGGAGACGATTCTCTGACTTTGTAGGTAAGCGCTATTTTCAAGTCAATTCATGATACTACATCTTTTTCAGGCTGCGCGCTCCGCCCCCACCTCGCCCATACTCGTGCCCGCCGCTCGATCCCTAGCCGCACTCCCGTTGCACTCTCCGCCCGCCCAGCCTCCAACCTCCCCTCTCATCCCAGTCCATCGTGCGTCGCGGATCACTAGACATTACTTCGTCGCGTCACTTAGCAGCGCAGCTATGCTCGCTTCGACTCCTCAGAGGAACGGCCGCACCCCGCCGCACGCCTCCCTTGGCATCCTCCTAAGCGCATGAGCAGGGACAACACCGTACGCTGCTCAGCGCACCATTTGCGTGCACCAGTCACTTGCCACTCACCGCGAGCTGGCTCGTGCCATCCGTGCACACTCCGCATCCCACCAATGTCGCCTTTGCTACGTGCACCTCCTTGCGCCTCCTCATAAGAACAAGGGCGGGGACGGCCGCACGCCGCACGACAAAGGTGCGTCCGCCCCACGTCATCCGCGCATCCTGTGTCATGATGTCATCCGCCTCAAAGTCGTGGCGTGTTCCACCCCATTCGTCCTCTTCCGCGCGTGCGCAGGAACGGCTGCAGGTCGCGCGCCGTGCATATTCCACAGACGCCCGCCGCCCAGCGCATCCGCCACGCGTCGTCCGTGTACGAGCCGCCGCGGCTCACCACGTCGTGGTCCGTGCGGAGTACAAAGCACAACCCTGCTCCTACAGGTGACCGCGAACCGCACCACAATTCCGCCTTCCGCATTCCCTCCTTCCAGAGAACCCGCTTCACCCTCCTCCCTCCTCATTCCCATACGCGAAGCGAGACAAAATAAACGGGCGAAAGACAAACAAATCCGTCCACAAATCTCATTTGCGGATCCATCTGCCAGCAAACGATCTGCCCGGCCGCCACAAGGCACCGAAGTTATTACCACATTGCGATATGAACGAACAGGTAGTAGCTGATAGTTTTTCGCACTTTTGATTCTGGTTACATTCGGGTACTTGTATACGCTTTTAGTCATATTCAGGCACTCGTCATTCAGGATATATTCACGTAGTATTCGAGTTGCCTCCCCCTCAGACTTGCGCTTATTTCTGTGTGCGCGAAGACTGAACTGTATATTATCTAGCTCTCGCGCACTTCCTTGGAGTCTCGCTCTCACATTACTGTTCACATGTCCGGTGCATCCGTCGCCCCACATGTTGCGCTCCAAGTTCTAGAAAGTGAGATCGCAGCAGCGTGAGTTTTTCTTTTGTCGTGGCGTATCGCGGTCCTGATCTCTTCTACAGCGTTGGGCCGATAGTAAATATGCCACCAGCCGAAACCACCAATGAATTCACCTCTTTTCAATAGTTTATAGCCAACATTCTCAACTGGATGTTCATGGGAACGCTTGTCATGCAGCTATGTCGGTGATTTTCTCCGTCATCGGATTCCTGCCAGTGACACACTATCGCAGACACTTATTATCTAAACTACCCATCTGACCAACTCGCGATCCGTATCCTGGGTATGCAGTCAGCTCGCCTTTTCGAACCTACTCAAAGATGAGGTATTCCAAGTCTACACCCTGTTTATTCTGGATCTCGCGCAGACAATCATGCTTACTCACCATGGCTGGTGGTGTATCGTCACGAGCTGGGGAAATCCGCAGATATTCAGCGTCCTCGTCTGGTCTGCGGCTATGATCCCGTTTATGTGTGGGCTGAGTGAGTACACTCCTCTGCATTCATTCCCCATCCTCACGCATCGCAGTTGCGGGCATAGTTCAAATCTTTTACGCATTGTAATTCTGCTTTCCCCTTCCACGCACCAACCCAAGCATTCAAGTCCCTCTCTGCAGCCGCATTTGGAGACTCACGCCAAATAAATTCATACATGCTATTGCTGTCGTCATGGTGGTGATTTATCGTATCATTCATCGGCTCCCCATGATGTTCCTTACGACTGCGATAGCTCGCCTTGACTCAAAGTATGACTGCCATGGTCACTGGCATTGGGGTTTGTGCACATTTATGGCTTCCACGATTACTCTCATAACGGTGCGATAGCTGCTTCACCCGCCAAATGCGAACAATCTCATTCGGCTCCACCCTGAATTTTCGGTGAGTCCCGCGTATATTGGCTTCTCTTATATGTTTATATTATACATCTAATACGCAACCTAGACGTGGCTTGGGACCAGTCTAGCAGACGACATCCTCATCACGGCCTGCATGGCATACATCGTTCGTGAAGTTCCCCACCCTGAAATTGGATTGTTTGATCATCATCTGTGATGCCGCAGTTGGCAAAAGCCAAAAAGAAAACCTCCTGGAGTGATTCCGAAACCTTGTTGACTTCACTAATTAACAAGGTAATCACAACAGGCGCAGCCACCGCCGTCTGTGCAGCCGTTGACTTGGGCATGTTCCTTGGATATCCGACCACCAACTATCATGTTGTCCCGTGAGTGCAATTCAACGCCGTCGATCCCGAAATGGCGATGACATGCGTGCAGGGCATATATACTTGGCAAATTGTGCATTCATTTGAATCACGGCGGAATTTGTCCTCACTAATTCGACTTCCCTATTATACTAGCTACACAAACAGTCTCATGCTGACTTTGAACCTCCGCCGTCCGCATGCCGTCCATGCCGCCAAGGACAACTCCGACTCGCTGCCCATTAGCTCTATCAAGTTCGCAAGCGGCACTGACACATCACAGGCGGGCGTTCACGTCAAGCACACGACTTCCAGCAACACTGATGTGGCCATGGTTGGCTACAATACAAAATAGATGCCCGCGGTGCGTGGTTTATCCTCCTGCGAAATTTCGACTTTGAACTCACTTTGATATGTCAAGGATCACGTCAAAAATATACGGGAGCATCGAGTGGACATTCTGGAGATCGATGAAGGCGACGGGAGTCGGATCGATGTCAAGGCGGCTGGGACATTTTAATGTCTCTCCGTCTCACCGAACCGCGGAGGTGTTCCAAGATGAGATGAAGAGAATATGAAGGTATAAATTATTAGGACGAAGATGTAACTCGCATTCTATTTATTCTGAGACGACAAGAAGCTAAATTTTGAGTTATTCAAGTAGCTTGGCCAGAGCGCCTCTGGTTCACTCCCAGTACCAATTGATGACATAGAACACAGATAAACGCCCTCGGTCGCGAGGGATAGATCAGAGCAAAGTTGACATCGCAGTCATGAAAGCGTTCAGCTGAGTTAGATCAAGTAGAAGTGTTCGAAAAAATAGAGAGATCTTTTTTGAAAAGACCTATATGTCATCTACGGCTGAGCTTCCGCACTGGCTACACGCGCGCCTTAGGTTGTAGGTGAGGATGACGCGGTATCCGGAGCGCATGGGATCGTGTAGAACGCGATGTACGCGAGAGGGGGGGAGGGGGGCTACGCGGCCGTGACAACTGCACGGCAGAATGTCCGGGCCGTTCCACTGTGCTCGAGGGTGACCTCCCCACCATCGTGGTCTGTAGGGAATACAACGACAAGAATCAATCAGATCCTCACCACGCGGAATATCACGGTGCGCCTTGAAGAATGAACGACGACCGGACGGTCAGAAAGCTGCCAAAAGAAAATGAACGGAAGACCAGACCGTAAACGTTAAGCTTCTACATCTCCGCTCTCAAGGATTTTTCCATGTCTGAAATCTGTCCTTGGAGAATATCTAGGGTAATAATTTCCAGAAGGCCGAAGTTGTCGAGATCCAGCTTCCTGGCCTTGCTATACGTCTCGTCGAGGTGTCAGTCTGACCGACACCAAACGTAGCTTTCTGACAGGCCATGGTGAGTTCTTTCAGCTCATCTGCTGCTAGCTTCCCCAAAGTAATGCAACTGGCGCGAAAAATTAAAATAACAAATGAGGATCTATTGCCAGTGCCATGTACGAGGGGCAGAAACCCACCGAGGGTATGTTTCACCGTCATACCTCGTATATTAAGCAGATGCCTCGAATCAGATTGCAGCCCCTTTGGTTCCACTCACCGCCTCAATGCCACAGGCAAAGCACTTCAGTTTCCTTTTCAAATCTAGGTTTGCCTGCAGGCTGCTTCCATCTAAAATTACCTCGGGAACGAGGCGCTTTATTACGGCTATTTTATTTTCAACCTTGCTGATCAGCCTTTCAAGACCCGTTCAAAAGCAAAGATCTGTTTCGTTGCGGCTTCTTTCCGATGCCCATCTCCCCGCCGCAGAAATGTTCCCCCATTTTGTCCCCCTTCTCGCAAAAGCCCTCAGTAACCCTCCACCGAGCTAACCCCATTCCTGCGGCACCTATGGTTCGAAATCATTAAAATGTTTCTGTGACAGAAGCTCCACACAGCGGCGTGGTGGTGCAAGCCTGATTTTGTTCATCCACAGGTGAGTAGTGGCCTTCCGAGTTCATTTCTACTATTGACCGGCGGCACACCGTTACATCGCCAGCATGTTATCTAAAACTGGCGTGCATGCGCTCCCGTGGGCACCGGTACACATATTCGTACGATGCTCAAGTTTCGATTTCGTCCAGATGTCAGCTTGAGGTGAAGCCTACAGAGACTCGAAGCTAAGTTGTAGTTGTGGTCAACATTTGTCGATCATACGTCACCAAAATTTGACTCACACGTGTACTCAGACTCGCCCTCGATACACACAGCATTCGTATTATTTGGTAGGTGGTCCACCCCGACTTTATCTTGCTTACACAGCCCGGTGTTCAAGGAATACAATATTCTGCATTCAACACCCGGCCCAACGTGCAACTCCATATCACGCGCAGGCTGCGGTCGGTGTTGGCCCGCGATATGAAATGTTCCAGGGAGTTGATTTTGTTGGGATCGAGCGATATTTGGACCTGATCTTTTGCTGAGTTCACGCTGTTTCGAGTGCCATTCATTTGAGTTCCCTGCTTGAAAGCCACAGGCACAGGTAGTCCATTTTTCTCTTTAAATTATGCGGTTTTCAACCGTTGCCAATGCGACCTTCCAACCTGTTTGTCCAGTTCCATTGCACGCTTCCTCCTAGCCTCCTTCCCAGTTACATCCATGGACGCAGGTGAGTATTATTTATCTGCCACGTCTATGCCACTGATGATATCTACAATTGACCTGACTCCCGTCTGGGCCCAGGTCACTCCCACATTGATGATAACTCTCTGGTGTGTAGTTAACAAGATGACAACGCTATTTGACTCGTACTGTTTGCTCAAGGTTGCCCAAAATGTGGTCTGGATTGTTACATGGTGCGCCGTCCACCTTGACATTTGCTTACTTATGTTTCCTGGGGTTCAGAGTCTGCACTCAACACTGAACTTCAGGCATGCCGGCCTGCAGTGAGTGAGACCTGTGGGCTCCATTGACTTCCCCGAATTCACGCTATACAGATTTGCGGATTTCTTTGTGCGTAATCTCAACCACGGGCGTGTGGGAAGTGGATACGGTGTGTTCTGGTGGGTACTCTGGTGGGTGTATTTGTTTATATGATCTTTCATCTCAATCCAGGTCTCATTTTTAGGCCATCCTCTGTCGATTTCGCCCCGTTAAGGTCTGGTGAGCGGGCTTGCAATACTTTGTTTCGTTACACCTAGCAGTCGTATTCAGGGCATTGTCAACTCTTCTCGGATCATGCCACATTTGTCCATCTCCATACGATCATTTCCGTTCTCTATTTACCTGGCTATGTTTGTCATCTAATTATTATGACAAGTCATTGTTACAGAGCTCCATGTACTCGAACCAATGGATGGCGAACCAAAAGAATTCGTCCGCCACCTCTTCGGCCTCCATCTCCTTCGCAAACCTCGACGTAAATATGGAGATCGACAAACTACAGGTATGTATCAACCTGTGTGAAATAAGAGTATCCAATGATTTACTGCTCTGACTGGGGAAGAGTAACCTAACTTACATTAAACGCCATTTATAAAGATAGAGAAGACTCTTGAAAACAACTGTAATAATTTCCCCCCGCACTCAATAGTGACTTAGGAGACACCATCTAATGCTCGGGTGTGGGCGAGCACCCCCAGCCACGCGACCACTGTGTCAATATGGGCTGAACGGGACTGATTAACAGAGAATAATCCGCGAAAGAAGGTCGAGCTACGCACGCCGGTCCCGGAAATCCTGTGCCCAGCAGAGCTGAATGAGATCCCACATGTCAGACGTGAGCTGTGGACTCTGCTGTTCCGATGGCCGCGGCGGGCGCTGGCCCGCGACGACGCGGACGATCACGGCTGCGGGCCAGGCCGTCGACGCGAAGGGACGCGCGCGGGTGTACATCTTGTCATAGAATTGACTATTCGAGTCATGCGGATGGGATGACGACGTACCTCATATGCGAGCATGCCGAACGAATATACGTCGCTCTCGAGCGTTACTGGGAACTTCCCATCGGGAGTCCGTACGGTGCTCTCCTCGGCGCACATAATCTCGGGACGCAATGCGGGGTCCATCAACTCCGGTGCCATCCAGCGAGCGTCATCGACGCCATGGAAGCCCCAGTCCGGCGGCTGCGGGATCGTCGCAATGCCAACGTCGGAGAGGAGCGCGGTGCCGGAGGGGCTGACGAATACAGTGGACTAAGGGCACCGGTTAACATTGAAAGATTGAAAACGAGACGGAAACGCACCCCTTTGACATCACCGTGCGTAATCGGCGGATTTTGAGCGTGCAGACAGCTCAGGCCCGCCGCCACTCCCTGCATCTGTACAATAATTCAGCTGGTGACTCATTTGGAGTAAAATGTTTTCTACAAGGTGTAACACGTCGGTGCATGCATTTTCTGCAAGAACCTGGGCGACGGTGCGGTAATATGGTATCACCAGTGCGGGAAGATTCGAGATATGCAGCGCAGTACCTAGAATCGGGCCGATATTCGGATGCTCGAGGGCGCGCCAGCGGTCGAGATCGCGGATTAGACGCTGGGTAATCGTGTCAGACCAAGAAGCAATTGCATGTAGTAGGTGTAACCTTCGTAAACAAGACACGAGACTGGTGGGGGACGAATGCTCCGTGCCACCGTTTGAGGACTACGCGCTGACCACGATATTCAGCGCGAGATACAACGAAGGCATTCCCAGAGTTCTCCAGCTCCGCGTTCGAGATTTCTTCCTCGTGTATCACGTATTTGGAGCAGTATTCTCTCAGATTTCTAGCCTGGGCGAATTGAGGATTTACCACGACACGATCGGTGGGTTACTCACATCGCATGGTTTTTCCCAAGTCATTGGATTCTGGAGAATGAAGGAACCAGAATGATGATTGTTAAGAGAGAGTCGTCAAAGCGCGAGTGCCTCCTTAAGTACTGTCCCAGAGGACACGACAATGGGATCACAGCCGCTATATCAGGACACCTACGCTGTCGCGACAGCATTATACAGTGTGGCGGTGAAAAATTAGACGCCGCAGTCGTCAATGCTGTAAAAGATAATGTAGTTTTGCAGTCGAATTCTCACCCCTTTCGTTGTATCTATTGTCCACAGGAGTTAGGCCCGTTAAGTACTTGTCGGAGGTAGATGAGCTTGGTGTCAATCGGTGCAATGCGGATACCATTTAGCTACAGCGGCTCGACAGAATGCCTCGAGGAAACAAGTAGATCAAGGGTTTATACCCAGGGCAAGGGTTAACAATTCTATGGGCTGTTCTCGAAGAAGATAAAACTTCGGCATGCACTGGACTTTGGCGCAACCGTGACCCTGCATCCATTCGCATGGACAGCCCTGATAGCAAGACCGAGACGGTGCCAGACTCTTGGAACCTGCACCGGAAGACCTAAATTGCCTCCACAGTAAGGACGCAGTTTGGTGCTGCCAAAGAACGGAACGCAGCAAGGTTGAGGGCGCGCCAGCAAAGAGAGCAATTGATTGCCGCCAATATTGTCAGCCTTCGGCATGATCGGGACTCGGCCCGCTTACCGTAGTGAGGTCAAATAAATTGGTTTCGAGGAAATTATTCTGGAACCAAGAAATATTTGCAAGAACCAGGTTACATGATATACAACACATTTGGCCGACTCAGAGATTCTGCAAAAGTTGAATGAAAATGCAGAATTGATATCCATCATTTTACTGCATTAGGATGGCTGTAGCACTGGTGGTACTTTAAAATAGTTTTTTTAGACCGCGTGGACTCAAATCAGTCGCTGGAAAGCGAAATCTTACCACAGCGCATCGGTGCATTTGATTTTTGCCTGTTTTGCTCTTTCATGCTGAAGCTTTAAGAGAAAGGTTTGCCGAGTCGCGGGAAAAAACAATGGAGGTTGGTGCTGCGTCTTGAGGCATTTTCACATTCGCACAGTGGAACTCAGAAGCATCAGACAACTGAGACACGAGCGTCCCGCGGCGTGTGCACCAATCCGGAAGCAATGGTGCGTGCGCCGCGGGACGCTCATGTCTACGTTGGTTGTTGACTCATCGAGGGAAAACAGCTGTCGTTCAGTTTCAGTGCGGGGAACACGTACGCTAAGTACCCATCACCACCACGATGGAGCCGATGTCATGGCGCCCAGTTCGTGACCCCTAAACCGTGGCTGTGCAATGCTGGTCTCAAAGCCGGTTTGACCATCGCCTGCGGTCGCTGCGGCAGCCGCATCTGGCATCAGGGAACCGTCCCTAAACACAGTTTTCTTTGGTTTTTGAAGGAAAAAAAAAGTGCCGATCGGGGGGCACCATGGAGTGGGGAAGACTCGGGTGGGATATATTGAAGGATATGGGCGCGGGTTTAGGCCGAACCTCTGAGAATGGACAAGTAGCAAACGGATGACTTGGTGAGAAGATCTGCGTGTGGTTCGAGTTGTTGGGGCAAAAGTATCGGGGTAGGGTTAGGATCATTTGTAATGCGTAACGCACTCGGGAAGATATGGAACGAAAAATTTGCACTCACTGCGTTCAGGGGGCCCGTGGGCAGAGCCTCTGCCTACCCTCGGAGGCAGACCTGGGCGTGGGCAGACTATGCCGGCCTCTGCCAATGTCTGGGGTGGTCAGTTCTTTGTCTCCAGTGGTCACATGCTGCTCAGGAAAATCACAAAACGTGTACTACATAAGTTGTGGATAAGCGGTGAGAGTTTCTTCCGGCAATTTGACAACATGCTGTCGTAATGCCGTCAGCCGAGCGAGAGCCGAACACTCTGGGCCGAACAACGCCAGGACCGATGATTATCGGTTGGGAGGTCGGATCCCTAATCCCGACAAATTTTCAAATTTGAGCCTCAGACGTCTATACCAAAGTCCTGACAAATGGGTCCAGCACCGCAAAATGTGTGAGTCAAAGTCCCGACAATGAGTGATCCCACGATCAAAGTCTCTGCCCGAGTCCCGACATCTGACCAAGGCCCAAAATGGTAAATTGGTAGCCTTTGTCACTCCTTTGTCGCGCAAAATTTTGCCTAATTTTGCCACCAACCAATTTGTAAATTGCAGACAATGTAGGTACAATATGCCACCAAATACAATCTGATGTCTGCTGTGGACTCACAACACAGAATTTCTTTCATTTTCTTCCTGTTATCAAACCATAGAAAACCATGTATTCGAAAAATGGTGGCAAGGCTAGAGCTCATTCCTGGACAGCAGCCTGTGAAACAATCGGTGCCCTCTCACCTGTCGTGGCGCAAGTGTACGAACATGAATTCCACCGGCAGTTCAAGATTATACACAATGCTGACACACATTTGGGCATGCTTCGTTTCGCTCACTTACCAGTAGGGCGTCAAACCATTCCCTACTCATGTGGAAATTTGATCTCGGGCTTATAAGTTATTTGAGGAGCTGTAAGGCGAAAAATTAAAGCTCTCAAAGGCTGTTGCAAGCCTGAATACGGTGTGGAGGAAGGGAAGGGCTCATTCGTATTTTGGAATTACCCGAGGATGACTGCGTAGAGTAGTGAATTTTATATGATTTTGGATTAATCTATTTAACAACCCCCCTTGTTAGAAACAACCGGGTTGTAGAATAGAAAGTTTCTATTCAGCAACCCCTCTTCTATTTAACAACCCTTACATAAGTTTGCAAACCGATTCTGCCAGCTTCGAGCCGGCTCAAATTTCTTCTCCAAGCCGTTGCCAAATCGGGCCAAATAAAATGTCCAGTTCCTCCTCTTACACTGTTTACATGAGTCTCGGTTGCCAGTCCCAAGGTTATGCTTCACTGAGGAATCTGGGGTGCGCAGCCTCGGCGGACTCTGGTCGGCTTTGCCAAAAACTTAAACTGTGATGGCGATCGTTCGTTCCATTGCAAACCCTGTGCCTGTCCGTTTTAAGCCTCCACCATACCGGCGCATCTTATGCAAACATATTTTTTTTTCAATAAGCCCGCTCTTGTCTTCCACTATCTCTCTATCCCTCAGTGTCTACGTGAAGGCTTGAGCTCATTTTTTCCCCTTTCGCCATGGCTGTGTCCTGCAGCATATACTCGACCCCGAGCGACTCAACGAAATTTTCAACCTTTTACTTCGACTCCTTGACCTTTGATGACTGCGTCGAAATCGTTGCCACAGCGGCCACAGAGTCCATCAGATGCCTCCCAATTATCCTAGCTCCGAACCGTTTGATTTCCTTTCGATTTGATACCGAAGTTCCAACTGCTGAGGACGAGACGACGGTGGGGGTGGGAGAAAGCATTCCCCACATAACTGATTTGTTGCGAGTCACTCGAGTCTTGGAATCCACCTACACGGAGCAGAATGCTCGCTCTGTGTGGCTGGACATGACAGTCAATGGCGAGACTCGCAGTGTCCGCTATCATTTCTCCAAGGTACGTACTTGAACAACATTTTTTCCCGTCACGCTAACAAAGCTTGCCAGCTCCGGCTTGTAATTAACATTTGCAATAATTTCCCGCACATCAAGCAGGCCGCCGCAGTTCTCCTACATCTCAGAAATTCCGACTTTCTGCAGCAAGGCTGGATTGACCTCTTCGGAACGAATCAGATACACGAACCTATCCAGGGATTCCAAATCACCCACTACCCTTTGCACAAACTTGCGTGTCTGCTTGACGAAAATTGGGTTGAGGACGACATCGGTGACTCCATGTGCGAGCTCACATATCTTCGACTCGCTGCCTTCAAAAATTCCAGTGATCCCGCGTTCATGTTCCTTCCCACTGCATACTTTAGGGACGCTCGAGTACTGTTCAACTCGAGTGGCCAATTCAGCCCCAACTTGATCCAAATTCGGAATCGGATTCTCAACAGCAACGTAGAACAAATCGGATATGGTGTTTGGACAAACAGCCACTACGCAGCCTATGTCCATTCGTCTCAAATCCCTCTTGAGCACGGGGACTCATTGCACCGTCCCCCGGCACCGGATGTTCTGCCTATTACACAATGGATGTTTTCGGGCCTTCCGCCCAACAATTTCATATTATTTCCTCCTACGGAGATCATCCAGGGGGCAATCGGACAACAGCGGGCAGATGCAGGAAATGGCAGTTGCTTCATTGCAACACATAATTTTGTAGAGTCTCGCGCAGATCCTAGTATCGCGCAATGGGTCCCAGAAAGGTCGTCCCAGTTTCGAGACAAAGCGCTCCAGGAGGTCATACTATATCATCTTATCTGTCGGGAAGCAATTTCTGTACGTGAATGGTCCTTCTTGACTCACACTCCACTGAACTGTTCTTTCAGACCGAACCTACGTGGCTCGTACCCTATAGTGAAACGATCGCAAATACGGTAAACACGCATGGCATCGAAAACCAAGTCGATGTTGCAGAAGGGTTTAATGATTTCAATATGACGATCCCGACGGTATGTATCCATGATCAAAACACCTTCGTACTATTGACTCATAGTTAAATGACAGTGGAGCCATCCAATATATACTTGGCTTCTCGAAATGCTCCACCAGCCTTTGATTGACCTCACGAGCACAATTACATCCCTGCCTCCCCCGCAAGCCCTTGCCTCTCCGATCCAACTCCCGGTTGGCGAGCACTTGGCTCCAATTTCGGAACTTGGAGAACACAATCTCGAAGGGCGTATCAATGTTGATGCTCAAAGTGCACAGCGCAGTGTCAATCAAGCTTATAGAACAGTCCTCCCGGCGCGCCGCAGCATCATCGACCAAAGTTTATATCAAACCATGGTCAGCATGCATCCTCGTCCTCCACGAGTTCCCCCAATTCGCCCTTTCATTCCCGCAATATTCTTTTCATCGAATCCGAGTCGCTCGCAGACACCACAACCTCGTGCAGATGTCATTGATCTGTGCACACCTCCACGGCGCAAACCCAAGGTGGAAATTATTGATCTTAGCTTGAGTCCGTTAAGGCCAAGTGTGAAGCGTAAACATGCAAAGTCTCCTCGAATTCAGCGGATCGTCGATTTTGATTTGAGCTCTCCGCCACGAGCCAAAAACAAAACCGAACCCAAGGTGGAACCCATCATTCCACGAATAGTTACGCCTGCGCCAGGAGCGATAGTTGAGGGAAAGACATACCCAACTGTGGAGAGCGCGATTGCCGACATCTACTATCACGAGGAGCAGCGTGGTCACAAATGGACCCTTTCGGGTATTGTCACTGCTCCCAACGGCCAATTGAAGAAGCGCACTGTACGCTGCAACCACTATCGGGCACCAGAGAGCTCAAAACATCTTCTTAATATCGACCCCTCTGACCATCGAAATGGAAAGACCATCCGCACTGATTGCAAAGCGCATGTCAATATCAATTGTTCCGCAGAGACTGGCCTGTGGCGCCTCACCACCGTGGATTTGATCCACAACCACATGCGGCAAATTCCAGAAGGTGGTGTGGCCAATCGCCCTGCTACCCAGGCTCACCGTGACATTGTGGCAAATTTTTCTCATCCATCGTTCTCTCGCGGGCACATCGCCAAAGTCTTCAAATCACAGTTACCCAATGAACGTACTCTGGATGATCGTCAGATCTCCAATTTGCTTAACGAGGCTCGTCTCAGCGAACACAATAGAATCCAAGCACTCGGGGGAGATACTGCCGCAATTTTGCGGGATTTGGAGAATTTAAATCAGGTTGAACCGGGATGGAACTGGCGAGTGCGATTGAACGAAGAACAGGTACTTACAGCCATCTGGTGGCAATCACCACGTCAAGCAGCTCTTGCGCGCCGCTTCTCAGATATTCTTATCAATGACAACACCTATAATCGCAACCGTAGCCAACTCCCGCTGAACATCGGTGTTGCTGTAGATAATCATGGAAAATCGCGCAACATCTGGTACGCACTCCACCAGAAGGAGGATGCCGAGACACACTCCTGGGTATTTCAGTCTCACCTCTCAGGTACGAACGATGTACATCCAGAGGTTCTAGCATCGGATCGTGATCCTGCGGTAATATCGGGAGCCGCTACCAGCCTACCATTCACCTCACACATTTATTGCCTGAAGCATCTTACGACGAATATCGATAAGAATCTCCGCACTTCTCTCGGAGGAGATTGGTCGAATTTTCTCCGGGACTTCTGGGCTGCATACTACGCGGTGTCTCCAGAAGAATTCGAGAGGCTTTGGGGACTCCTGCTGGCCAGATATACGAACAGCCGCCCATATCTCACAGAACTCCACACACAACGTGACCGGTGGGCCTATGCTTGGGTCGGAAATATGTTCACAGCAGGCGTCCGAACAACAGGGAGAATAGAGTCAGAAAATTCTGTGAACAAAGTGTTCGGCGGACCCAAAATCTCGCTATATCAACTTTTCCAGGCATTGAACGAAAGAACCGAAGCGCAGTACACTCACAGCCAGATTCGTGTCAGAGAGGTAAGCCCAGTCAGCTTTCGCAACTGTCTTATCTGAAAATTATGCACTCAGTCGTCGAGACGTCAACATGAAACACAACTCGAAGGACTATTTCATTTTATACTCGACATCTTGCGTGAATTTGTGGGGCCATTTGCTCTCAACAAATGCCATGACCAAATGGCGAAGAGCCTTTTCTACGATGCAGGCCTCTTACAATTGCCTGAAGGAACCAAAACCTGGGTGCGTACGCTTGTGTCATTTGCAATGTCACTCAACCTTAAGACGACAGTCTGAATATGCCATCCGGGCTCAAGATGAAGTCGGCTTTGCCGGCGAGGAAACACAAGAAAACGGCACCGTAAGTAATGTCTTCGGGCTCCAACACTCCTCAAATTTGTCTAGGGAATGTTCAATAATTTCGAAAATGAAGCTGCATACATGTCGACTCGGTGGTTACTTCGTCAAATGGGAGACCGAGGGCTAGTCCCTACATACCTCGTCCGCATTACCCACAAAACCTCTGGAAAGATCCATATTATCGCAATCTTTCCAGATGGCCGATATATCTGCGACTGCTGTATGGGAGCGAACCTCGGCATTGTATGCGGTCATTTCTTCCTTGCTTGGACCAAAATGGATGGTCTTCCGTTCCATATCTCTCTGATTCGCAAAAGGTCAGTCCATCGTCACTTTGAAAACTAAACAGCACTGACATCTGTTATAATGGAGATGGTACCAGGACCCAGACAGAGACGTAACAAATAGCCCCACTGTGACATTTCTAGGGAAACAAGCCCGAAATATCAAGTTCACTGCTCAGTCCCTTCCAAATGCCTCCGTCTCCAACCCACTCTCGCCTATTTCTGATGCACCTCAGCCGACTCAAACTATCCCTCAGCGGGAGGTTTACCATCGCGTTCAAGCAGAGCTCCGCCCACTCATGAATGGAATACAGACCGAAGAACAAATGCAGCGACTGCAAGAATCCCTTGCACAGATTCAGTAGGCCTTTCGTTCCCTTCGGTAGTCGTGTACTCATCTTAAATAATTAGGCGCGATGACGATGAAGAACGTCGAAGGGAAGAGATTCAAGACCCACGCGTCATTTCGGCGAAAGGTAGACCCCGGACGCAGCGTTTGACAGGTGCTACCGAAGGTAGGCCAAGAGGTGGGGGCGCTGCAATACGAACACAGAGGCCGCAGTACCAGGCAGCGACTGCATCGACGCGGGCCAAAGAAGTGTCGAAGCGTCAAAACAATTGCTCCACATGCCATAAACCAGGACATAACAAGACGAGCTGTCCGTTGCGCTGATGATTGGTGCTCTTTACTTACAATGCTTCAAATTGATTACATTCAAGTTGTTACACTTGCTACATTTTCTTGGAATAAATACGCCCACATTCGTTCTCTAGACAATGGAGTGTTAAGCTGAAAGAGGGAGACACGAAGAGTAGCCAAAGCAGGATTAAAGAACGGCGGCGGATCATCTTGCCACTGATCTTGGGCAAAGCAACGTGTCTTCGCGGTCCAGGCCGTGTGCAGGTATCCCGATGCTGCGGGTTACAGAATGCATAGGTGCTCTCGGTGGCGACAAACCAGCAGAAGACTTTGCAAGCAGTGGTTAGTATACGAGGTATAACAAGATAAAGATGGAAGATACGAACCGTGCCTCTCTTTTCAGCATCAAGGGCGCTGAAGGCATCGTCGAGGAGGGTAGAATATGTGCTGCGAAGTACGTGTCAGTCATGTGAGAGTGAGAAGGCGGCTTGATCCGAACCTAGCGCACTGTCAATCGAGGGAAGTGAGCTGGTTCGCGGTTGTTAAATAGAACAATGTTTTTTTCTTGTGTTGCCGGGGGGTTGCTGAACAGAAAAACTTGTCCAACAACCCGGTTGTTGTTAACAAGGGGGATTGTTAAATAGATTAATCCTATGATTTTTTGGCGTTTTTTTTTAGCCTTTTTAGCGCAAAATTTGATGTCTCATCCAGAATTCCGACAAAAAGAATTTTGACCGAGGTCAGAGCCGGAATCCCGACAAGATTTTGGGCTTAATTCAGTTCCATAATCCCGACAAAAATTTCAAAAGGCCGAAATTTGGGATCCGACCTCCCAACCGATAATCATCGGTCCTACAACACCTTCATTTTTGTCTCTACCTGCGGAAAACACCGTGCTGTATAGCATGAATTAAAACCATTTAACCACACCCACCAGCGTTGCAAATCCGCCAGTTTGTCGCCAGTGCAGGATTGCCGTGAAGGCTCGGTAATCAAGAAGTCTGATGCGCTGTATGCCTAACATAATACAGTTTGCATACAGGCAGGCTCCTGAATGCTGAAAAGTCGACAGCGACAGGAGCTGGCCATGTCTGGCAATTTTTGTTATGGCGGGTAGGCACACGGAGGAAGGGTCTGCCCATGCAGCGGAGGACCAGGTTGGCAGAAGGAGGCAGACCTGTGCTCATGTGCTGGCAGCAGGGTCGGTCTGCACGTCAGCACAGGGCCACCCAGGGAGACAGGCTCGGTCTACGGGCCGCCTGAATGCAGTGACTCGCGGTAGAACATCCAAGGAGCTGAAAGACCTGATTCGGGCGAGGTAAATCAACCGTGCCCTCAAACACCTTTGATACTTGGGTATTTTCTAGACTCGTAACCAGTCTGCCTACGCCGTTCTAACAAGGCAGGCTTGTTGCCGTAGGCAGACTGGTACTTCTCGGAGCTGTCAATTGAGCTGGGGCGGAGTTTGAAATTTTAAGTGTTTAATTTTTCGAGGTATTCTCGCGCGCCGCAATTTTCAAGCTTTCTTCTCCGTTCAAGCGGTAATAATCAATGATAATTCCACCCCTTCACATCTGTCTCCTCAAAATTCTGCCTTTTAACTCGGAGGATCCATAAAATTGAGTCGAATTTAGAGAAGTAACTAAGTCAAAAGGAGCTAAATGCGGATGTGCGTCATCGGTTGGTCATCGCTTCTGACTGGCCCCACTCAAGTCAAGACTTCATTTCAAACTCCGCCCCAGCCCAATTGACAGCTCCGAGAAGTACCAGTCTGCCTACGGCAACAAGCCTGCCTTGTTAGAACGGCGTAGGCAGACTGGTTACAAGTCTAGGTATTTTCATGCCTATGGCAAGAAGATAGAGGGGAATATGTGTCGAAGGATAACCGATCACCCAGATGTCTGCGCGGAATGCGAAATTCCAAGTTGGATGCAGTGAAACGGCCCAGCCAGCAACCAGGGGAAGCATGCTTCTGAATTAGACAGAGACGGAGATGGCAGTTCAAAGCAGCCTATTTTGGAGGCTGCAGCCAAACACGCACCGACAACAACAATTAAGCACCGCAGCACAGCCACAGCGCTCTTTCTTTCAATCTCTTTCTAGCTTGGCAACTGCCATATCTCGTCGAATTCGAATTATTGGAATCGAAAACGCAGCCTTGAGAGTCAGATTGAGGTCGAGATTGAGATTAGGATTGAGCCCTCGTCTCGCCATCCCTATATGGCACTGAAGGTCTGTGGAAACAAGCGAGAGCTACCGGCGTCTACCGAGCCACCACCACTCTACTACGCGGGGCTCACATCCATCCAGCAAAAAACTGTTTCCAGATGGGGCTCCAATTAAAACCAGGCTCTAGGATTGTTCCTCATACCTCGGTCCACAAACCTATAGTTGTACAATGCGAGTTAAAGTTGGGCACAAGAAGTTAACTCGCGGGTGACCCGGATCCGTGACTGCAGGTACCAGCGTCGCGTCTCAAAAAGCTTAACCTCGATCTCGATGCGCGTTGACTCGACCTGCGGGTTCCCCGAATACTCGTGAGTTTATAATTCCCACGAGGATCTGTGAGTACCCACGAGTTTATCGTAGATTTTGTAGCTAAAAGCAGTTGAAATTATTCTTCAACTTCAACTGTTTTGATGTAAAGGGGATCCAATGAGAGTTCAGTGCTCAAAGATCCCTCGGAATGCAGTTAAAAGATATATTTTGAAGTTGCCTAACACCCATGTCAAAGCGGGGGGGGGGGTTATATTATACTAATCAGGTCCACAATATGAACGACGAGGTTACGGAAAGCATACATATAGTAGTGTATGGGTGGTTGTCCTTACAGACCTACAAGATGCCATCTGAACACCAACTGATTCCAGGCGTTAGATTCACAGAAAATCCTGCCAAAAATTGAACCACAGATCCGCGACCACGGGTTTCCCACGACTATTCCCACGAGTCAACCCGCCAGGGATCCGTATTCGTGACGGGCCTTAATAAGCCGGGCTGAAATCATCATGGATTTCTGGATCATGCTGTGAAAAATAATGTCTTCCTGTCGATCCTACCTGGTGCATATGGATTCAGGGCTAGGGCTAGGGTTAGTGTCTGCGAGTGTGCTGCCCCAGGCCTTAATAATTAAATAAATTTCTGCCCCGTGCCCCAACTGCTCATCCAGTCCACTTGAGTATTTGGGACTGGTTTGGGACCCCTACGTTTAATTATTTGAGGCCCCGACTATCAATCGCACCTCCCCGCAAAACCTTCCCACCAAAAATCACACCCCCGCCCAGCGCCGTGCCGTACACCGGCATCCTTCTGCCGCCCACTTCGGCATCGAGTCCCCACAGCCTTTTCCATCCCCACCAAATGCGCGCCCTCCCCGTCCCCTGACCGCAGCCCCGGCCCCTTCCCTCCCCCCTCCCCGCGCATCCCCGGTGCCGCCCCCGCCGATGGATTCCTTGCCAGCACGATGCGGCTGTTTGTCTCTGTGTACCAACTGCTCCGCTCGGATCAACGCTGTCATTCTCTTCTACTTACTTCCTCTTCCACATCCACCCAAGCCGTTCTCCATTCCTCTCATTTCTCAGCCGGCTGGCTCCGCCAATCTCGGCGTCCAGTCCCGCCAGCCCTTCCTCGCAATCCTCGCAGTCTTTCTGACGGCTACCTATCTGTGCGCCCTTTTCATTGCATCAAGCGCGGTTAGCATCACTAGTGAAAGTTTCGTCGGGCTCCTCACACTTGGCCGCCGACCCCACCCGCCTATGCATCAATGCATCCATGTCTTCTACCTCTAACCTCCTCATTTCCTGAATTTTCCTCCACATACACCTCCCGCGGCGCACCGATCTCCTCGCCAGCTCAAGCACTCAACGGCTACACGCCAGTCTACCATCATATCACACTGTCGCTGGGCATCGTTCTGCAACTTTCCACCATCCAGTGCCGCCCTACCGCGCATCACTCGGTCAAGTTAGTGTGGATGCCGTTGCTTGAGGAACATCCGGTGATTACCGTCGCCGCGACAGTATCGGATGCTCCTGAAGCCGCCGTCAGGGGCTACATCTGAGGATCATGGCGGTCGATTCGTACAAGATGATTGAACCAGTCTGACCCACCGTCAAATCACTGGTAAGTTTGCAATTGTTCAGTTCCTCCGGCTGTAGAGAAAATCCCGTGCTCTTACATTTTTTGACTGCCTCGAGTATTCTAATTCTTCTTTTCTCTACTCTGCCGGATTCTGGTTCCTTGAGCCCCAGATTCTTACTTCGCAATAAATGGTGACTCCCAAATCGACTGACGACTATCTTGTCATTTTGCATGCTGATTTTATCCCGAGAGAACGTGCATCGACCATCGCCTTCGGGTGTCTTTTGGCCATCGAGACCTACAATATTCAGTCAGTCGCTGAGAGACAGTTGTGTATCGCTAAGCACCGAAGACAGCGATCTGTATCAAGCTCAAAGAAGAAATAATACACAATCCATTTAGATTCGTCGACAAGTTAGCAGTAATCGGAACTAAATTAGCCAGCCTTTTCACCGATTACCTGACGCATGCTCGCGTTGCTCCGGGCATTCGAGAAGGTGCGTTTGCATCGTGGCGATGGAGGAACCCACGTTTGCGAGGCGGCATTGGTGATTCTCCTTTGTGTGCTATCGACGTCCCACTGGAGGCGGAGGTGATTGCACCTTTTTCGATGTATTGACGCGATTGCTCCGGGAGTACCATCTGAGTGGGAAACACCTGAAACATCTTAAGGCGAAAGACCCTTCTCGGACTTTCGATTTTGGGACGGAAAATGTGCGGAGTTCCTCGGTCTGGTTGGGACACTTGAGACAGATGTCGTTCCAGGCTGGTAATCCGGGGGTTTCGTTACAGTGTTAATTTCTTTTGATCAGCCATTGTTAACCCGAATTCACCCAACTTGATTCGCATTTACGCACCAATGGCACTGATTTGACCCCTCCACGTCCTGGTGCATGCTCTTCGACTGAAGGACAGAAATTAACGAGTCTAGTAATCAAGCGCTCGAGCGTGGGCACTCGCCGCTGATTTCCATCATGAAGTGAATACTTAGTAGAGATCTTGGTAATGATCACGCCCCACTTTCCCATTGTGGCTAGGCCATCGCATTTTTCTAAAGAACGGAGAACGAAGGGGTCGGAGGATGTTTCAATGACTCTGTAGACCCGCAAGAATGCATCTGCGAAAGAACATCTATATCTGACACATTTTCAAAGGAAGAAATATGGGACTGCAGCTTGAGCGCCTCAGGCCTATGCTCGTGAATTCAATTCAAACTTCCATGCCACCGTTGGGATACTGGAAGCCACTATGCATCTGCGCTTCATGAGCAAGGATAGATGGAGGCAAGGGGAATCGGGTCGATTGCATGAGGGTTCGGACACACCGCGATCTACGGCAGATCTACCTGGCGATGGACGTTCGGGGGTGAGCGGCGGCGGGAATAGTTGCCGTGTCTGAATGCCGCGAGACTAGAGGGAATAATCGGGAGGCGCCTGGCGCCTGTCTGCAGACACATAGGGGCGGGATCCTGGGGGTAACAAAATGGGGACGGGAGATTGGTCAGGCCAGCACAGAACGATGGAGCATGTGAAGGCTCGCGCTCGGCCATGCAAATGTAGAGGAGGAGACAGGGGCTCGAGGATCGACTGGATTTGCCGGATGATCGGTGCCGACTCCGACGGGCGATTGCCGGCACGGCATGTATCCCGCATTTGTTTCGGACTACTATGAGCCTAAGTAGGTCCATCCTTTCAGCCTTGGCTAGTCTTGTCTCGACCGCAAGCATCAGTAGTGCAATGTCGGCACTCAACAGCAGGGAGGCTCAGGCGCTCTGGTTTCATGCCCGCACCTGTTCGCTCCTTATGCAAATGCTGATATGTCACAGATTCTGTGCGCTGTCCGCATAGATCCTCCCGCGGATGCGCGAGTCTCGACCTGACGCGCCGCCGATATTTGTTTAGGACCTGTGTCTGCGCACATCGCCGACTGCCTACGGTCTCGTGGAGCGTCGACATTCGCCTCAACTTGCTAGACTCCTACAGTCACCAGTTCTTCAACACTAAAATTGCTCGGTACTATCACGGCGGCCCCGATGTGGCAGTGCACGGGCGGGTAGTAAGAGGGTCGCACAGCACCGCCAGGGTCTCTTTCGTTCTCGACTTCAGGTCCCGCGGATCACCGCATTCAACTCGAAGAATGTCTGTTCATGGAATAATTGAAAATATTCTCGGCCTTCGGAATCCTCCAATTGGTTCACGTCGGTCGACATGTTGAGTTATTGTGGGCGTTAGGCATACCTACGGAGAGATATATCTCCGACTTTGAGTAACCGTCGAACACAATAATTCAACTGTGCGGATTCATCATACGAATGGAGGAGACTTCGTAGGTATAAAAGATGCTTCACCTTCAGCTGCTGGTTTCAGGCTGACGACTCCCGCCTACTTACCCATGCACTTCTCTGCTTCCTTCCTCTCTGTTCTCGCTGCCTACCTTGCTGTTGGTGTGAAAGCCACTCCGGTCACCTCTCCCGAGGCGGACCTCAATGCTAGAACCACCATATTTTCTGGAGACGGTCAGAATCGTTGCATCTATTTCTCGACTGCCCACTGACTTGTCTCGCTCAGCCACCTGGTACGACCCCAACGGCAACGCTGGAGCCTGCGGGGCTCCCATGCAGAACTCGGACTTCATCGTTGCCTTGTCTTCGGCGCACTACCATGATGGCGCGCATTGCTGGCAGCATCTTGATGTCGAATGTTGGTGTTTCTTTATAAAATTTCAAGTAGAGGCTTACCGTTCCAGACAATGGCAAGCACATCGATGTCACCATTGGCGACCTCTGCCCCGGCTGTGGAACCGAAGGCATCGATCTCTCTCAGGGCGCATTCGCGGCTCTTGCGGACCTCGACCTTGGAGTAATTCCGGTTCAGTGGCACTTCAAGTAGTCGCCAATAGCAGAATATCCAGAGCGTATCTTTCAGCGATGGTTGCCTCTTCGGTGTATATTTGGTTTTGTACTTTGTTCTTAAAATATGTGTGTTTTGTAGTTTGAAGTTACAGCCGATGTCAGTACCGAGGGCGCGGATCGAAAATTTTCTGTTTTGGGATGTTTCCAAAGAATTCCCTATATCTCTGTCAGTTCTTCACCGATTCAAATAAAAACTTAATAGATCTACTCAGCTAATTCATGCACAATTAGTGATAGAGAGGAACTTGCAAAAATAGTACGTATTAGGTAATTTCTGTTTTGGGGCTGTTTTTGCACTGAATACCGTCTAGCATGGTGAGAACATTTCCCAGTGACCTAGGATTTTGGGAGGGACAACATGTATATGTTATGAAACAAGTGATAGAGCCAGAACTATATGAAATGTCCAGATGAATATGATCTTGGCAATATCTCTGAAGCCAAAAATTGCCAAATGTTTTCACTGGAGCTAGAAGGACTGTAACTAAATTATCCTCACTTCTGGCTCTATCACATGGTTTGTCAGGTATGCATGTTGTCTCTCCCAAAATTCTAGGTCACTGGGACATGTTCTGGCTATGCTCAACGGTATTCAGTGCAAAAACAGCCCCAAAACAGAAATTACCTAATACGTAATATTTTCGCAAGTTCCTCTCTATCACTAATTGTGCATGAATTAGCTGACTAGATCTATTTAGTTTTTATGTGAATCGGTGAAGAACTGACAGAGATATAGGGAATTCTTTGGAAACATCCCAAAAAAGAAATTTTTCGATCCGCGCCCTCGGTACTGACATCGGCTGTAATATGAAGAGCGTGTCGAGTGTTTCGGTATTCCAGTGCAGCGCAGTAGTTCCTGAGACACTCAGTCGAAGTCTACGGCTCGATTTGCCTTACAAATCTTAATCAGGAGAATAAAATCTTCAGGGTTGTCGTTGTTAAGGATCAGGGTACTTTGCGCTGCTACGCACCTGTGTGCATTTGTTAAAGGCCAGCCTCTCTGGAGGGGTTGGGGCATTGAAGTTCGGAAGTAATAGTGTCGGCTATCAGTGATTTGTCGGTTTGTATGACTTAGACTACAGATATTCAGCTTTAAAAGACACTATTCTGTCTTCCCAACCCCGTAAGTGAGGTTGGGTAGGAGACTGATGTAAAAGCTGCAATACCAATTTGCCAAACGGTCATCATTTGATGTCGACCGATGCTGGAAGTATTGTATCGTACTGCTTCATATCCGGGTGTATTCTTATTCACAATCATGCTCCTAGCCTGAGATCGTATCATATCTGTAGGTAGTATCATGAATTATTTAAAAAATATTTCCCCGTATCGTATTTCTGGGCCAGCACTACCCAGTCCCCACATGATCGTAGTGTGATGCCCGCCTTTTTTCATCACCACAGCAACATCATGGTAACGAGCGACGCAATTCCAAGACTGATGCTAGCCAAATTTCCGACACCGTTGGCGCTGTTTGGAGGAGAGGTAGTCGTTTGCGACCCAGACCCACTGGACGTCGAGGAAGTGGAGGAATCCGAATTCGCACTGAACGTCGAGGAAGTGGGCGAATCTGAGTTCGAATCCGAAGCGGTCGTGCTTGCTGAATCAGTTGGCGCGGTGAAAGGAGGCGCAATTTGCGGTGCGGCAGTCGCAAATGCGTTTGGTCCAGTTAGTATTCGACCTGCTGCTTGCTAGGAATTCCGGAAGATGAGATGTATGTGGATGTTAAACAAATGTAAAACGCACTCCACCAACATCTGTAGCCGCGGCTGCATTCGCGGAAAAGCTGGCAAAGTTGGCAGTGCCGAGGTTTATCACGCCCACCATCCCTGTTCTCCATAAATGTGGGCCAAAAAATGAGCACGTGCTGCGGAAGAACCTTGTTCGCAGTGGGGTTTTCCAGTCACCGGGCCCAGCTGCTTGCAGTAGAACCAAATTGCTGGATTTGAATTGAAGGTCAATGGAATCGTTGAACTGGAAGAAGAAATCCGGCGACGCACGGATTTGGTCGTTGGTTATGGTGAGACTCCATACTGCGCTGAACGAATCGGTGACAGTGACGAAGCCAGAATCAAATCCGTCAGGAAGGGGCTCGCATGGGCTTGCCAGCGAGGACTGGGTAACGGTGTGATTGCCAGGCCTAAAACAAGCAGACCGATGAGAATATTGCAGAAGGGAGAACGTTGACTCACACTCCGCTGAACCGGAACATGACGATGGTTCCATTGGGGGCACTAACCATGTTCGGCGTGAATATTGGGACACCCCCCTCGCCGCCGACTTGAACGGTGGCGATATTCTGTTGGAGAGGTTGATAGCCTGACACGAATATTTGAGAGTGACGAACCTGAGCGAATATGAGGGAGGCCATGGCAAGGGAAATGAGGAGAGATGGGATGAACATGCTTCCGGAGCTGAATGAAGTAAAAGGAAAGACTAGAAGTGTGGCGGACAGCAGGGGAGAATTGCAAGAAGAGGTCGGTTTTAATCCAAGATGTGGCGGCTGCCATAGCATCCCGCTGTATTGCTGTTAACCCGCGACACTATTGAAGGCGGTGCGAGTTATTGCTGCCGAGCTGCTGTGACTTGCCGCTTGCGGGATGCTATCCCGTGCTTCCTGTTTGTCAACAGTGAATCCCGCTGCTGCGAAACCGCTGCATCTAGTGTTGGAAAAGTTCGGTTGTTCACCCAAATGAATGATACCCGAGCGTAGGCCACGGTGCTAACCGTCATGCGAAATATGGTCGCGTACATAGTATCGAAGGGCTCAAATTAGAAACGAGGCCGATTATGGCTTGGTGGGCATACGAGTAAAGAGCGGATATATATATATGCATAGTACAGTATACGCAATGCCATCGGCTTGGTACCACATCCACATCAATTTCCGGTCGGAGCCCTATAGACTGAACATATCCATCTGCGCATGGTCTATGGTACACTCGGGTACCAGTCAGAGCATTAGGTGGCATAATATGATTACCGCATTTATCCATACTTTCTTCACTCTGTTGGAAGAGTGTTTTGGAGGAATCTCTATTCTCGACTTGGTGTGCACGGATCTGCTCGGATCGGACCTCATGCTTGCGTATCTAACGCAAGTGGACTGTCATCGCATGGGACACATTGGCCTAGGACTTATGCTCGCCCCAGATGTCAACACTCGACCCTCCTTCTCCTCCGCTTTCCCGCAACTCGACTCTTTATCGTTCTACAGATCCTTTCCATCCAGCAATTTCTGGATGCTCGGCATCACGGTTACCGAACTTCTTCTTGGACATGTAGTGGACGCCATGCACGTTTTAAGGCTCCAACCATTTAGTTTTCGTTTGTGGACCAGGGTAAAACAAACGGAAACGGTGTATAAACAGTTTAAACCCATTTATAAATGGTATTTTTGGGCGCAGGTTACTCACACGTGTGTGCAGGGGTCAAATCAAGTAACTTGACCATCCGAATATATATAAAGCGAATTTATCATTATATGTTGACCCCGAAGTGTACCAAGATGTCCGGGAAGGCGGGATAAAGGCGGAATACTGGGGACAGATATCCGCGATATGCTGCTATCCTTCCCCCTTTTGGTCAGTCTCCGATTGGGCGGCATCCCTTGCGCAGATATCCCCGATTATATTCCCACAAATATACATTTTGAGTGCGTGACTATCTGGATTTCGTGTTCAGCACTGTGTCCATGATAGATGTCTTGGCGTCAATCAACACACCGGCTCTACGCATGATTCATCTTGATGTGCTCTCACCAGAGTTCATATACCATTTCATCACTACGTGCAGCCACCTACTACGCATTCTGCTGCGGTTGAGCGTCAAATTGGCCGACTCTTTTCCACCGAAGCGTATCACGGCAGTATTAAATGCCTTCAGTTTGATCAATCAACTGGATATACGTCGTCGGGGAGCACGGGGCGAGAAAGCGGTAACCGAAGTATTGATAGGGCTCCAACCCGTCCGTTAAACGGGACGGCCGTCGAAAAAACGGCCGTTTATTTCGGACGCCTCGATACTATCTTATTGCGAATTGATTTCCGCAAAGCTCCGCCAAAATCTGTGCACAATATTCGAATCAGCTCTCTAAAAGTAGGGGAAATGGTAAGTCACACACTCGCAGCGTTCCAATAGCGCATCCTCCGTGGTAGACGGTTCGACGAACGCCGATTGATTCTGCCCGAAATTCATCTCGTTGTGATCCTTGCTCCAGGCGGCCCATGTCGGAAGGATACTGGGGCGGAGGCAGACGTTGGGGTCGAGCATAATCGCAGCAGACATGAAAGATTGGCGGAACGCGTCGAGGAAAGCCGGGTCGTTGACGGTAGGGGGCATTGCGAATCTGGATTCACCATACTCAACATACAATTTCGACATACGTCGTCGATTCACTCACGTTGAAAACTCGTAAGACAAATCCTGCGCATGGAATCCCGGAGTACTCTGAAATCCTACCCAGACGTTGCGCAGACGTTCACGCAGCGTACAATGTGCACGCTGACGTCGAGGCTGCCAAATATATTAAGCTCATTGGTATCCTCAAGTACACACCTGCTCGCTGATTGGGTGGATCCATTGCAGAGATGGGAGCAATTCGACCCCCTATCCGAGGCCATTGCGGTAGGGTTAAATAAAAATCCAAATTTGTGCTTTGATGCATGCTCAAAGCATTAGAAATACGGCGGAGGAAGCAGCATTTGTCGAGGGAAGGCTTGAATAGTAGTTCATACCGGGAGACAGAAGGGGAGGGCAAAGGGTCGCTACATTCAAGGATTGTTAACGCGTTATTGACGCGTTGTTGTTGCTGATGCCAATTTGAATGGTCAAGCGACCCGACCCGACCTCCCCATGCCTCATATGTTCTCGGTTCATGCATGGGAATGTGCCCAAAATGACGGCGTATGCGAGTAGTAGCAAAATACGTGATTCGGAAAAAAAAAAACTCGTGCCGGTTGCTTATCAGAATGGAGACGCATCGTTGTCGCGCGAGGTAGAATGTCTTTGGGACGGTTCCGTTCTTCGTGAAAGTGCGGAGAAAGTTCCAGTGGCTTGAGAAGTACTGAAGAGATCCAAGGATTGGATAGGTAATGGATGTATAATGAGGTCGAGAGAGCTTGTCGTCGGAGGTGAACTTTGATTCTCGGCGCTTCCGACTCAACCAGATTGCGAGAGTGCCAAGTGAAGAGTGGCAGGGCCGCAGAGGATAAGAATGAGTCCATTGCGCACCTCCACACCGAACACAGTCTTACTTATCCAATAATGCAGCCAAGACATTCGGAGGGGGGCAGTGACGTCGCATATTCACAGGCACTTAAGACTTTCGAGCCAGTTATGCTGTCGCCCAGGAGAGAGGTGGAGCGTTCTTGGTGCTTCGATGCCACATATTCCTTCATTCACTGGAAAACAATTATTTCAGCAAAACCTGATTTTTGCCGTAGTTGCTATAGTGCCGGTAGTTGCGCATAGTTACCGGTAGTTACATAGTTCTACATAGTTTTAGCTAGACTTTCTATGTATATTGTGGCTCTAGTGTATTTCGGGTAAGATAAACTCAAGCCCGAACCCGTACTGTATTATTTCGACCAAGTGTTCATCAATTTTGGATTTTTCGATGTCCGAGAAGACCGACAAATTTCGTTTGGAATTATGGCGATTTTTGCACACATCAAACAAAGTTGGATGTTACGCGTTACTGAACACTTGGTCGAAATAGGACAGTATCTTACCTGTAACGGGCACGTGTCGTGTGACCTGACGCGTCAAAAACTAAGAGCTCGTTTGGTTGCCAGATACGAAACTCGCATTTCGTATCTGATCTCCTTTTTTAGTGGTGTAAGAAGATGCGAGTTCTGTGACCGTAGTGACATAGTTCTGTGACCGTAATGACATGACACGCGTCTCTCTCTCGTAACGACCATAGAATGGTGGGGACAGGATAGCCATTAATACCCGATGAAAGTACCTATCCTTGATTGTCAGCGCAATGAATCGAGAGAAGGGCTGGGATTACTTAGATATAGTTTCATTGGAATGCTGCAATCTTTCGCCTACATGGCGGATAGATAATCCCGTCACGCACGTATATAGAAAGATTGCGACTTGTTCATCAGCTGTGATATGTCGCGAGTCCGTCAAGCCGGTGAGAAGCCGGAGCTGTGCAACAAGGGCAAGAAAAACATGCACTCGCATGCCCAGCTCTGTTTTTATTCCATCGGGGTGTCCAACAAGTAATTCATCCCACTCCCAACGGAACAAATGTTTCATACTTTACGGTCGGATTGACCTATTGTTATTTGTTATTGGCTAATGTACCACAAAAAAAAAAGTAATTCATCAAGCCATGCCCATCCGTTCAAAGCCGAAGTATGATATTCTTGCTTCCAGTAGAGTGGGGAAGCATAGAGAAGCACGGCAAGGTGTACCATATGCCAGAAGTATGCTGCAGCCATCAGGAGCCGCATCTGGATGCTGTCCCGTGACATGGAAGGCATAGTCACCGTGCAGACCCGCGATGCGTCGAGAAAATTTGCTGTCACTACGCTGTCACGTTGAATCACGCCCAAGCGAATCGCATCTTCTCACACTACTAAAGAAGGAGATCAGATTCGAAATGCGAGTTTCGCATCTGACAACCGAACGAGCTCTAACTACTGTACTAGGTTAGTGTTGGAAAAGGACAACCTGGGAATTTGGTTCAAAAAACAAGCTATTTGAATCTGGGGAAAAGTGCACAGGTCAGAGGGTCAAAACCGACACAACTTTTAACTGGCCTCCAAAACTTGTTTTTGAGTTCCGGAGGGGAATTGACTGTGTGCTGTACGTTTCTTTCCAGGCTACAACAATGTGAGACAATCCGTAGTTCACAGATACAAGTCTCAGACCCCTGCACAAGGTGAGGAGACTCTCCATTCTTCCCTCGCACCACCATGCACCCCGAAATAAACGGTATCACCGAGCGCACACAGCCGTCGGAACCACCTAACCGGGTGCTATTGATTTAACTGTGAATATTTACCGGCTCTGCCGCAAGGTTACTAGAATATTACTCACATCTGTAAATTGAAATTCACCAATTTAACTCGGACAGAACAAGCAACCGTCCGATCCGAGGTTTGTTCGTTATACATTGGTCTCTCACTGCTCAACTGAGAGCGGCACACAGCTCGAACAGGCCCTCCTTAGTTTCGTGGGGCCGTCGCGTCTGGGTGTTGCCATCGCACAGGGGCTGGCAAAGTCGCTGTAAGTTACCTCCGCATAATTCTGGGCACAGGGCTTGATTGGACCACAAGCGCGGGGGAGTCTGGATCCACGGTAGACGCGGGTACAATATCCGCGTCTCTCTTCAGCGGGTCCCGGACCACCACAATCCAAGAGCCCAACATGGCTCTGGGTAAGTAGCAAAATCTGCCAGCGCATACCCCATTTCCGCGATTCTATATCCCTGCTTATAGCTTGGGGCGAGAACGGAAAGTTGAGCTATTAATTTATCGTACACAAACACTGAGATCAAGGGGCAAAAGACACTATTTGTCCGGTTCTGGGTGGGCATCCGCCGAACATTACGATACTCGGATTGCTACCACGGCTTTCATCCAATGTGAGGTGTTTCGCCGGAATCTGCGGATCGGAAAAAGGCGTAGGATTTGAATTTCTCCAGATAGATAGAAAGAATCGAGTTGTTGCGGCACGAGAGACCGTCAAATATCCTCTAATTTTGGCGTCCCCGCCCGAAATCACCGGAACAGAGCGTTTTTCAACATAGACGCCGAACCATTTGACAGCACACGCGGGGTGATCGGGATGAGTGCATTGGCAATCAAAGAGAGCGAGCCTAGATGCGTCGCTGGCGGACGCGGACGGGCACGAGTATATTTAACCACGCACGTCCGATTCCGGATAGATCGCATATGTGCTAGAATAATTCGTTGCACATGCACAAGACTCAAAAAGGCACATTGTACTGTGTATTTAGTAAAGAGCTGTTTTAAGAGCTACGAAACTCCGGCATCGGATATTTAGCATTGAGAGGATACAAAACCAACAAAGGAAACATTGCCAGCCTGAACACTCTGCCAGGCAGAACAAATAACTTTTCATCTCGAGCAAACAATGTTATAGATGTTATGCGCTATTAGATATTCAATGAACCCAAGAGTACAGAAACATCCGAAGCAAGTGTGGAAGGAATATGTTGATGATCGGCGACGGTGGCTAAATGAATGCCGAAGATCAGATCACACGCTCGGGACTCCAAAGCAACTAAAGTCGATTGTGTTGAGATTCATCATGAAAAGGTTCTCAGTATTGGGGAATAACACAGCGTACGCATCTGTACATCTAGCGGGCTGCGCGCGCTGTCCACTGTCGAAATTTCCACTTTTTGTCTTTCGCAGCCATCACGATGGACAAAATTTCCCAAGTGCTTGTAGGTGCTAAAGTGCTTCGTGAGATCTGGACACCATTGTAGGGAATGGGGATCTTTAGAAGGAATCATGGTCCTGTTTCTTCTGGTCCCGAGGAGTTACACTTGATGCTCGGCTGTATTGTGCAATTTATCGCCGGATAAAATGCAAATTGCCGACTTTTCACGAAGCAAGCCCGATGCCGCTGCCGGACGAATGAGCGGCTTGACAAGGGTAGGTATCCCCTTCAGAGAGGCCAGCATTTCAGAATGAATAAAAGGAAGAACCAGACACCCGATTGCCAGCACTTCATCCGCAAGTTCTTCGGTTGAGTTGATGTTTTCTCTCGGTGTCCTTTCGGTTCTCGCCCTGGCTGTTGGTCAAGCTATGAGCTATGATCCCACCTGCTCAGATAACGTTCGTTATTTTCCTTTTCTCGCCGTGAAAAATGGACTTACCTCTTAACAGTTGGTGGTTTACTGGGGTTCGGCTCTCTCCGATTATTCACCGTGTTCTGGAAATCACAAGTATGCTTCTAGGCCAGAACTCGTACGGGGCCAACAACCCAAATGATCCAAGCAATTGGCAAAAGACTATCTCGAATTACTGCCAGGTACCAGCTTCAGTCATTCATCTGACCTACAACTAACCATCCGGCCAGGACACCGTGATTGACGTTATCCCGATTGCCTTTGTCGACGTGTATTTTTCAACGGGCGGGTTGCCGGAACTGGACCTCTCAAATGCAAGTATCTCCATTCCCTTCTTGAAGATTGTCCTCATCTTTGGCCAGATATGCGGTCCCTCGAGCGGCGTTTTCTCGGGCACTAACTTGGCCAATTGCCAATCCCTGGCTGCCGGTATCGAGGCCTGCCAGGCGATGGGGAAGCTCGTCACAATCTCTATTGGTGAGTGTGAAAGCTAGGTGCCGTGAGTGTATTTTGACCTTGATCGCCAGGCGGTCAGTCGAGCACTTCAACCTTCAGCTCGGACGCCCAGGGAGTCCAGTTCGCCAACACCATTTGGGAGTTGTTCCTCGGCGGCTCGAGCTCCACGCGCCCCTTCGGTTCAGCCGTGCTTGACGGTGTTGATTTAGATATTGAAAATAAAAATCCGACGGGCTACGGTGCGTTTGTGAACCAAATCCGCACGCTTGCAGCCAGTGCTAGCAAACAGTTTGTTTTTATATCCACTTCAAGTCGTGGTCTCTTGATACATTTTTAGGTATTACGTGACGGCCGCCCCCCAGTGTCCTTTCCCAGACGCAAGCGACGGGGCCGCTCTCAATTCGGCGAGCTTCGATGCTGTTTACGTCCAGGTGAAGTGTTTGTAACTTTGCACAATGACCCCACCAAAATTCACCCGGTTGAGTTCAGTTCTACAACAACCCATGGTAATGTTTCTCGCAGAGATCGTGCAATGTTGTTCTCAATGATTCGAACTCCATAGTGGAGTCGCTGATGCATCTACTTCGGTGAGCCTACCTCATATCATCAACCCGAATCCATTGGACGTTCCCTCTAGGACTGGGATTTCAGCACCTGGGACAACTGGGCGAAGACTGTCTCTCTCAATCCGGATGTCAAAGTCTTCATAGGTTATTGTTCATCTTGAGGAAGCACTGGTTCGTTCTCAGTCGATGAATTTAGGTGCCCCCGCGGCTGAGAGTGCAGCAAACCCAGGTTTGCCACCGAGTACAGTTTTACGCTTAGACGCTCATCGCCATGCAGGCTTTTATGTCGATGCCACTACTTTGGGTTCCATTGCGCTCTCAACCCGTGCGCAATATTCGAGCTTCGGAGGAATCATGCTTTGGTGGGCCAACACGAGCTTCTCCCTTGCCGAGAGAAATACTAAACCCACTCCGCCTTCCTCAGGGACGCCTCGCAGGCATATGGTACGTATGAATTGCACAGATAAATTTGTGTAGATGTTAATATCACATACAGCAAATGACAGATTCGACGAGCAAATCAAAAATATTATAGCCGCCGATGGTTGTTCTGCGAATGGTGGGGGATCTCCTCCTCCCACTGGCGGTTCATGCGCACAGTCATATACGGTCGTGAGCGGAGACACGTGCTCGGTCATCGAGTCGAAGACTGGTGTCTCCGACGCCACCCTGCACTCACTGAACCCCGCGATTAACAGTGGTTGCACGAGTATGTTCCCCTTCTGCCTTTGAAAGTCATTTCCATTGTTAAGTGGTTTCGCTAGACCTTCAAGTCGGCCAAACCCTCTGCGTTAAAGCAGGCACCGGAGGCAGCTCTCCTCCCACCAGCGGATCCTGCGCACAGACATACACCATCGTGAGCGGAGACACGTGCTCGGTCATCGAGTCGAAAACTGGTGTCTCCGACACCACCCTGCACTCACTGAACCCCGCGATTAACAGTGGTTGCACGAGTATGTTCCCCTTCCGCCTTTGCAAGTCATTTCCATTGCTAAGTGGTTTCGCTAGACCTTCAAGTCGGCCAAACCCTCTGCGTTAAAGCAGGCACCGGAGGCAGCTCCCCTCCCACCAGCGGATCCTGCGCACAGACATACACCATCGTGAGCGGAGACACCTGTTCAGCCATCGAGTCAAAGACCGGCATCTCGGACGCAACCCTGCACTCGCTGAATTCTGCAATTAACAGCGGTTGCACTAGTGCGTCCACTCCCACGTTTCCATGCATGCTATTTATGTTCACTGTTTCGTTTATCTTAGACCTTCAAGCCGGCCAAACTCTGTGCGTCAAAGCAGGCACCGACGGTAGCAGTGACATGTGCACGCAGACATATACTGTCGTGAGCGGAGACACCTGCTCGGTCATCGAGGCCAAGACTGGAGTTTCTGACTCCCAGTTGCACTCACTGAATGCGCCGATCAACAGTGGTTGCACAAGTATGTTCCCCTTCTACCTTTCCATGTCAATATGGGTTGACCATTATCTCTAGACCTTCAAGTCGGCCAAACTCTTTGCGTTTAATTTTTCATACAGCATAACGCGTATATCCACACGTTCTACCTAATTTCTTGAAAACTAGTCGTCGATTGGGACTTTGTTTTTCGGATATAAAGTAGGAATACAGCAACAGATGCAGTTTATCTTGTCGCACCAGATGTTACCAGCCTGTGTTCCACTGCCTCCGGTTTCAATATTGGTTCAACATGGTTTTTCGCAGCGTTGCTGTATATTCTATTACAATTGCCGTTGGAGTTTGGTCTGGTCAGACGAAAGTTGCATAGAATTCGACCACTGCTGTAGAATATGACGGTGTTAGATCATGTTCGACAGAGCTAAATCAATTACATTCAAGGAGTTCCCCCACAGCATTTCTTATCACGCTGAACTAGTTGCCAACCACTGTAATCTATCTCCGTCAGCACGCCATGCGATTAAAAGTATACGTCGTTAAGCTCGTCGTTCTAAGGAGCACAACCACGAAGTCCCCGATTTCGTCACCACAGCCACCGTCGCGAAATCTCCGTTGCGCTGGCGTGGAAGGCAGACACGGGACAGACTGTGTCCGGGAATGAGAGGGTCAAGGTTGAATCGGTGGTGTTGGGGTTCATCAGGATGAGGTTGTAGGTTGTGGGGGTGGAGACGGCCATCATCCATTCACGGACATCGATACCCTCGAGGGGTAGGCACACACTATTCGCCGGCGCGCAAAGGGAATCAGGAACGACTGAGACTGGGCACAAAAGGATACTACACTCACGCTTGACAAAGTTCCCGAAGTGCTTATAGGTCCAGAAGTGTTTGCAATATCTGTATAACAGCATGGTGAGACAAAATTCACCGGTGCGAGGAACATCACATATAAAGAGCGAAGTTGTTGTTCGTGGCGTAGGAAGAATCATAATAAATCATGCCGTTCTAATCTCTGGAAATTGAGTGCAATTAATCGTTGTAATAACGGTCCTTACAATATCGTTGTCACGTATTCAATCAACACGGTACCAAATTCGGCCCGATGCACGACGTCGATATCTGCGAATCTGCGGGATGAATGATCACGAGTGAAACATTACGGTAGGAAATGAATCGGCGGCCAGACGGGTACGAAGCGCTGTTGGCCCGTGGATGAATTTCGAATCAAGTGCAAGGTCGGAGCCCTCACATACTTTGTCACTACGTAGGATTACGGGAGGTCATCAGATGATGCGCAAGTTTGTCAGCTCCCGACGCAAGCTTGTCACATGCTAAATTTGGCATTGTGAATTGTTAGAACTCGTATACCAGAGAGGAGACAGTAGACACAGATGTGGCAAAAGACAAAAGATGATTGATTGAAATCACAAAGAGTGTGTGTACACAACGTGGAATGATGTAACTCAATCGGGTCTCGGATCGATCTCTAACACACCCCCAGAGACGAGACACCAAAAGAATCTGCAAAAAAAGAAAGACATCCCCAGAAGCTGAAAAAAGCCACCCCGACACCCGGACAAACTGAAAAAAAAACTTCACATCAAATATTCGGATAAGTCACGCATTGCGACTTGTGCCCCCTTCGTGGAATTCTCCTCTTCTTCTTCTTCCTCTTTTTCACAGTCACAATCTCTGCAACGCCAAATGTTGATCTGGTGGAGGTTGTAGACAAGAGGGTAGGATGAAAACCGATGCTGGTGCCGGACCAGAGTAGGGGACAGTGCATAGCTGCAAAATGTGCTCGCAACTGCTGTGGTCCATGACCGGAAGGTGGTGCGAGTCCATATTGGCAAATCCAGTAGCGAATGTAGCCAGAGCTTCAGGATGCTCACCCCCATGATTCGGGAAGGTGACTGGTCCAGAACGCACAGGATTGATAGCAGAATCACCCTGCTGAAGGTCTGGTCCATTGATCACGGTGATCGTGACTGGTGCAGAACACGGAGGAGGCTTGTTCTGGTCCATGGATATGGGAAGGGAGACAGGAATGACTGTATGATGATGTTACAAGGTGGGGATGGGACGATTGACTGGATCTGGTGTAGGTGCCGGATAGAAAGCAGCAAGCTGTGCCCAAAGTAGGCAACCGCTATTCATAACACCAACATTATCAACCTTGGCCTGCACCAGTGGGCTCAGCATCGAGTACAGAATGCCATAAGCTTTTTGATTCTTGTTAACCCAATTATGCATCTGGACACATCCAGAGGGCATGGGAACAAACGGGTCGACAGTGTCGAAAAAGCCATCGGCGAGCAAAGAAGCCTCAGCCTCATCCTTCCAAGTCCAGTAGTTTGAATCTGTAAGCATTGAGCTGTCGGATGGCTATGCCATGACAGATAAACAGCGAGTACGAGGTGTGGATGTGGTGTGGGACAAAGACAAAGACAACAGTGACGGGGGACCGGGTGCTGATCATAACAGCAAACACATACAAAGACTGGGGTGGATTTCTCTAGGTAGAGATGCGCAGGGGCAAGCCCATAACCTGTTGGAACTCGTATACCAGAGATGAGACAGTAGACACATGTGGCAAAAGACAAAAGACGATTGATCGAAATCACAGAGAGCGTTGATAAGCCGGAAAATGGAACACTAGTGAAATAGGCACAATTTTGCGATTTACTATGTTCTACGCGCTGAAACGGTGCGCTTACAATACGTCTTGAATATGCTAGTTATAGCGTGTTGTGAAACAACAATAAAACCACACAAACAATATCTTATCACTCCCAAAAGACTGGTGCAATCCTTAGGTGAGTTCGGGTCCGGACCGTAGTATGTGGCCAGCAGGTTTGGATTGTACAGTTAACAACGAAACAAGTACTATGAGGCACTAACAAAGTCCCCGCGGCACTTCACTTGGCAAGTTACAGCAGTTATCTTTCCGCTGCAGCGTTGGATGAACGTTTGTATGAGACGGATACAAGAAGGTAGTGACTATAAAGATAGTTCTATCACTTCAGGGCAGAGTTTGTACTTGGTGTTTACAAAATATCCCCAGCAATGGCCAATTCCAATTGCTATAATGAGGCAAGCTGTTTCTTCCTTGGCAATTCTCTTTACTGCAGGACTCTCCCGTATAGCAGACCTAAACTTGTCCTCGTTTAGGACTGTTTCCTTCACTTTTATAGTAACGGCTTAAGCGTTGATTGCAAAGTCCAACTAATCGATCCAACAGCTAATGACAGGACTCTCCCTGACGAGTGTGAAGGCAAAGCAGCTGTCAAGTCACAACCAATTCTCAGGTGGTTAACTGTTTGAAGCTTAACTGATGAGTCCCTTGCTTGACAATTCGAGCCAACAACCAACTTCAATTTATAGACAAGTTACAAACAGAGATAGTAAACGAATCTCCGCGAAATATGCCTGAGGACACCCACGCTGATAGACGGTGCGATGAACTGGCTGTATGCGGGTTCTACAGGCTGCTTTTATAGTAATAGTACAAACGAAAGGAGATAAACTAGATATAGTAACTGAGATGTGGTGCTTGGTCATGTAGGTTCGTTCCCTCGTGGTTCTTCGTCGATCCTGCATGCTCTTGGTGCTGGGAGATCGTCGGTTTTGACCCCCGCGGCCTATATTTGGTATATTTGCAATACCGCGGTGCCTTCCGCACCCGCAGTACGATGCCGCGCCGGCCTGGGGTTGAACCCAGCCTTTTCAATATATTCCTCCTTGTGCTTGTCTTTGGTGGATCCGGCCGCGGGCAGTGCTTGGCCCGCGAAGTACCGGAGTGCCTGAATCCGATCGTTAGAATCTGAATTAGGACTTGTGTGTCTTTGATTTGACAGGTCGCGTCGCGCCGCGGCACCACGTGATCGTCCGATCGCTTTGGCAGTTCCCTGTCTTAGGGTAACAATGGGCCTATGCTCGACCGCGGCCCGTTAGCAGGCTCTGCAGTAGGTTATACACAGTTATGGGACGCCGCGGCATGGCCGCAGCCGCTTTCCTCCATAATGTAACCGTTAACACATCTATGTCTTTGGCAGAGAGGCGCCGCGGCAGCTCTCCTACACAGTTTAATGTACCGCGCAACATGTTAAGTCTCGCCACTTCATCTATGCAGTCTCTGGGTCGCTTTTATAGGAATAAATCCCTTGAATAAGTTATAGGCGTTTATGGGTATATCTCCTTGGTAGTGTATTCAGAGTACAACACGCTGCGGCGTCACCGCGGTCGTGCTCTGAATACTACAGTCAGTAGTTGGAGCTCGCTCTGACTCTCCTTTATATCACCTAACAGAGCCCAGGTATACAGATATATTTGTATAGCACTGAAGCTACCCTGCGCCTCTTAATGATGTGTTTATAAGCACAAAAATAGCTAGAGGACGTGCATTTGGTGTTGCGCCGTCTCACCGCGCAACATGTTAAGTCTCACCACTTCATCTATGCAGTCTCTGGGTCGCTCTTATAGGAATAAATCCCTTGAATAGGTTATAGGCATTTATGGGTATATCTCCTTGGTAGTGTATTCAGAGTACAACACGCTGCGGCGTCACCGCGGTCGTGCTCTGAATACTACAGTCAGTAGTTGGAGCTCGCTCTGACTCTCCTTTATATCACCTAACAGAGTTCAGGTATACAGATATGTTTGTATAGCACTGAAGCTACCCTGCACCTCTTAATGATGTGTTTATAAGCGCAAAAATAGCTAGAGGACGTGCATTTGGTGTTGCGCCGTCTCAACGGCGTGGATATACTCGGTAAATTCCTCAGCGTCAAAATGGCGGGTAAGGCTCGCCCGTTGGTGAATTTCTCGGTGTCAAACTGGCGGCCATCATTTCTGGACATTTAGTCGCATCAATCTCTCAAGTAAGCTTCGCCGTGGCTGACATTCGGCAGGCGCACAGTTCCGTCATCAGAGCGTAATGATGCACTCTTGGAATTCCGCTGCAGAACCGAAACCTTATTTGGGTAATTTGATCGCGGCCGCACGGCATATTAGATAGGTTGCGCAAAAGCCGCATGCAGATCGTGCAATGCCACGGCTCTTTCTTCGCTGTTCTTGGTTCTTGTCTTTTGAAGTACCATTCAATACCTCCTAAATCTCACATTCCACTCCCGTGAGTGTTATGTTTTGGATGTGCACCTGTAGGAGGCCACATTTTTCAGGCATCACAGAGGCATCACTCACCTTTTCAAACTTTCACATCTGCCACGCAGCAGAGGCAACACCGAGAATCTTCCCCGTCCCCACAGCACTTCTCCTTCACCTCAGGCAAGCTTATATCACAATACTTAATTGAAGCCTCTCAGATTTCAAATTTGCCATGCGGCTTTGCACAATGCACAAATGCCGCATGCAGCTCATGCGGAACCTATCTATTTTGGAGCTCTGCCAGATCAAAATCTTCGTTTGGTCGTGTGGCGAGTGAGAGACGGGCAGTCAATATGGGCAAGCAACACACTCTCTTCTCCCTCCCCGCCATGTCTGCATCCACACGTGTTACCACCTGTCCAAGCCGCAACTTCAAAAATATCACTTATCATTGTCCCAACCCTCAGTGCAATCACGAGCTTAGATTGAAGTGCGCCAAGAGCGGGATCAATGCTGGCAATAATTACCTACACGTACGTTGAAACCCGCCTAGCTCATTATGAGTCCCAGTTGGCCAGAAAACTGATATCTACTGCTAGTGCGATGCTCCTGTACATAAGAAGGAATACTGGCGCTTCTTCCGCCTGGACCAGGTGCCCAATTCGACTGCCCATTCTCATCCCTATCCATCTGCTTCTGCGCCAGTTCGACCCCGCCCGCAAAAACTCTGCACCCACACCCATCCTCGCTGCACCTCTCGAGCGAACAGGCTGTGCACAGATCAGAAATGTCGCACCCACTGCATGGCATCTGGCGGCTGTCTCTGCCCCGGTCACGGCCAGTCTGAAGAGTCCACTGGCAGCTTCACCGCTCGATTTCTCAAAGAGTTGGCTGATATCAGTCGATTATTCACTCCTACTGTCGCGGCGATCAGTCAGACAAGCACACAAGAGCAGCAGCTCCGTACAGAGCATCCAGACTGGTTCGTCTTGCCGACACCATCCCCTACACTGCCCTCAGCTTCATCTTCGCATGTACCCGCTTCCACATCACACACTGCTTTGTCCCGGTCATCGCAACAATCTTTTCTCCTGGTCGAGTTCCGTAAAGATCAGAAACCGGCCCTTGTACGGGGTATTCACTGCATTCAGACCCCCCCCCCCCCCCCCCCCCCCCCCCCCCATAGGCACAGATGTGCCCACCTTCACCGATCTCCACCTATGGATTGCCCAAACCCGACGTTGGTCCACATTAATAAGCATTGGCCCACTTTGGTCTAGCATCCCTACCGAGGCAAAGCCTGCCCACCTTGGCAGATCTTCGCCAACGGTGGTGTGCCTATCATGACTGACCCTGGTCGACCTGGGTCCAGGTTGGTAGCAGTCTAAATTTGGCCACCAATTCGCCCTAGTTGTATTGGTCATTACTGTTTCTACCTCCTGCAACTCTCCTGGCATGTAATCTTAGCGTATCTTTCATTGATGTCCACGATAATCATTCGGCAGTCAAGCATTTCTTTCAATCTGTCAAACCCGTGGCTGCTTTTGCGTATGTGTGAGAATGAATTAAAACTGGTGTTTGGATTGAGAACGAGGATGAACCATGCTGGTTATTGAATTTACCCAGCTAGGCACATTGGCCCGTGTGAGTCTATGTGTGCCTAATCCGGTCAGAATACCTAGACCAATCTCAGCAGGGATGGGCAGATGGATTGGCAAGGGTCAGCACACTGATCTGCCTATGCACCTGCCTATCGGGATCTGGCAGACCTGTGCCTACGGGGGTGAACGCAGTGATTCAAGATCCCCCAAACTTCCCTTTATGGATTCATCCTGGCAGTGAACCCTATGAATGTTATTCTTCCGAGTACTCAACCTGGATGCGCGTTAAACCATCCTATGTACATGATCTACGCAATAAACACCGCCTCCTCATTCTTACCATCGGTATCATGGGCAGGGACGAGGTGTCCCAGATTCGACAGCTCGTTGCCGACATCCGCAATAGGGACAACACTTTTTCATCACACGCCATCGACAAGGGCAAGAAGCGCCGCATTAGGACACCAGCCAGTGACGATGATATCGTCTTTGTCGGCTACGGGCGCGTTATCAAGACAGAACCGGTGACCCCACCTCCCAAGCGTCGCCGTGCTCCTGAGATTCAAATCCCCACTTCACTCACACCTCCTTCGCTCTCGGCCTCGACCTCATCTGGTCTGAGCAGCGCCTCCAGTTTTTCCTACATACCTTCTCCCGCTGCGTCCCAAGCCCTGGCAGTTTTAATTATCATCCTTCTGTTCTATCTTGAATTGGACTGTATAGATTTTTTAGTACCACTGTAGTGACCTCCGACACAATGTATTTAACGTAGTCTTCAATAGATGGTTTTCTGTGCAGCTAAAATGTAATTATCGTGTCGTTTCGCGTCTGGTCAGTGTGACACCCGCTTTTGGAGCGTTCCTCCATCTTCCACTCTCTGGCCGCTTACTCGCCTAGGCGGAATTCGGCACAGAAATGTCCCAAGGGTGGTTCCGACTGGACACAACGATTCCCATTGTCCCAAGCGAGGATTCGGCTTCTGGCGGCAACTTTGTCTTCCGGGCATTCTCTGACCCTACACCTCGTCCTCCACCCCTTGGTTCCTTTGAACATGACTTGAAGTCCTCCAAATACACTTTGAAATGGGACTCGTGGTGTGAATTTGAGCTCTGGCTGGCTGATGAAGAAAAGACAAAGGGTATCCAGATTCGGCGCGCCAAAGTATACGACGGAAACTCTCACTTCGATCACCAATATCGCTTCGTGTGCTCGAGGAAAGGCACCGGTGGGGTCAAGCAATACACAAAACTGCGACCAGAATGGACTCGAAAATGCAAAACTCGTCGCACTGACTGTCCGTGTGTTCTGCTCGTAAAGGTCTATCCCTAGTCTCTCGTAGACAGACGCTACAACAATATTAGTGCTCATGCCTCGCATGTTGTAGTCTGTTGATAAGGTCGATCGAATGATCGCTGGCCTGCTTATTACAAATCATAAAAATAAGTTGGATGCTGGTATGCATTCCAGAATGTGTTTTTCACAAATGTGAGGTATGTACCAGCATGAAATGAACAATATCTTCCCTCAACTCGCGGCGGCAGAGTTGAAGAACTAGGGATTCAAACTTTGATGGCTCACAGATGACAAATCCTGACATAATCTGCTTTTTTATTCCGCGAGCATGGCAGTGGAAGCATAAAATTTGAGGAGATATTTTGGGGTAGACATGCATTTAAATACCCTTTCTCTCCGGAAGTTTGAAGGTGGGAGTCCTGGAAGTGCTAAACAGGCATGGCAAAATTTCAAACTCCGATGATTTGTAATAAGCAGGCCACCGATACACGTGGTGCGGTTAACTACAGACTAGTCTATCCCGGGGTCCGAACTGTTCTTCGAAACCACAAGGGGACACACAATCACGAGCTCGGAAACGCCAACTTGCGGTTCACTCAAATCTCGAAGGAAACCCGGGAGTACATCGCCGGCCTGCTTCGCTTGAAAGTTTCACCAGAACACATTCACTACATTTTGATGGCCCCTCGGCCAACTTGACCGAGGTCGGCTGAGGTTGGCCGAGGTCGGCCGAGGGGCTTGACCGGGTTGGTCGAGGTTGGCCGAGGGGTTCGACCAACCCGGTCGAGGCCCCTCGGCCAACCTCGGCCAACCTCAGCCGACCTCGGGTCAAGTTGGCCGAGGAGCCATCAAAATGTAGTGATTGTAAGATTGGTACATCTGGTCGCCCGTTCATCTCTCAAATCTTCTCAGCTTCGATTAGTCCATCAAGGAGCATATGACGATGACAATCTATTTGACGAGGACCGCATTGCTGGCCGGAACGAGTTCATTCAATTGCAAGACTTTCGGCGGATTGAAAAGGCTATCGAAGCAGAAACAGTGCGCTTGCATCCAGACGACGGCCAATCCACGTTACGGTGGGTTGAAAATCTACGTGCCAAGGACTATTTACTGGGATTCAAATCGAAATCGGATCCGCCACCTCCTAGTTCCGGTCTGGCCACCGATGTATTCACACCCATGGTCCAGACCAAATGGCAGAGGAAAATGTTTGCAAAGTACGGCCAGCACATTCTGTGTATTGACGCCACAAACAACACGACTGTTTACGAGAAACTACTGCTCACTACACTAGTTGTTAGGGATAAACATGCTCATGGTGCGTCCACACTTGCCAGTCTCCCTCTCGTACCTGAGACTCAGACATTCACAGGAATTCCGGTTGCCTGGATGCTGGCATCCAACGGTACTCAAGCGACAATTGCCTACTTTCTTCGGCTCCATCGTCTGCGTTCTCCCCTTGTTATCCCGCGAGACTTTATTTCGGACTTCGACTATCCACAGATCAATGCGTGTATCGCTGAGTATAACGCGTTCATTCTCCTGTGTTGGTGGCATGTCCTGCATGCCTGGCAAAAGCATCTTGGCATTGATTCCTATCCGGACCTCTGGGAGCTTCTCAAGAGATGGATCCGGATTACTGAGCGCGTCGAGTTTGACGCAACCTGGGATAAAATCAAAGTGCAAGCGCCGCAAGGTTTTGTCGAATATCTCACCAAGTATTGGATGCCCGAACACATCATCAAAATGTGGTCTGCGGTTTATCGGAAAGGGCGTAGTATTTTTGAGATTTGCGACACCAATATGCTCATCGAGGCGTGAGTCTGACCTTGTTCTTTCGAGCCTGATACTGACATTTGTTCTAGATGGCACCACGTCCTCAAGGGCAAGTTCCTGCATCGTAAACGCAATCGACGAATGGATCATCTTCTGGATACGCTTCTAAAGGATGTCCTTCCGTACTAGTACTTGTTTGTAATACTGATGCGGGGTCGAATTTTTCTCTCTGGTTGACCAAGGAGATCCGGCTTCCTCAAACTTCACCCGGAGGTTTCATTGGTAATTACCATATTTCCAGGCCCAGTTCGGCCGTCGCCTCTTTTTCTTTTTGTTTTCTTTGTTTCTTTTTTGGGGGAGTCTTTATGAAACGATTCAACGGGTCTCAATTTGGTCGCTGGGTCTGGATTTCGACTTTTTCTCCTTTTCCCTTTGGTTTATTCCTTCGGTTTTTTCGGGATATGTTGGAGATGCCTTCCATTTGCGCGAAAAATAACTAACGAATACGAGTACAGGAACTAATTGTAACTATATCTAGAGAAATGATTTCCCATCAAAGCGATCTCCCCGGCGCCTGGACGCTGGGCATAGGGAACAGGAGTCCGGGGTAGCTTTCGCGATGAATGGAAGCGATTCTGAATCACTCATAATTGCTAAGAATGCAACAGATTGTGCGGTCTACCTTCGATGAGTTAAAAAAATCCCCAATGCCTGTCCATGAGTTATAATTATTTCATTGTTACTGGTACCCCGGAGGCGCCTCCTGCGCCACGCCCGCGTCGCGCGCAGGTGCTCCACCTCTTGCCGAAGACGCTGCATCTCTGAACACGGCTCCTGGGACGCGCTGGGACCTCCCGCCGCTACTCGACGGTACATGCGAGGACCCCGGTATCGAGGCCGGTGGCTCTGGCGCTCCCGGCCGTCTGCTGGCCATCAACGCCGTCTTTTGGGAGACGAACGCAAATGCGTTCGCATTCGTACTGCGCGAGGGCGGCACGGCGACTGAATCTGACGTCCAGCTTGTGGGGGATGCGGAGGTACCGAGGTAGGAGCTCAAAAATTGTGGTAGCGTCTGTTTATATGGGCCTACTGCGGAGGGAGCTGCGGAGGAGCTGCCAAATATTTCGCCCATGTTTGGAGGGTTGTGGTATGGCTGCGGTGCACGTTGCTCGTCTGTCCATTCCCGACTCCTTCGCCGACTGCGCAGGAAGATTGCGACGCCACCAATAAGAAGCACAACGGCAATGGCAGCGATGATTCCGCCGACGATTGCGCCTGTGTTCTTCTTATGATTTGAAGTGCTACCTGAGGTCCCTACTGATGGAGCACCTCCGGCTGGTGTAGGGACAACGACGGTTTGATTGGCAACGCTGAGAGAATGAGACTGCTGCCCAGTGACCAGAGAATTCGAGAACGTACTTCAAGGCGAGAACTGAGAACATCGCTCCTTGCGCCGGGCTGATTAACGCAAAAATCGGTAAATGCGCTTTGGAGCGGGAGCCACTTAGCGTACCTTCCGTACCCGTTGGGTACCCCGGCACCAGGCCCTTGACCAGTCCCCACATTGTACAGAGTCGGAAATATCCCTATGCTGGCATTCGACGTCGCACGCTTGTGGACCATGGAAATCAGCAAATCGCGTGTCGGTGGGTCTGGTGCTGAGGCGGCGCTGAATAGCGTCCAGTCTTTGGTTTTATAAGTATCAGCACATGAAAAAGAGAGGTCCAGGAAGCGTACCAGACCGGGTATTTGAATTACTATCGCTGCTGAGTGGAAATCCAAAAGGCGGCGCTGCACCTCCGGTCAGATATTGCTTGAGGTGTTGCCCAAAACGAACCTTTTGCTGCATTGTTTGTCAGAGTTGTCGATTCTTGCGTATATATCTGAGCGCCGCTGAGAGACAAGAACCAGAAGGTAGTTTTCGCTTACCAACGCAGGTACGACATTGAGCTTAAGCAGTTTGTCCGCTAGCAAATTATACATCAATCCGAAGGAATCGTCGCCATACGTCCATTGGAGCTGTCCTGATGCCGTCAGGTCGACCCATGATTGCACAAGGCTCGTTGTAAACGTCTAAAGAGAATTGGTTCTAATTGGGTTTTTCAGCGCGGGCGACTTACGTGGTATTTCTGCGCATCCGCCGTTTGACCCATGATCTGACTGATTTCGGACATCGCTTGTAGAGCTATGATGCCTTTGAGGGCGAGGTTCGTGACATTGCCGTGACTCTGCCCGAGGCCCGCGTCCCGCGCATCGGCCGAGGTTCTGCACACCCATATTCAGGACGTTTGCACATAATTACGAGAGGTATGAACTGTACTGTTCTCCGGGGACTAAGGCATTTGTACCCAGATAATCGGCCCACCCCTTCAACAGGCTGTACTGCGCAGAGTTAAACACATTCAAAAGCACGGGTTAACAAGAGAGATAACCTACGTATCTGCCAATTAGTGATCCATCACCTGAACTTTGGGCATGCGCCAAAACGAGAATCAACATGTCCCCGGAATCTGGGAGACAGTTAGTTTTGTCATCCATTCCCAGTGAGAGCATTTACTTTCAACTCCGTATATGGCGTCGTTATTGGAAACCCCTGGGGCCGCCGGGTAGGCCAGTCCTTTGGACCATTATATCAATAATGCGATGAATAACGGCTTGAGTTTTCACACCTAGATCGGGCGCCGCGTATGGATTGGTATACGCGGACGAGCTCTGATACTCCAGCAGGGGTTCGAGCAGCACCCCAGTGATGCTCGCATTCAAGTACATAAAAGCAGGCAGCGCCGCGAAGATCGTCTCTATGGGATTCACCCGCCTGTTGTCCTTCAGTGATGCAAGGTTTTTGACCAAAACAGTACTCACTTGCTGTTACCAACGTCTTTCATGAAGGCCTTGACGTCGGACAGATTAAGGCTCCCGCCCTGCATCAGGGGACCGTAATCTCGACGCCGGCCATGGCCTGCCGAGTCCCAAGTGACACGAGATCCGCATAATTTTGGGATACAGCCGCGGCATCCTGGAGGATCTGCTGATCGAGCGCAAGTGCTCGCGTCCGCGCTGCCGGGAAATCGCTCATAAAGGCATCTATCTGTGGCACAAGATGAGATTAAGCCGGCTCTAAGGAACAGGATTCTAACAACGCACTGCATTGCCGATGTTAGGGTACTGAGACCAATAATACGCCCTCCGTGGATTGTTCGCGAAGGTCGTAATTGGGTCCCTGACGACACCCACGGCCCAGGCGATGGTCGGCACCGTGTGGGTTACACCTAGATTCAGAGCGTGCGCGAGCACAGGGAATTTGCCATCACCGCCTCTCACATTCCCAAACTGCCCGGGCAAGTCTGAAGTCAACGAGAAGCCCTCTCCTGCCGCAGAAAATTGTGCGCGGAGCTGCTGGTCGCTGCCAACGACTGAGACGAGCCCCGGCTGCGCCTATGCGGAACATGTCAGATTGACGGAGAGGGAATTATGACGCCAGATAGTTAGTGTGCTTACGCTTGCTACTGCATGGTAGGCGACAGAGTCCTCTGCAACATCATCGAATACGGATGAGGGTGCGGTAGATGCGACCTGGTGATACACCGTATTCCCCGACGTGACACTGTTCCACTGGATAGCGGTCCCTAAATTATTCGTGACCCACTCTACATGATATCTGAGCACTCATCCACTACAGTCAATTGTGACGCACCTCCACTGATATCAGAATACAGCTGAATGGAGTGCTGTTTGCCGTCTGTCGCTTTGCCGTCGACATAAACGTAGCTGAAGGGAAAAGATTGCCTCGTCCAGTCGGAGGTCTGGATCAGAAAGTCAGATAATTCTGGCAAAGCCACGGCTTACAAAAAACGCACCTCGACGGGACTTAAGAACGTCACGTTCAGTCGCATCGGCCCCGCCTGGACCGTAAGAATCGTGCGTGTTGGCGTGACCTCCGTGGTCAGCCATGTGCTTGCGTTGCCCGGGACCGGATTCCCCAGCCAGTGCCACGTCAGGCCGTCCACCTTGATGTACCCCGTCCAGGCGAGCGTCTGTGATGTATCAGCGCAAACGCTGAGGATAGAGCGGACGACATACGTGCTGGCGGTTCCAGAACGTCGGCCAGGTCGTCATCGGGTTTGTCCCGCTGCTTGTGTCGAGCCAGCAGTTGAGGGTCGGCGAGCGGACGGCGAGGGGGACTGCGGAAGGGAAGAATGTTTGCTGTGCATAGGCTGGGGTGAACCAGCTACTGCATAGCTGAAGAATGCCGATGGGAAGGAGGGTGTGTCGAGAGAGCATGCCACCGGGGCCGGGATGGGGAGAAAAGTGAAGTGAGAAAGGAGCCGGGGAGAAGAGTAGGAGGTAACTAGTCAAAAGTGAGTGCGAGATGATGATCAAAGACCTTGATCTGCGCTGTCATCCGATATCTTAATTAATGGAGATTATCAGACGAGGGTCAGGTCGACATCGCTGCAGGCGGTGTAAGACGAACAAACAATACTGTTGGGCACCACCCTTGGAATGACGGGATCTGGAGGTGGATGTGCTTGACCGGGACCAGTTGTGAGTAGGGTTAATTTTAGTCGAAACTTGCTGATCCATCTGCCGAAGGTGGTGCCGAGAGAACCTACGCAGCACAGCTAGATGAGACGTAAAACGGCTGTACAACCGAGGAATAAGATGCGGGCGCAGTACATTGAAACCGGATTAACGGCCACCTATGACAGAATAGAGCCAAGAGTCCCGACTCGTTCAAGTTTACGACGCTTCAGACGCCGAATCCTATCATTAACAACAGATACACATGGCACAACACGTCAACCTATTTAAGACACAAATACTCCACAAATACTCACCCGAGGGCAACACGCGCGGTGAGGTGAGGCCGCTGTATCTCACAATGCCCCGAGGATATTCCGAGCTGTCTGTGGATCGATCATCAGCGGGAGTTTCATTCATTGCTGTTGTCAGTGTTCCCGGCATTTCGAAAGATCGTGTCGAGAATGGGCACATGGCTGCGCACGCGAATGTGGGAAGGCCGATGGACCATTGGAAGTGCCTTGTAGCCTATTAACCGCGGAGTAAGATTATACGTCGGCGGCGGGAGTTTTTAATTGTATCCTATGGCGTCGCTCGACATCTCCGCAGGACTGCAGCGTTTCTCCTTGAGACTGGTGCCCTCCCCGAGTCAAATCAGGGCAAGGGTGGAAGACAGAGAACGCAGACAGATCTAGATGGCGACAAATTGTGGGTAGTGCACGAAGTATCCGGCTTGTTCAAGTTAACGCTGAACGATGAAGAAGATGAAATAGGGGTCAATTGTCTCAGCCCCTAATGTCGCCGAAAGATAAAAGTTAACGAGGATCTTCCAACGTGTGGGTTTAAAATATGCTCAACAAGACCTCGAGCCAGACATTGGTCATAAGCGAATGGGGGTTTCCATTATATTTTCATGTGAGCCGAAAAATATTCGCCATGTGCTACTAGTGGCTGCCGGGAATCGAGGGACAACGCTGACTGATATTGTATCAAAATCATGCAGTAGTCGACTCTACTCGTCATCACATAAAGTAACCGGAAATTGATTCACTGTGCCAGATCACGTGCACTGGGCTCCACTATATCTTACCACCAAATACCTACGGATATTAGCTGAAGACCGCATAACTTGTTTTGGGAGAATTGACTCAGTATTGCTCTCCAGAGACCAGAAAAGATTAGCAACCCATAATTAAATTATGACATTTTATCCAACAGGCGGAAGAAACTTTGCAAAGAAAATACTCGGAGCCTGAATTCAAAGTGGGGTATCCTGGAATAGGTGAACAGACATCTCCGGTGGATTCTGTAACAGTCAAGTCTCTGATTATGTAATAGATTCTTACCGCAAATGATGTGGTAGCATTGTCTGCAGGATTCCAAGATCAATTGTCAAACAAGCGATTTAGATGGTGATTCCACAGGGGGCATGACCCACCGCTTAAAATCTATAAGCCGCAGCCGCTTATAAGCGGTGGGCAACTCGCAGGCTGCTCGCTTATTGATGGCTCGGAGAATTTGCCTCATGTTTCCCTCATGCACATTTGTAATAAAAATTGATGTAGAATGGGTTCAAACCTGGGTAGTGGCATTCCTTTTAAAATATCACACTTTATTTAGTGACAGACTAAAAAATACAAAAGGAATCTTGACTGCACATCCAAAAAATTACTGAACTCTCTGTATGCATATTCTCTACATTGGCTTTATATTTTTGCAACTTTCACAACCTTGTGTGCTTTCCTAGCAACTTGTTGTACTGATGCCCAGGGCAACTCATTAGGCAGGGCACTTGGTTCTTTCCCCAGAGAAAAAATTCAGTGGGGATGGCATATGCCATCAGGTGGGTCACACTTATGCTTTTCTGTCCATGTTTTTTGGAGCAAAATTCAAGTGCACCTAACAACACACCCGAAAGAAACTGAACAATGCAGACAGAAATATGTCTATAGAGTTCAGTAGTTTTTTGGGTGTGTAGTCAAGATTTTTTTTTGTATTTTTTAGTCTGTCACTAAATAAAGTGTGATATTTTAAAAGGAATGCCACTACCCAGGTTTGAACCCACTCTACATCAATTTGTATTACAAATGTGCATGAGGGAAACATGAGGCAAATTCTCCGAGCCATCAATAAGCGAGCAGCCTGCGAGTTGCCCACCGCTTATAAGCGGCTGCAGCTTATAGATTTTAAGCGGTGGGTCATGCCCCCTGTGTTCGTCATGTAGAGCACCATGGATGGATGAAACAATGACTCAGCAGTGCTTCAGTCAGATTTCAAGCAAAGTTTAGCTGTCAAGGTTCAATTTTGTCAGCTTAACTGGAGAACAGCTTGTGCATGATCCATGCAGGCATGACTCAGCGCAGAAAATGCCTTGTGTATTAGTTTCCATTCACTTTCCTCGAGTTCCAAGTGATAGCATATACTCAACATATCTTAAGGAATAGCCCTGACAATAAAAAACTCTATCTATGCCCACAGACCGAGCCATACACCCTAATTTTGGACACCTGTACCAAAAATCAAGTGGACTCAAAACAATTGATCCACAGAAGGTATACACATGATTTTTGATGCTGAATTAGATATGAAGGGCGAGAATATATCCAAATGAACATTTCTAGGTGATCAGACCCAGAATACTGTGCAAATTTCTGCTGTAGTAAGCAAATTTCCGGTTACTTTGTGTGATGACGAGTAGATATGAGAGATGAGTCGTGCATGCACATTGGGAAGATCGCCGGGCGTTGCCCTGGGTAAATCCGGCGAAGAGGAGACCGGAGGGGATGGAAAACAGAAATTAGAGATTATTAGACCGGCTGGAGGCTGAAATTTGAACCCTACGGAGAGACATGCGGAGCCACAGCTCTTGCAATAACTGGAGGGCGATGGAGAGGATCATCATCATAGGCGGGTCTAGGCCATCAGTTCAGCACGTGGCTTGTAAACAGAATAAGATTGTGAAAAAGTCACTTAAATTTCAAACTCCGCCCCAGCCCAATTGGGATATCCGAGAAGTACCAGTCTGCCTACGGACAAGCCTGCCTTGTTAGAACGGCGTAGGCAGACTGGTTACGAGTCTAACCAGATATCATCGGAGGGCGCCTGAATACGGGTGAAAAAACTACAACATCTTTACGCCGCTTGTACCTTGGCTCTTGGGCGCGAGCACGAATACTTACCTTGCTCGTGGGGCCTGTAAAACCCATTGGAAAATAGCGGCATGGATGACATACCTGATGAAACGCGGAGAGACTATGAAGAATAAGTCAGGAGCCGTGCACTTCCGAGTCGTAGAGTGAAGCGCCTACACATCCCATCCTTCATAACTACAAAATTTCAATCGAGCTCATTATTGAGCAAATCATCTGCGGTGATGGGGACGCTTCCATCGCTGGGAATACATACCATTGAGGAAGGGCTTTCCAGACAACGCACCCATGCGGCATCTGACGACTGACATGCGGGGCTGGCTGGATGACGGAGGGGTGAAAGAGATGATCAGGGGTGCTACATCAAACTTTTTTTTTTTTTTTTTTTTTTCTTTTGGAGCGTTTGGAGTAACAAGATCAAAGTCTGCAGATGCATTCTAAGTCCGTCCGCTTGTGTTGCTGGTTTTGGGCCAGTCATGCCGGTGAATTTTGTCCAGGAGGAAATGCCGTTATGCACAATATTTTAATCAGTGTGGGACTCTGGCCTGTGTGACTTATCCGATACCATTCATTGGCCATATACCCACTAAAACCCCCTCTGTGAGTGTCCAATCATCCGGCAATGAGTCCTCATCAAACCTTGTAGGGCGTAATCGGTGGTTCTGAATGCAATATCCGATAATTCGAGAAAGAATTCACTACCGGCCCGATCTAAAACGTTGCCATAAGTACGCCAGCCGTCTCGCGGGAATGCGACATAAATTTAAAGGGTCTCGGCGCTCTAAGTCAAAGAAAATATAACGCGCGGGACAGAAGAAGTAAGGACGGGTGAAAAGTTGCGAAAGCATACCAGAGATGCGGGAAATTGGATAGCGTGAACGAAGTGACTTGCCGGAATTCAAAAAGAGATCTGAGAATGTCGCTGAAAAGTGAGCGGTAAAGCAGTGGAAGATCGGAAGATCGATGCCCTCCCTTCTTGCGTCCAACAAAGAGCTTGAATGGAGGACAGATGCCCCAGCGGAGGTAAGGGAAGACAACACAGATATCTGAGCTCTCGGACTGTTTATATGTTGGCAAGGCCCTGAGGGGCGCGTGCGGGGCGCCCGGCGGGAAAAGATCATTGTGGGAGGAGAGAGGATATGAATCGTGAGGCGCATCACGATCACCGATCAGATGACTGGCCAAATTTGGGCTTGCGACGAACTTGCACCTCGTTCTGACAAACTTGCACAATTTTTGGAACCCGCGAGCACTTCCTACGAGCTTTACTTCGCTTAATTTTGGTCTGACGAACTTGAACAGACATCCGACGACCTTGCCTGAGCAAATGACGAAGATCCTCCATCATCTGACGAACTTACACATCCTACGTAGTTATATCTACTCTCAAACAAACAGAAATATAATTCTACTCGGCTTGCGAGTAGTCCTTGAGAGTTCGAGAAATCCCCGTAAGAAATTCCTAAGGTTTAACTTGGTGTATATAGTATCGAGCCCGCAAAACGCTGTTGCTCAACACTAATGTGTTGAAGGCTGCAAGACGCTGACCTTCGGTGGAGGAAAGGCTGCAAGACGCGGGCCTTCGATGCTCAAAGGCTGCGGGACGCGGGCCTCTGAGACTGAAAGGGTGTAAAACGCGGGCCCTTTGTGAGCAGAAGGCTGCAGGATGTGGACTTTCGAGAGAGAGAGAGGCCCAAAGTGCCAGCCTGAGAGCCTTGGATTCACGCAGAAATGGAGGCAGATGAGAGTTGTATTCAAGGAGTGGTGTCTTGAGACCCAAGACTGCTACAGAATATATACATTTCTAGCTACTGAGTCATTCACAGTCAACGGAGGCTCCGAGGTGTGGAAGCCGACTTCCGAGTCACTCAGTGACACAAAAGGCGTCTGAACTCGGCTACAGACCCAGACCTCTAGGACACCGCAGCCTGCTAGATCGTTTGACATAAAAGGAGGTAGAGATATATATGAACAATTTCAAATTCACTAAGTTCTCTGCACCCGATAGTATTCCCCGCTACTGTAATTGCGAACCTCGGACCCTGAATATTGAATGGCGATAATAATTTTGAACACGAAACCTCCAGTTCGGCGTATTCGGGCGAAACTCGTCGGCCGATGGCATCAAATGTCAAAATAACAATATGCCGGTCAAGATGCCGGCTGACAATGTCTCCGATGCGCCACCACAAGGGGAACGAACGAGGCCACGGCGGAGACTCTCCGAGCTCACTCACTCTCCATGCATCCCGAAAACCGCACCACTTCGACAGTAGTCGTGCCAAAGGAAGAACACTACCCAGTCAGTGCCAATACAGATCTCTTTCCCGAGGGAGGTCACCATGCCTGGGCGACGGTCGCTGGAGCGTGCGTCGGCCACTCCCTCCATCTGCCAGTAATTCCATGTGCGTGTAGATTCTTGATCCAATTTTGTGGTTTTGGGTTCGCGAATCTCTTAACTCCGATGGCAAACAGTCCAGCTCACTCATACGGGTAGATATACCACAACTTTCGGCGTTTATCAAGGTATTTTTTTTCTTTTTACATTGACGGGCTCCCACACATCTAGACTTCTACGTGCGGGATTACCTCTCGCAATCATCATCGTCAGCAATTTCGTACGCTGCATGATCAACCTTCGGTCACTTTAATTCTTTCTTACTTTCCTCCTCAAGATGGATTGGAAGCGTCAATGCTCTTCTGGTGATTTCTGTGGGTCTTGTCTGCGGCCGCCTCTATGATCGTGGCCATTTGTGAGTTGCGTTTTTCCTTCTTGCACCTGGTACCTGATTTGCGTAGCCACCTGCTTGTTTATGGAGGTTGCTTCATCCAGTCATTCAGTATCTTCATGCTGTCGCTGTGCCAACGTGAAAATCTATACCAGGTTCCCACCCCGAATTCCGGTTTCCGGTTTCCGATCCGGATTGATGGTTTTAAACAGATATTTCTAGCCCAGGGAATCGGAGCAGGCCTCGGCGCCGGAATAGTCTACGTTCCAAGCGTCGCAGTCGTATCCCATTATTTCAAGAAACGCCGAGCACTAGCGATGTCGATTGTCGCATCCGGGTCTTCCTTCGGTGCCGTGATCCATCCGATAATGCTCAACAATACGCTCCACACCAGCCTCGGGTTCGGAAATTCCGTACGCGCAAGTGCAGCGCTTATCACGGGTCTTCTGGTGTTGGCCTGTCTTCTTATGCGCCCTCGTCTACCACCCTCGCAAAATGATCCAGAGTTTTGGAAGGCAGTGCGTCGTTTCAGCCACGACGTGCCTTATGTCCTCGCGACAATCGGGTGAGTAACGATTGCGCGTCAGGAGAAAGGTTCTTTTAATACCTTTGCAGAATGGCAACTTTCAGCGTCGCCTTCTACTTCCCGCTGTTTTTCCTGCAATTGGACGCAGTAACCCACGGGATAGACCGCACCTTCTCGTTTTATTCTGTACTGAAGCTTCTTATCCCTCAATTTCCCCTTCTTACTCACCAACGCATTTCTGTCAGCTGGTCATTATGAACGCATCTAGCTTCGTCGGTCGCCTTACACCCGGATTCTTCGCCCACTCGTTCGGAATCGCGAATATGGTGGCGGCCTCTGCGGGTAGTGGCGCAGTTTTAATCCTCGGTATGATTGGGCTCTCGAATGTCGCGAGCGTCGTGGTGCTTGCGGTTTTGTACGGATTCTGCGCGGGTGTCTGTGCGTTCAATGTTTCCACCGGCATTCATCTGACGAACTGAACATCGTTGTAAGTTATCACCCTGATGTCGCCGCTGGTTGCGTTCTTAACGGAAGACCTCACGGAACTCGGGTGAGCATGGGGTTCCTTCAATCCCAACTGAAGCGTGGGTTACACATGAACACAACACGTAGTCTCCGCATGGGCGTATCTTTTGCTATTGAGGGCATCGGTGGTCTCATAGGCAAGTTTTCTCAATATTCCCATTTTTTGCAAGGAATTTACGACCTGACAGGGCCCCCAATCAACGGCTTGCTCCTCACGGGGAGCTTTCTCTGGTGGAGGCCCGCGTTATTTAGCGGAGTGAGTACATATCGCCGGGCATATTCTCACTCATCCATCCTTGGTTCAGCTGCTGGGCCTTGTCGGCTTTGTGTTCTTTTTCGCCACAGTCCTGACTGTGCGTCACAAAAGCCGCACTCGGCAAGTAGCCATGGATTTAAGTGAGAAGGCGGGTGCAACCGATGAGCATGGAACAAATGCAAGTATTATCTAGTTAAATGCCGATCGAACTCGATGAGAGTTTCAGTGGATGAGGATTGATTCAAGGTGGGAGGAGGGAAAGTTGGCTGGAAAATTGCGAGTCCCGGGAAGACGTTGTTTATATACCTGCACTCCCTGTAATTTCCAGTTATAACGAGTTCATAATTTGACAGCTCAGTTGAAATTGCTATCCCCAAGAGTGCATTCGATGATGCTTTACCTTGTTTACAAGTCGAATTGACCACCCTTACGGGAAAACACGAAAAACACCGGAAAATAATGCACTGCACCTAATAGGAAAGAAAAATAATATACATCAACCATAAACGAGAAGAAATATGGATTCCACCCATTCATCTGGCCTGCCGTTAAATTCCGGCGCAGAAAGATGTTAAATACACGGAAGCCGACGTGAAGCCGGGCCCATCCGATGGCGCATAACACTTTAGCTGACTGCCGAATAAGCGGTGCTCTCCTGTCTCAAACCACCATGGCCGACCTCTCTTCTCAAAGGCTCCGGGTCTCCGAGCCCACGCCCAATGTCCTTCATAGCGAGCTCGCAAGGTAAGTCTCTCCTTGACTGCCAGCCTGCCTTCGGTGTCTCATCCTTGCGTACAGAAATCCCGTCAACCAAGCCGTCAACGCGTTCTCGACGACTTCTGGTCCGAGTGAGCCTGATTTCCTCCTACTTTCCTGGGTTCCGGGACATTGAAAAAATAAACTTGAATGGAGAGTCTGGCGGGCATACGGTGCGCTCTTCGACCGAATCACATCCGAGCGCTCTCCCCACCGCGGGAATTAATCGTACACCCATTCTCTGCATCGTCTGACAAAATTCCGAATTTTCGTGTGTTTTTTAGTTGCGAATGAGGCTGAGCAGAGCAACCACCCTCGAGCGCGTTGTCGCTGCTATGTGACATCAAAGACTTCCGGCATGCGATCGGCGCCCCAGAATGGTGTCCCTCCGCTGTGATTGTTGTCCTGCATGGGCTCGTACTCGGGCTCGGCGTCGATATTGCCGCGGCATGCAATGTGCGGTACGCCACTGAAACGCCGCAGTTCAGTATCAAGGTCAGTGCCGCTGCTAATCCACGATCATGGAGGAGGAGGAGGATATATTATACTGGCGCGGTCCCACAATTGGAACAACCAGTTTACTACGAAGACTTAGGTAACTCCTTGTAGGCTAAAAAAGCTACCGTATCTTTACGTAGAACACACGCACTACTGAAGGGGGGCGGAAAGACTAAACATAATTTGATCTTCCTGACCTGTTGTGGCCACAACAGGTAGGTTGTACGGCTATAACCTCGTGGGTGGTCAACAGCGATTCCTCGCCATTGACCTTAACTCCCCGCCAACCAGAAGATCAACTCATGCGTCGCCTCAACAGTCCCTGCAGGCACGCATGCAAGCTATCTAAAATAATAATAAAAACTACATTAAAAAGAAGAAAGGAGAATATCGCAAACAGAAAGGGCCAGCCAAAGCCTCAATCCGTTGGCTCTGGTTTTGAATCTTATCTTATCGTATCCACAGTTTGGAGCGTGATACTTGGAGATAAGCTTGTGATTAAATCTGACTGGGCCGGGCCGGGTAGGGCAAAGGGTTTTTCGTCGCAATGCGCTGGCCAAGCTGCGACGGAAAATCCCCCCACCCTTCACCAGCTCGCCCGGTCTGTACATATGTGTGGTACTACCAGTATCCGTTGACCACTGTCCCCAAAGGGCTTCTCGCATGTCTTTATCGAATCTGGTGAATCAGGTCGCCGATAGTGTCCCTCTAGACGGCGACGGCGACAACCACGTCCTTGCGCTGCGCATGCTGTCCTCGCAGTCTCGAATATCGTGGGCCCGCTGTCAATGCAGATAAGCCCCGTTTATCGTAGATGCGCTAGTACAACTGAGGCAGAATCCACCATTCCATTTTTCGATGGTGGTGGTTCGGGATCAAATGTAGTGTTCTGAAACTCAGTACGGGGCATCCAGTCGTCGAGGCCTTTTCTTCACTCGCCAATGACGCAGCAAACCTCTCGAATGCAGTCAAAGTGGCCCACTCATCTCCTGCCAGGTCCATAGATATAGATAGCCAGGCGAAGGCTGGCGCCTAGTTTATATTCGCAACTCAACCTTCATCAGCGATGCCAGTGCGCTGGGTGCGCTCGTGTGGGAGTTGGCCGCGGGGAAACCTCCGCCGCCGGATGGACAGAAAAGCCCCGAGGAATGACCACCGCTTTCCTCGCCCCCTGCACGCATGCTAGGTTTCAACAAATTCATCCAGATGCGCTTTGACCCCGCGGTCATCAAATATGGATACCGGCCTCTTATTGAGGTGCGCATTTTGGGATTGTATCCGCGGAACTCGGGCCCTAATTATGAGCTTCGCGTACCCACGAGTCAATTTATCCGCGATCGTTGTGAGCGCCGGATGCTGGCGCAGCTGGTGGTGCAGTGTACTGCTTTCGACGGCGACGAACATGTTTCGCCGCGGGGATGAGATTCCGAGTATTTCTTTAATGTTTAATCAATCATGTGTATATAGTACACGCCGTCATGAACGCCACACGTTATCTTCGCATTGCAATTCTGAAGCTACAGGATTGTGGTTCGTCGACTTGACGCACTTTGCAAAAAATCAGGATTTTTCACGCGGCTGGCGGGCCCACGATCCTCTTTCATGCAGTGGGAAATTCTACCCATAGTCTGAGAGAAAGAGACAAAGGCGACGCCGGCAATGGGGAACGTGTGCGGTGAGGGAGTAGATGATGGAGGCGGCGTGCAGGGGAACGGCCGCGGAAGATAGGACCAGGGGAGCAGCGAGAGGTAACAGCGCCGCAGAATCAGGACGCGGAGTGCTGCGAGGGGATGCCAATGGCATGGGATGAGAAACAGTCGCCGCAGCTGCTAGGCGTGCCGGTGGTGATGGACTTCGTATTGGGGCGGCGTACGCGCGCAGGCATCATCCATTGAGGCGGATACGCAGCAGCCGAGCATCGTGGTCGCGGGGCGGCATCCGTAATGACGAACACTTGCTGTGGCCGCTCCACACGCGGGTGGTGGTGCGCACCGGACTCCCTGTGCAGGAGTGGCACTGGTCGGTTTACGCTGAGAAATATGCGAAGGGCGGATACTGTGGGAAAGGCCGTCGATCAACAGCAGCGGTGTCGTGTGCTGCGAATGGCGATGGCGCTGTGCGTCGTCCTGCCGAGCGCGACAAATGGCCGTCGGGCGTCTGGGGCGCTTCAGTCGCGGGTAATCCGGAAAACCAAGGGGCGGTGCAGAGCAAAATGCGGTGGCGATGTGCGGCGAGGTGACGAAGAGGAGGGGGAACGCGAGTACCCATCCTGTGCACACGGGTGAAGGTGTGGGGATGCGCCAAAACGACGTGCGCGTCGAGCGGTGACGGTGGGAGTGCGGCCAAGGCGCGCATGGTGCGCAAGGGACGAATACAGACGATACAGACGGCGCCGGCGAGGAGGGAAGTCCAAAGTCCGTACTGCGTCCGCGGCTGGCAGTGATGTCTGTGATTCTCAATGTGCCGCTGTGCGGGTCTTGAGCGACCGGTGCGCGTCAGCTGGGCGTCGGGCACGTGGAGGCACTCCTGCGTCGAAGCTATTCCGGGAGAAGCCAAGACGCGTAGCATCGGGCATCGGTCGCAGGGTGCGGCGAGGAAACGAAGGCGATGTGGGCACATGTAGGTGCAGCGGATATCGGTGAAGGCATTGTCCATGTACGCAAGAGCCCGCGTCAGGCGGCAGCGGCGCGGCGGGAGTGACCCGAGCCAAGGTACTCGTGGTGTGCGATGGTGGGTGCAGACGGCGCCGACGCCGAGAGATCCATTACTGGAGCTGCGCATACAGGTGTGGTGCTCGTCGTGATCGGCGGTGCACGGCGGGCATTTGCCTCAGATTTGCGCTGGGAAAGGTCGCAGTAGGCAGGCAACGTAGGCGACTCCGGGCGCGAGGAACTCCGCCGTTGCATGGGGATGATGGTACGGGAGGGGTATAAGGTGCGCGCCGGGACAATGTCGACCGTAGGAACGACGTCGGGCGTCGGGAGGCTGTGAAGCATCTGGGCGACGTCGCAAATTCGAAATACCTCCGGGGCAGGGTGAAGTGGGTTCGCAGTGGTGTGCAGCACTCAATGCGTGGTGCCTGCATACTGTAGGCGGTTGCGAGACACCGGATTCGCCGCCCGTAGTCGCGTGAATCGGACTCGGCGATCCAGCGAGACGAGACGACATTGATGGCGCGGAAGGAGAGCGGTCGCAATGCAGGAGCGGCCTCATTGTCTTATACGCACGCGGATACCATAGCTACAAGGGAAAGCCCCAGAAAAGGAACGACATTGGAGCACGTTCTTTTGGCGAGGGAATTGAGAACAACGGGACTAATACCAACCTTGCGTTCCGGGAGAGCAAGAATAAAAGAGATAACAGAGGCCCCAGTAGTAATGGGTATCCTTCAAATGGTCGGGCAGAGGACTGCCCGGCAAAGGGACAGCATTGAGCGGAGGACATAAATGGTGGAGACTGGAGCAATCCACCACGGTGACGAGGCTTTATATAGACACCATCCCGAGGCCAGCCAAACCAATGGGAGGACTAGAAGGGTGACCGAGTTGAGACACCCCAGAACGAACGTATACGATGGTGTAGGCGGGAGAGGCAAGAGCGGTCGTGGCTGTGTTGATTGGATCAATTTGTCTCTTTGTTCTGGACTCCCATGTCCTTGCGCATTGCGAATCCACCGCTCGGCATTCAAGCTTCGAATACTTCGCACCCGCAGATAATTGGTCCCCACCGCACTTCCTAGTCTTTCAGCACGCCCTGACGCGCTCTGGGATATCTTGACGCTTGGCACTGCAACGCGCCTTTGCATCTGACGTGTATAAACTTCTATGAGGCTGGCTTACTCCGTGGACTGTATTTCTTTCTGAATCAAATCGATCCTGCTGGCCCGTGCGCTGCTTCCTTCCATTTGGGTGAATACTTCCGGTGCGTCTACATATCCTACCCCTCCACTGATCTCTCGCGTTTTGCGGTTCAGCCCACGTTCCACCCTTCGTGACCCCACGCCAATCCACTTTTTTGTATGTAACCGATGGGACCTCCTCGCAAATGTGTCTTTTGCCTTGATACTCTGGATCTCCCAGGTGCCTCTGTTTTGAGGCGCTTCGGATCTCTCAGTATTGGGCGGGACAGCGCTGTCTTCTTCCGTTCTTTCACTTACGATCCTTACGTCGCCACTGCTCTGCCCGCACGTGGGCTGTTCAGGATATTAATCTGGTATACCTGAGGTATGTCGTTTGAATTATTAACCTATCAGCACAGCGCCTCACCTTATGAAGTGAAACACCAACTCAAACTCCTGCGGAGTCGGACGGCGCATCGCAAATGTCCGTGTTTCCATACTCACGCCGCAAAGCGCTGCCGTGTTCTCTCCGTTGGCTCCTCGTTGCGTTCCTGCTTTACATTAACTCTTAGCCACTTCTAATCTTTCGTTTCTCGTTTCCGACAGATCTCGTCTCAAGAGGATCATTTCCGCCTTGTTCTAAGAGAATCTTACAATGTGCGCATTTCATTGCACTGTTTTACGGCCCAACCGTCACGCATCCGTACTATAAATCCTAGCCGGTCCGAATACCGCGTTCGTCCTAGGCTTATTCGGTGAGTCCTTCGTAGAATTTGCTACGCGAATCTAATTTTTTCAGTTCCGTGAAGTCTTTTGGCATTGGTAGGCTGGTTCTTGTCGCTTTCGTGGTGTACTTCCGCGTCTCTCACTGCGTATCTTCAGTGTTTTTTTTTTTTTTCCCATCCAATTTTGCTTTCGCCGGTCACGATCCCTCCGCGTCCACACGAATTCCCACTCGGCGAGTTCGAAATCGGCAAAACCTTCCAGCGGTGGCCCAACTTTGGACGCGAACCGCAGGCATATCACGTCACCTTTCAACATGGATGGGTTCTCGACTGGAATATGGATGGTTAGATCTGGTCAGTCGTTCTAGTATCACTTTCCCAACTCCTCACCTGACTTGCGCTGCAGGCAGTATTGTCCTCCGCGCGTTCGAAATACCTCCCGCAGTGATCCCCCATCCGCTCAAGAATTTCGAGATCACGCTGCATCTCGTTCTTGAGGCGATGGTGCACTCGGTCGCGTCATAGCGCATTGTCGGCCTTGATGCAGAGGTCGCACGTTGTGTCGGACAAGATTCAAGGGGCCCAGTGCTCGTGCAGTGTTTCTCCTTGATGGAGGTACCCGAGCGGAGCGCATTCATAATGTATCTGAGCGTGATTTACAGCAGTGTTGTCGGTGCGACTCAATGCTCCCTCGACCACTGCACGCAGTGTCCTCGATGGAGCTTGCTGGAGTTGAGAGAGATAATTGTGAGCGTACCTTGCACGTGCGGAACCAAGCCATACAGTAATGTCCACGCCGTCCAAAACCGTCTCTCCCCCACCTTTAAGCAGGATTATTTCTTCCCGTTCAACTGTGGCAGCGTCGATATTGAAGTTCTGCTGGGAATTTCGGAGTGTGGCTCGATATATTTTATGGCCCATTAACTAGGTACGCGCATATCAACCAAAGGTCGCCACGTGGAGAACAAGGGCTCTGTGTCATGAATGAGAACACAACTCAGAAGGTTGCTCATATTTACCGGCGGACGGCCAGACAAGGAAACTTGTAGATTGTTCTCCAATATCCCATAACCTTCCCCCGTAATTCTACTTGACTCACTGTAGCAGTGTTAAAGGGAGTCATTCCCTCTTGTAACGACATCTATTCTTACCTCTACCAATCTATCTAGATTACCCCAAATCCTGTGTGAATTAAGTGTGAAGCCGCGCGCTCACGTCAGTATTCAGGGGTAGTAGTCACCTTCGTCACTTCGTTACTTCGCTTAAACTCGCGAAAGTTCGTCACTTTGATGGCAACCTCTGAAACTTTGTCACTTTGGTGAATTCCCAGGAAAGTTCGTGAGGTGAGCAAACCACACAAATCAGACGCATCAATCTGGCCATCATTTTCTTCTCCTCCGTTTTTTTATATTGATACCCTGGCCTAACACTAAGCTCTAACCCTAACCGCTACCCTCTAACCTCTAACCACTAACCACTAACCACTAACCTCTAACCGTAACCGCCTAACCCAAACCTCTAACCTCAAACCCCTAACCAGCTAACCGGAACCTGACCGGCCAACCTCGGCAAGCTGTTGATGCACATCACTCCGTGATGTGCCGAGGAGTCGCCGTTTGACAAGGCTGGAATACCAACTCACGAACTTTCACAGAAAGCCATCAAACTCACGAACTTTCACGAATTCCCATCAAAGTTACGAACTTTCGCAGCACTAAGCGAAGTAACGAAGTGACGAAGATGGCGCGGACTCGTATTCAGTCAACCTAGTTCCGAGTGGTAAAGCTCAGACAGGTTGTTAACAGGTGAACTACGTTGATTATATAGAGGTTACTCTAACAATTCCTAACGGAAATTAACCCGGATCTTTAACAAGAAGGCGAAGACAGAGGAAAGAATCATTTTTATTTGCGGATAGCTTGAGAAATTTCAATTAGATTACCAAACGGGCGCTTAACGCTCTCTGGCTGCGCGAGTCCAAGATGAAGGGGACATTTCTGAAATACCCAATTTTTCAGAGTCATCTGCATCAGAAAATCCTGATTGAACTACAGAGCGCTACATAGGGTTTATGGTGCGGTGCAGTGAAGGTGTTGCGTAGTGGAGTATAGTAATCCCTCACTATGGAGCGCTATATAGTCCTACAGAGAGCTCCACAGTATGGTTTAGTATGGTATAGTCCCCAAAAATCAAGATTTGCTGATGTGATTTGCTCGGGCTTGCAAGAAAGTCGAGCGGGGAGGAACCGCAAAGCTGCAGCACGGAATGATCCGATGCGCTTTCCTGACAAGATGGATCCTTCCAATCAAAGATAATATGCAGCGAAAGAATGGGCTATGAGCAAAGAAACTCATAATTCAATACTAAATACTCCCGGCCCAGAAAAACCTGAGCCTTAATTCGCTCAGGGGCTCGCAAGCGCATGAATGAGGGAAGGCACGTAAAACTGGCCGCAGAATGATCAACCCACACTCAATTAAAAGCAATATTGTTGAAAGGTAGGTTGGTAAGCCTTTAGAAAGAGTGTGAGCTCCAAGAACATGCGTCAAAGTATTTGAAACTCCGACATGACGTGCCGAAGATATCTGATCATGAATCGGCCACTTTAATGCCGGACTTTCCCACTCTGATTCTTTCTGTCTGTCACACTCTCACACTCTCTTCACCCCGGGGACTCCAACTAGAAACACCAATTGCCATGTGAAGTGCCGCATTGTTTGCAGTTAGAACTTGAATTCAAACTGCTGGAGCCGGTCGGTCCGGCCGCACGTCCCACTCTACCTTCGACACCATGTTCACTTTGCTCATCGACTGGTGATGGATCCGACCGAATCTGCAAATCGATCAATGTAACTACCACTCGGTGCGCTCTGTCCCAGCTATCTGGCAGTGGTGCATGCTAAGACATCAACCTGCAAACCTTCACGCACATGCCACGTCAACACGTCAACCATCACACCCTCGTCTCGATGCGCACCATCGTCATAGTCTCAGCCTCCCGAGTCCCATGTCCTTCCTTTGCCCCCTTCCGCGTGGGCACGGGAATTGCACTTATTGCGAAACGGCAGCGGCAGTGCTTTGTCGAGCCACCCCGCTTTCGGCATCTCGCATCCGGCATCAAACACCTAATCTTCGTGATTTCGATGCCTGTTAATGGCTATTCAATCTTGAATAAAGAGTCGGTGGATTTCAACTTGGCGGCTCTGAAAGCCGTGAACGTGGACGTACTGCAATCTTGTTTATCATAAGGACAGATCCCCGACGTCTGATTCTGAAAGACCGGCCAGTCTCAGTGACCGTCGAGGCTACATCTCGACTACGCCAAACGCTCGGGACTTGTCACTCAAGGTAGTCAGATCTAGAACGACCTCGAGCTGACCGGTTAAAAGGTGGCCATCATTATGTCTTCTGAAAATTTCGCATTTACTAGGTTTTCCCTTTGTATCTGGGCGTAGCTTACCGATTGCAAAATACCTTCCTCAAGCAAGGTTTCGTGCAGTCCGGTATCCTTACTGGGCACTGGCAATATCTATCTAGTCCGCGGTTGATGGTTAGGCTTCCATTTTTCGTTTTCATCAACACCGGTCAATCGGTATATTTGAACATGATGGTCTTCTGCGGATCATTCCAACTGAATTGCGGCGCAACCAACAGCGTCTAGTCCCGTCCGTGGCAGTTGCGAGAACATCTTTCGTCAATGTTCGGACATATACATAGCCGCGCCACTCCCATGGGTCTCTGGCCTGCCCCTAATACCCCCCATCACGATGAGCGTCCTCATCGATGACAACGATCCTTTGGTTCAGTACAATTCGCCCAGCGGCTGGATCGTGACGGGGTTGGTTCCTGAGTTCGAGTTAACGACCCACGCGTCTGCGACGCCGGGTGATACAGCGACGCTGGCATTTGAGGGTGCGTCTGGCCAATTAGGCCTGCAGTTTTGTACTGATACCGTCGAATCTGAGCTCAGGAACGTCTATTAGTGTTTATGGGTCCATAGCGGGAAGCGCTGGGCAATCGAGACTGACTTTCTCAATCGATGGTGTGGTGGTCGACTCATATCAGGCCCCTGAAGTGGCTCACGCCATCCATAACGCGCTTTTCTGGACATCCCGCGTCTTGCCGGAGGCATCTCATCAGCTTGTGGTCACGGTGGACCAGGACTCATCCACGAATTCGGCGGATCGAACCTTCTTCCTCGATTATTTTGTATACAACACAACATCTGCTGCTGGAAAGACGGTGTTATTTGACGACAACGACGCGAGCTTGGCGTACTCGCCGGATTGGCAAGTTAACACCAACTCGGATAGCGGTCTCCAGGGTACTGAGCACGTCTGCACCTCAGCCGGAGCTTGGGTTGCTCTTTCCTTCGAAGGTGAGCGCACCTATCTTTCTTTTATTTGAATTTAATTCACTGTTTGTATCCAGGGACTCAGATATCACTGTTCGGTCCTCCCGGCCAGAACGGGTTGCAGGCATCTGTTATCATTGACGGATCGGATTCCCAGTCTGGAGTAATAACCCAATCCAAAAAAAAGAATCAACTCTTTACTTCAGCTGTGCTACCCCTTGGTCACCACACCATGAATGTCACCCTCCTCACCGGGGATTCGACGGCAATTGATTACTTCCTAGTCGCAAGTACCTTGGGCCCTCCAACACCCGCCACTTCCTTGCAGCTCGTGGGAACTCCTGTTTCGTCGCTGCCGCCCGCGGGCACTCCTGCTCCCGATGGAGCGCAGAAGCCCGTCTCTAGTTCGCTGGCCACCTCCCAGGGCTCTAAAGCACCACCAATCGCTGCTATTGTGGGCGGTGCCGTGGGGGGCTCGCTCTTCTGCTGTTACTACTGCTGGTGTTGCTGATGTGGAGACGCAGGTCGCAGCGTGTTAACCAAATAGGTGCGCACCGAGGTTACTTTCTCAGCATGCTCGGTTCTGACATGGGAACCCAGCTTTCGATTATCCCGTGACGTCTATGTCCCATCCGCGGGCCGGACAGCGGGTCAGCGTAGCGAGCATGACCACTCTGACCGAATATGAGAGTCAGGGCCCCGAGAACTTCCAGAAGCAGCGGCCCGCATCTCGTTACATCTACTATGAGTGAATGTCTGGCGGAGATGTACGGCAACAGGACATTATTCAACTGGTTGCACTCTGGAACTTGGGTTGGCTATATACGTAGCACAGTTGCGGACTATTAGTTCAGCAATCATTTTATCTTCTGCACGTCTACTCTATGCCACTTGTTTTGATGCTAACCCTTGTCTGTTGAAATCGTAAGCGAAGAGTGTTGGCGAGGTTGTTGCGCTCAGGATCGGATACAGGTAACTTCAGGGCCTCCCAATGCAGCTGAATGGTCTCTGTGAGGTCCTGTGAATTACTCGTCTCCTTGAACCGAGCCTGGAGTGTAGTAGCCACTCTCATTAGGGAGCTCCCCCGGTCAGGATAGGGAGACGGCCGGAGAATGAGTGCGTTCTGAAGTAGTTTTAGGCCCTCCTCTAGGGCCTCCGGATTACCGAACTTCTCAAGTTAAATCAGAAGTGTACTCCCGATGCCGCTGAGGCTCCGATCACGGTGCGTGCTGTGTGGAGAGTATGGGGAGCAAATCGCAAGCTATTCACGGAAAAAGTTCGACGACTTTTAGATGTCGTCGGGATCGCCATTCTGCTGAAAGCGCATCTGAAAAGCCGTCGCATAGATGGAGTAGGTAAGGACGTCGAGGGTGCCCCCATGACATCAGGGATTTTGCCAGCTCTAATTCAAGTTGTTCCCCTGCGGAATTGAGGCCGGTGGAAATTCCAGACTCCCTAGACTCGATGAAGAGACGGGTGCCATAATCTTGTAGTTCCATTGCTTTGACATCGTCGCGGCGGTGTTTCGCGCACAAGCTGACGGCACGCAGGCATGATGACCTATGAAAGAGATCGTGCAACTTTCTGGGCATTGTGATACGTCGGGTCTTTCAACCGCACACGTCAGAAGTGCGGCGCAGAGGCTAGTGTAGTAGTGAGGTCGATCGTTGTGGGTGCGCTCATAGTACGAGGTTAGCCGAGGCACCTCGGGAACGGCTCGGCATATCTCGGCTAAGGTGGGTCCAGAACCTGTCAAAATGGAGTGACTTGGATGCATGAACTTGGAAACAATAGATTGCTCTATTGAGATCGGAAATATCCGCGGAGGCTCTCAGCTCTAAGAGCGACTATCAAACGGTTAGTATTCATTCACGTAGTGATCCGTCTTCAGCAACGTACATTGGTCTCTTTCACTCCAACTGCTTCAACATTGTATAAACAGTTTGTAAACATTTCGCGAATGTAGAAGTGCGAAGACCTGGTCATGACATTCCAACAGTCGCCTACTCATTACCTAATGAATGAGATAGTGAAGTACAGCACGTTTGCAGGCCGAGCGTATCTTGAGACGGCGGTGGTTGAGGCAGGATGTTCGTGAGTGAGTGGTGGGAGGAAGAGCGACTCTGAGCGAGAGTCACGCGGGTGACACCGTGACCACTGACGATGCCCTGTTCCGGTTTGGTTCACGTTTGGTTTCAGCCTTCCCGACGCGTTGAACCAATTTTGACGCAAAAGATCTCAGAACGCCGAGGCGATTACCCTGACAGCCAGAATCCGTAAACAGCGGAGGTCGATGCAATGGAACTCGGAAAGATGTGAGACTGGATTTGGACCAAGGTGGTTCGAATCCGACAAAAAATCCACTTAGGTCGTATTTTCACAAATAGAACTTTAGTTCTTTTGTGCTTAGGGTAGCAAAAACGAGGACCGGTGATTATCGGTTGGGAGGTCGTATCCAAATTTCGGCCAGATTTTCTTTTTGTCCGAACCTTGGGCCAACCTCAGCACCTAAAAATTTGTCCGAATTTTGCTTCTGACCTCGGCCTGAACTAAGATTTGTCTGAACTTTGCTTTTGACCTCAATTTTGCCCAAAACTGCTTACAAATGGTTCAAAACTCGCAAAAAAAATCTATTCTGCTACACCATTGTCTTCTGGAACTTCTACGAGACTAATTTTTTGCTGCCCCTTGCGCCGTACATGATTTTTGGATGGAAGATTGGCAAAGGAGTTCGGGGTTTTTAGGAGGCGATGTCGTGCAAACTGGACAACACCAAGTTGAGATTGTCTTCAGAATCACTAAGTATATCTATGGCTGCTGAGAGTGGACAGAATGAACTTGAAAGTTTTGTGTGCAGAATTCAAAGTGTGATGCAAGACAAGAACAGCTCAGGATGCCACCCAGCATGAACTGGAAATCTAATTACATTTGGTAACTGCTACATACACTGTGCTGCCATTGTCAAAAGAAGAAAAAAAAGGAGAGTCCAAGTGCAACCAGAGAAAACCAAATGAGGAAGTGGATCAGTGGCTTCAAGGCTTTGTCCGAATGCTTCCAACTTCCCCCAAGGCACCCCCATTGTCCGAATTTTTGATCTAACATCACCACCGCCACCCCCAAATTTGTCCGAACTTTAACCTGACCTTGTGCGGGAAAATCTCAAATTTTGTCTGAACTCCTGAAACGACCTCCCAACCGATAATCACCGGTCCTCAAAAATGTCGCCACAAAACAAAAAAACGTGACCATATTTGATCATATAGACTGACTCATTGATCGGTTTCGGTGGGGTGCCGGTCTGACAACTGTTGCTTCTTAATTCTAATCTTTAAAGAACGTAAGGCAAGCAAAGAGCCTGAAGGTACCAATCCTAAGCGTATCAACCCTGGCCAGACGATGGGCTTCAAAAGTATTAAAGTAGGAGAAAAAATCAACCCAGACGACGATCCAAAGGGAAAAGGTAAAGCACTTGTAAAACACCAGAAAATTAGTGAATACTTGCTCCACTCTCATGTAAACACCTTCGTTCTAAATTATACTACCCGCCAGTTCTTCGTCTATTTGTGACCCGCCGCTTGCCGGCCTCTTACCTTCATTTTCACAAATAAAACTTTAGTTCTTTTGTGCTTAGGGTGGCAAAAATGTCACCACAAAAAAACGTGACCAGATTTGAGCATATAGACTGACTCATTGATCGTTTTCGGGTAGTGTGTGGGGTGCCGGTCTGACCACTGTTGCTTCTCTTTGCTTTACTTCTTCGTACATCCAATGAAATCTCAGGCATTGTCTCTTAAACGGAGGATCAGTCTTCACAACGGCTCAAATATGATGAAGCTCAGAAAAAATCAACCCAGACGACAATCCGAAGGGAAAAGGTAAAGCACCCGAACGGCGAAAATTAGTTCTTAGTGAATACTTGCTCTACTCTCCTGTAAATGCCTTCCTTCTAAATTGTACTACCCACCAATTCTTCGTCTATTTGTGACCCGCCGCTTGCCGGCCTATTCAAAAAGACCTTCTCGGGGAAAGCTGCGCAGCAGATTATTAGCAATTTTTGAATCATCCCATCGGAGTTTGTGGCTCGAAAATCTAGTTTCTCAGCTGATAAATGCCAACCAAACCTAAAATGTGTACTGTTTGCGCTGAGTTTCATCAATTTATGGCTTGTGGTGGGATGAACTAGACTTCTGAGACCTTCTGATGGCATCTGGAGGCTATCTGAAGCCATTCCAACCACCCTACCGACAGGTCCATTTTTTTTTTCTGGCCTGACGGCCGACCCACGCTCCCTGCCCTAGGTCCCGGCTTGACCGGCCCGAACCCCCTTGATTTGGACTGGATTATTTCGTCAGGTGGTGTGACGCGTGACCTATTCGACATTTCGACAGGAGGGATTTATTATACTCGCGTGGTCTACAGGCTGAACAATAAGTTTACAGAAGACATACAAGTAGTACTGTAGCAGGTGGTTATCCTCACAGGCCCTCCGACTCAGCGTGATGCCGACGAAAAATTCGGCAGCCTGGAGAATAAATGCTACTTCATCAGGCAAGGACCCTAGGACAGTGCAGAAATATTTATATTTATTTTACATTACCGTTGTATTTTTCTTTTTATCTTCTCCTGAGCCTGATTTGGCCCAGAAAAGGTCGTTTCACGTCGGAAAACTATCAGGGGGGCTTGAAAATGAGGTGATTACTTGGATTCTCTGTTTCTGAAGACACTGAAAGAGGGGGGAATTGATTTTTCTATTTTTAGCGATTTTACGAGGATTGTCGCGACCATCGACCAATCCGACATTCGCTTGCGTGAGGCGTGACCTCGACCAAAGTTCGATATCGGCGCGGCGTGTGACCGTCGAATTGAAAGAAATAATCCATGTTTTCAGACGTACCCGAACTTCTTGTGGGGAAATCCATGGGATGCATATCCACCGACTGGAATGAACAAGAACAAGTGAAATACGATGAAAAAATGACAACGGCAGGTAAACTTTGTGTACACGGGGACTAGGAAATTTCTTTGAGCCAAATTGACCGGCATCTCCGAACTCCTCTCCCAAGATCCAGAGATGAGCACGACTCTTACAAACGCCGACGGACTGCCGAGTTAACAGGGATCCTAAAACCAGTGTTGAAGTCCCTCAGCGAGTGTGGACGCAAGCCAGCTGCCAACGGCCTTTCAGTGAGAAGAACGCCTTGGGCTTCGTGAGTGCTGACATCCAGGTGGTTAGGTTCAGTAACCACATAATGGATTGAATGGATCCATCGAGAGGCAATAAAGAAAGAAAGAAGCCCAGCGCGTTGACAGTGGCTGGGGAATGAAGAAGTGTCCATGATCGCTGCATTGCTAACCCGCTGCCACGCGTCCGGCGGCGACGAGTGCGGCAAGTCATCGACGGCATTCGGCGCAAGGGCTAGGAGTCGTGACAGAGGCCAAAGTCGACGGAGGACAACAAGTGTCGGATATTTCATATTTGTGACTGTTTAGATCAGAACCGTTGCCATCATCTCTTGGCCGCTGCCATCACCGCGATGCCAGGTGTCGGGTCTAGCGGCGTTAGGGTTGTGGACGATGCAAAGGAAGAGACAGCGTGGCAGTGTTGATTGGCGGCCGGATCAACTGATTCCTTCAAGTTGCTCTCGACTCACCGTCCTCTCTCTTGTTTAGTGCACAGCGAAGCTAGCGCCCAGCCTTCAAGCTTCCAATGTTCAACCACAAATAATTTCTCTGACAGCTCCCCACCGCACTCTCTTGGCCTAATTTATTCAGCGGGGCCGCTGGGGGCAGATAGAAGTTCACTCTCTCGCCTCCACTCAACGAGTCAACCCTTCTCTCTTGTCTAAGATTCCCGCCACGCGAACCCACGACATGACCATGCACGAAATTAGACAAGTGCTCAGTGATCACGAGGCCGATAAAAAGGGAGCACGTCGGATACAAAGAAACGTTATCCATCGTCTCTGCGAAGATCTGGGAAGCCACCTCCCCAACTGCCGAGCTGGTATACTATTCAACACACAAGATTTATCAGGCACGCATTGGGATCACTGGAGAGGGAAAATTCACCTTGTACGCCGGAACCTCGTGCCCGCACCGTAAACTCGGAGGTACGAGCTACATAAAAAGAGGTGCGCGTGAGTGAGTGGCAGGGAAATAATTTGATGAAGGAAGGAGAGGAAAGCACGCACAGCACCCCAGCAGTCTTATACATCCCCGCCTCCCTCCCATTGACAAAATATGTATCAAACGGCCTCGTCGCAAAATCGGTGGTCCAGCTCCCTTGAAGTACATTGAACTTCAAGTTCAAGTTCAAGGAAGAGTACAGAAACATAAATTATCAGATTCGTTTCGTGCCAGGGATTACTGGCTGAAGTGGTAGTGGACACACCATCATCTCAACGCCCATATAGTTCACAATGTAGGTAGTCCTGCGGCAAGATAATGACCAGGGTTAGTGCCGAATTAGTGATAGAAGCAAAGTCGCAAAAGTAATCTATATTCAGTGATATGGATTTGTGGGGTATACCTCATGTATTAAGACGATGCCTCGTATCAGTATGCACCTGTTTGTTTTCGCACGCCATCAGGCGCCTGCTAATTCCCGAACACATATCACATTCTTATTTTAAAATCATGCGAACACCTCGAATTGGATTGCCCACTTTCTTTCCTTTCTTTCCGTCCACCTCTCCTTTGACCTCAGTCGAACTTCAAATTCGACGGGCCTCCGAGTCGAGGCTTTTGTCCTTTTCCCAGCATCACAGTTTAACTTTTGAGGAGCTTCGACGGGCTGTACGCCATGACGCGTGAACAGACCACATGCGTGTTAATCCCGCGCTCAAAGTCTGCTCAAAACAAAGACCTGCCCGACGATCTTTCTTCGCCTCTTCCCATCATCATCCCGCCTTCTAACGGTGGCCCCCGCGATATCTTCATTGAAAGGGGTAGAATGTACCCTGTAAATGGCAGGATTATTTGAAAAACCGTCTTATACCTGGTGCATATGAGTGTAACGATGGCTGTTTTTAGGGCAGAGGTCTCATCTACCCCAGCGCACCGCTGCTGATTCATTTCTCGAGCTCCACCCATTCGTTTCCTCGGCCTCAAATTGACCATTTCCGCTTTCGGTTTCTTTTTTAGTTACCCCAGTCGATTTCCGCGCGGGCTTCTCTGTTTAGTCATGGCTGTTCATTTAAGGCAAGCGTGCAACAAGCGTGAAGGATTTAGACAGTACAGAAGGCGCTTGTTGAGCGCTTAATCCTTCGAAATTATACTTGAGCTGCCATCAGCCGCGCGAGTACAAAATTTGGCCTTGACTTTGGTCCGAGACTCAAATCGGAGCAGGTGACGGTGGATCCGATATTTTCCTCATAACGAACGAATATGACTTCGAACACGAGCTGTTCAGAGCAACATTTATCACGCGATTCAAATAAAACCAAGCAAAAAAGGATGATATTCGGGACATGTAACACGAATCAACTCCGGAACATAGAAGGTACAGAATCAACGACAAAACAAAGTCGAGATCTTCACAAATCAATTCCTAACGACAATGTCTCCTCGGCACTCAGAGAGTGATGGGGATACAGTTGATGGCGATGAGAGTACCTAGAGATAGATACACGATCAGTACTCAGCATGGGAGAGGAGGAAATTGATTGGTACGTACCCCACTCCTGCTGGGGGGCGTCGCAGTTGACGGTGGTACCTCCGCTGAAGTGAAGTCAGATTTTAGGTAGATGAATGAATGTACTGATGGATGGATTTACCAGTTGTTCCCGACGACGGTGATGGGCGAGCAGCTTAAGCCGACGGGAACGTCGAGGCCAGTGAGGTCAAGGCCGAGGAGGGCGGCAACGGCAGAAGCTGCGTCGCTGTTGGAAGACTGGACGCTCGAACAGCACTGGGGGAGGTTGGCGGGGTTACCGGGGGAGTGCTGGTGGGCATGGCGGCAGCAAGGGTCTGAAAGGAAAGTCAGTTGGGAGAAAGATGTCGATAGTTCGGTGCGTACAATGAGCACCGAAGTGACAACGACAGAGAGTTTGGAGAACATATTGTTTGTTTGAGAGTTTGAACTACAGGGGGATGTGTTTGAGTGAGGATTCAGTCAGAACGGCGCGCTCTTTATAGGGTTTGCGTCGAGAAAGTCACGATTGAGGAGGTCTTTGCTTTCATATTAACCTAGGAACGACGACGCATAGTGTGGAGCAGTGGAGCCTCTTGACAAGATAGAGTTCAACGGTAGAGGTGAAAAGCCTGCAGAAGTGTTGCGCGCGGCAAAGGTATGGAGCCAAGCCGTGGAGTACTTCAGGCCCTCGACATGAGAGATCTCACGTCGTGGCAATGAGAGCGAGAGAACGCGTCACGGTCTTTTCAATGCTGAAAACATTGTGCCCAACTCTATTCTTTGTGTAATATGAAAAGATCGTGCGTGGTGACCCAAGTTCAAGATGTACCAGCTCATGGAATGGCATGCGGGAATTGGCGGCGTCGAGAAGATATAAGTGTGCTCCAGCGCGGGAAGAGCGTGGGTGAAAAAGTCCGAAACTGGAACATCACCCGTCAGAAAGTTGATTTTAGTGCGATATATATCAGCCGCATCCGGCCCGAACTCTGTCGCGGTGAAGCCCCAGGCCCGAGCGTCTCAACGTCACTTTCGTGGCGTTATTTGAGCTCGAGGGCGTGGGGTCCAAGTCTGTTCATTAGCCAACGGTGCCTGTAAAAAACGCCAGTGTCAGTGCAATGCGCGTTCGGAGTGGACGCACCAAGGAAATTCCCCAGGCCAACGGGGAAAATACAGAAGCCAGAAGTACCAGTGATGGCTGCGGCCGTGGAAATTAAAGGAATCAAAGTATGAACCATAAATATGGCGCGGGAGCGTGCAGGGCAAATGTTCCGTGGGCAAGGTGTTCATTGTTTGGAAGTGGAACTGTGGAAATACATGGACACATGCAACGCATGATATTCGAGAGTCTAGCCCCGCTGCAGATGAGCTTAGGTAACTGAAGGGATGGTTTTGTCGCGGTGAAGCCCCAGGCGTTCGTTCGTCAGAAGCAAACGAATCATCCCCATGGATCGAACAAAATGGTCATCTTCTATTATTTGCGCGTATACTGAAATTTCTGTCGTGGCACCATCCCTTCAGTTACCTAAGCTCATCTGCAGCAGGGTTAGACTCTCGAATATCATGCGTTGGATGCGTCCATGTATTTCCACTTACAAACAATGAACATCTTGTCCACGGAATATTTACCCAGCGCGCTTCCGCGCCCTGGTTCATGCTGTAATTCTTTCAATTTCCACGGCCGCAGCCATCACTGGTACTTCTGGTTTCTGTATTTTCCCCGTTGGCCCGGGGAATTTCCTTGGTGCGTCTACTCCGAACACGCGGTGCACTGACGCTACCGTTTTTTACAGGCACCGTTGGTTAATGAACAGACTTGGACTCCACATCAGGAAAATGTTTTTCATCTGGCGTGGGCTGGCGAGGACTGGCGCATCTGGCGCATCTGGCGTTGCTGGCGCATTCTCGCCAGCTCACGCCAGAATGTCTGCCAGAATCGATTTATTTAATTTTTGTTCTGACCATCGCTGAAAGTGTTAAAGACCCCAAATTATCCTGCAATGGTTCAGATTCAACGAGAAAGGCGCAAAAACTCATTTTGAAGCTTTGGAGATTGAGCTGACCGCAAAACGTTTCAAGTCTTTTAAACTCCGCTGCACGTGTTGTTGATATGGCGTGATGTTGATGCCAACCATCGCCACGTCTCTTGCTCTTTCCCCCCATCTCGCCTCTGCGTCCTCTCGTCAAGCTCCTCATCTCAACGCATCAAGGCCCTCAAACTGCCATCTATCTGTCGGGATATCAATGGCTCTCAGTCTGCGCGTGTTTGAAATCCATTGGCCTTGCATTGCTGGTCCGCAAGGACTCTCACACTTTGGCTTGCGGCTTGCTTCCCTAGAGCTCTGGAGCTTCGTCCGGTCTATCTTCCTCTCACCCCCCTCCTTCTCATTTCCCTCTGTGCATTGTTTCGCACTCCGAGCCGCCTGTGGCCTTTATGTAGCATGGTACACACATTTGCCGCATTTCCATTCCACTCCCGCGCAGTTCTTCTTTCAGTAGAGGTACGCATTTATCTTCATTGACTTTACCAGGCTGACGACCCCTCAGCGCACCCATGATGCTACGCCGTTGTTTCAATCTACAACCATGTCGGTGCTACTGAAGACAAATGCCTCGGTGCGTCGTCTTTGCTTGTCAATGTGGACATGTGCTAATGATTCCTTACAGTATCTCGTCCGCCCCTTTACTATCGCACGAACCAATGCACGCTAATATATGGCTGGCGGCCGTGCACGGGAAAGCAAATGGGTACACGGTACGTCATGCATACCTGTGTGTTGTACATTACTGACTTGAGTTTTCAAGCCACCCAGAACGGTTTGAACATTCGTGCGTGCACGCCGAGCAAACATGGGCAGGAGTATTCTGCAGGAGAATTCGGAGTGCTGGGCGAGGTGTGATCCTGTGCCTGTGGCGGAAGTACTGTAGGACCACCCCTCGATAGCTCTACGTATGAATATATTCATTTCTACCCCATTTATTACTTTCTGAGCTCTCTGAGTGGAATGTAATGAGAACAAATGGTGCCGTGTTTTGGCGCCAATACATATTCTGGCACGATTCTGGCACCAGAATCGATTCTGGGGCCGTCTATCTTTTTATGTCGCCAGGTGCGATTCTGGCGCGCTGGCGCTGTTGGCAGGCCTGGCGCCAGACGCGCCAGCTCGAAAACATTTTCCTGATGCATGCCCTTGACCTCAAATAACACCACGAAAGTGACGTCGAGATGCTCGGGCCTGGTACTTCACCGCGACAGGTTCCGGATCTGATGCGGCTGTAAGTGCCCGACATCTCGCTATGGATGCCATGACGTCGCCAACAGCACCGCTCCCAAATTGGATTTGATTGAAGACTTAGCTGTCAGCGACACATTGAATAGGAGCCGCGCTCTTCCCCCGCTGAAGTACACCTATATCCTCTCGACGCCGCCAATTCCCACATGCCATTCCATGACCTAGTACATCTGAAAGTTGGCGAGACTCACGTGGGACCGCTGCTCCGGCGAAAAAGCAAAAGAGCGAATATGCGTCCGGCGAAAGTTTACTTTGAGCTCCCCTATTCTGAGTCACTAGTGTTGCCGCGACTTCCGACTCGGCCCTGCGAAGTCGACTCGGGAAGGTCAACTTGAGTCGAGTCAAGCCGAGTCGTTCTGATGACTCTGCCACGACTTCGAAGTCAGTGGAAGTTGACTCAAGTCAACCTGAGTGACTTGAGTCGGGGTATTTTAGGAAATGTTCCTTTTCATGGATAACCACGATTGGACACAATTTCCAAAATCTTTGGGGTGATTGTGACAGGTGGGACGCAACGTCACGTCTGTGACAGGTGGGACGCAACGTCACGTTTGTGACGTTCGTGTCACGGATGCGGTATTTTGTGTTTCTATCCAGTTTCTGCACATCATTGGACCCGGAAAAATCATTAAAATTGTTTTTTTGCTATATAAATGGATACACATGCATCAAACCCCAGAAAAGCAATGGGAACCTGGAATGATGATGAAATAAATGATCTTTATGGATCCCATGTAAACACCAGTCAAGTTCAACATATATACCTACCTACAGTACTCCTATTGACGAGGTGCTAGTTTTAGCCAAATTCAAAAATATTGTCCGACTTGGCCGACTCAGTCGACTTGAGCAACTTCGAGTGACTTGAGGGCCAAGTCAAGTCGAGTCGAGTCAAACTTGGAATGGAGTCATTTTACCAAGTCGCGACTCGACTTTCCGAGTCGCGGCAACACTAGTCGGGGGATAGAATAGACACTGCGTTCCCACCCGTCCTAGACTCAGCTGAGACTAGGCGCTGTAGGTTGTGCCAGATGGAGTTGGGTCGGTGTAGGTCCCTACACAGCCCCCATCTAGGCGACTATACGTAATGTCCATCTGGCTTTACGGGTACCCAGTAAGGCGGCTAAACTCAAGTCAGTGTAGATGAGGGTAGCTCGTGGAAGGTGGGGATAGCTCCCTAAACTCAGCTGCACAGACCTAGACTTACGTTTTAATGTTGAACATTTCCACCATCTAATATTCTGAGCAACCGCGTTCCTTCCCCCCTGTTGCAACCTACACAGATCCTGCCAGACCTAGACCTACCTGTGCCAACCTAGCCAGAGCCAGACAGACCTCCACAGACTAATCTCTAGGCACCTAGCCTCAATCATCGATGTAGCTACTTCTAGGTTCCTACACTCAAGCTGAGTCTAAGAAGGGTCGGAACGCAGTGAGACAGTAAACAAGTACATAATGAAAGCACGGTGGGTGACATTCCCTGCCAAAGAAGTGCTTCAAACTCATTCGATTTTGGGTGAATCCCTCCAAGGAAGTGAAAAATGGTAGTCCTCTTCGACAGCTTTCGGGTTCGAGGAAGTTCAAAAATTCGAAAATTAAGGAGATTTATGTAAGCTGTTTTGTTTAGACAATTGCTGCTGCGCGAGCACCCTCCGAATCAGCGGATACATATTATCGACTGGGAAAATCCTCGGGATATACACGGCGAATGACAGTGATGGCCCTGGGACATAATTATGCGAACTCCTTCCGACGTTCTATGTTTACATCTCGCCGAGCGATTCCTGCCCCATTCGTTTCTGTAAATGATGTTGAAACAGGGTGCTCAGCTCTCAGCCCTTGCAAAGCAGAGGAACCCATTGGAAGCTTGACAATGACATTGACGAACTGTAAATCCGCTGTTACCCGACAAAAGATTTGAATGTCACCCTTGATCCGGGGCCTGGGGTTCAACAGCCGTCGCGGTCTCCTGAGGCCGAAAGGTTGAGTTTCGATTTGAAGGAATGCACGCATGTCGTCGGAAGTAATTGTTGATCTGTCTCGAGGTCTAAACATCGGAGAATCGCCTTCGATTGCATTCAATAGATACAATACATTCCTTCATCCATGCCCTACTCTACGACGAGGTCGCAGTAGTCAACGGCGCGGTCATGGTGAGCGATTGATCGTCAAGCAAGCACTAAAGCGCTTGAATATCGTTCGCAATGGAGAAAAAGATGTCATTCACCTGGTAATAATAAGGGCTCACCGTCTCACATGTGTACGGTGATTCGCAGATTGTGGGCCCCTCCCACCCGATACCTCCGCATTGCCCGTATTCTGTTTGGATCGGGTCCAGGGGTGCTGTGATCGTTGCCGTCGTTGTGCCCGTGAAGTAAACCGTCGAACACGGCAGACCGCACCAGACTGGAGTTCAATTGATATTAGAGGCCCCGCTCGGATGAAGTACAGTGGGCACATACTCGTCGTCGTGTAAATGTTGTCGGTCGTGATAATCGGGATGGTCTGGCAGCCCGGGCAGGAGAGCGTGTACGAGAGCGCGGGGCTCGGGGCGTCCGTTGGCTGGAACGCAGGAGGCGCAGTGAACCCATTGGTGCCTCGCACAGCTGCCCCAGTCAAAGCCGCTTGGGTGATAGCGAAAAGGACGAGAGACGGGCGGAGGAACATTTAGCTGTAACTGCAGAGATGGTGGATTGAGTATAAGTACGCTCTGAACCAGGCTTTATATGGACGGCAGAATAGCATCAGGTGAGGGTGTCGCGTGTCCGAATATTGGTCGAGGTACAGATGCGGAGAAACCTTGCATTCAATCAGTCCGGCTTGAGCGGGATTCTTTGTTGGCTTTGTCGGCAATTTCTTGGCTTAAGGGCAGAGATGCACAGGAGGAATGCAGATTGGTGGTGTGTATAGTGCAAAGTGAGAGGAACCTGCAGCACGTGCCCACTACGCCAACAGACGAAAAAGGAAACTTGCGCTGTTTGCCCGCTTGTGGATCCCCTCAGTACCGATTCTGACGGCGAGGTTTCAGAAGCTCTGGGAAAAAATGATTTGAATAGCCTGACTCAGAATGAATAGGATCCAAAGTGAAATTACTCATCAAGAGGGTCAGGGAGGGCGGGGCAAAGAGAACCCGAGGTGTCCGAGCTGGATGCGAGGCGAGGGACGGAGTCTCGACGACGCCGATGGCGGGGCGGAGCAAGGAAGGTCCGCTCACGTCAGCAAGCCGTCGATCATGAACCTCATTCTACGCCCAACGATCGTGCCTCACGAGGGCCTAGAAATTCAACTACAAACAACCGAGGCACGAGGTAAAATTTTTTGAAGTGTCTATCTACGAGAGACTAGAAGTGTTCAGAAAACCTTCTTCACTGTCTTTTCCTCCATCGCCTTTTGTGACTGAAAACATACCCTGAAAATTCCTCCAAAATCATGATGTGGATCCATGGAGCTGTGCCATTGGGATACTGAAGGGAGCGACAAGGTTGCACCCGCAGCCGTACTGCGGCACAGTATCGGCCGCCGATACGCTGCCGACGGTAGCTTGTAATGCCGACGGAATACAGCGCTATGAGTAACGGCATTCACTGATTTCCAACGGATCGGTACCGAACTCTGTATTGTTTGCTTTCCGACTATTTATTGCTTCTATATGTTGACTGGGTTCTACAGCATGACGGGAAACTGGGTGCGCGAGCTCGGCTCGGAAGATATATGTAGGTCAGGGACGATGGGGTTCATAATGCCTGTAGTACTCCGGGATACTTCCTGAAACTGGTGTTCCTGAGTAGGACCGTGCCGTGTAATGCTACCTACCTACCTACCTACCCACCTACCGATATCTGGTGATTGAGATCAAAGTCCGATGAGATCGATGTACACCGATGTACGCGGACGTCCGTTCAGACCTCTCTTTCCCCATTTCGTTCATGGCCCACTTTGGGCCGGGGGGCCCATTGGTCCCTCGCCTTCGAAAATCCGGCATACCTTGTATCTAAAACGGTATCTACCTTGTGTCCTTGAATAGAATTCTAAAAATGAGATCGATGTACACCGATGTACGCGGACGTCCGTTCAGACCTCCCTTTCCCCATTTCGTTCATGGCCCACTTTGGGCCGGGGGGCCCATTGGCCTCTCGCCTTCGAAAATCCCGCATACCTTGTATCCAACACGGTATCTACCTTGTGTCCTTGAACAGAATTCTAAAATAATAGAAACATTTCTATTTTCGGTGTGAAACACTTTGCACACAGCCACAAACTTCCTATTTGAGACCGAAACCGAAACTGAAAGCACAGGGAGGAGTACTTTCATTGATAGACTCTGTACGGGTAAATGAGCAGTAGCATCCATATAGTCGAGCATCGTGTTACTTTCAACTCGTACGCAAAAGCCGTGTCTAACTTACTCCACAATGGGAGTAACGCCACTGCCATGACAAGGCATGTCAGTGACTAAGCGTTACGCATGGAATCGTATATAAGGACGACTTGGAGCAGCGGTCCCAGTGGTACCTTCGTCTCACACTGCTCTCTTGGCCCTCGAAAATCCACCACAATCATGATGCTTCTGCCTCTACTCCTCTCCACTCTCAGCATTTCCTGGGCATCTAATCCTATCGACTTCAACTGCCAGGCCAGTCAAAAGTGCTGGCCTTCTCCCAAGGAATGGCAGCAACTCAACACCACCCTTGATGGCCGGCTTTACCTCACCATCCCCTTAGGCGCACCTTGCTACCCAAACTCCACCTACTACAATGCAGCCACCTGCTCCGCTGTCGAAGCCAACATTACCAACGACCTTGCCCGCGTAGGCGACTATGGCCAGACCTACTGGCAGAATTGGGAGGCCTGCGGCGCCTCAGCATGTTCACTTTCCCCCACAGAGCCAACATATCCGCTCTACACAACCTGCTCCCTCGGTCGACTAGGAGCATATTACATTGACGTACGCTCCCCGTCGCACATCGCCGCGGCCATAGCTTTCGCTAAAACACACAACATCCGCCTCAGCATTAAGAACACGGGCCATGATTACTTCGGCCGCTCGGCGGTGCCCAACTCGCTCGCACTGTGGACGCACAACCTTGACTCGCTTTCTTACGACGAGACCTTCACGCTGTCAGGTTGTCCCACGAGTACGCCTAAATTAACGAACATCGGTACGATGGGAGCGGGCGTCATCGCAACGGACGCCTACGTCTTCTTCAACGGCCAGCACAAGATGGACATCACCGGCGGGTACGAGGAGTCGGTCGGCCTCGCCGGTGGCTTTGGTCAGGGTGGCGGCTTGGGTGATTTCACAGCCTTGTACGGGCTGATGGTGGACAACGCCGTAGAGTTCGAGGTTGTGACGGCGGATGGGCAAGTGCGCGTCATTAACGAGTGTGTCGACCCAGATCTGTTCTGGGCCATGCGCGGTGGCGGCGGCGGGACCTTCGCCGTTTTGACCAAGTACCGCGTTCAGCTGCACCCGGCGCTGCCCATCCACACGTACAATCTCCTTGCCGAGTTCAGCGCCGAGGGCAACGGCCTGCGCGAGATCCTCACCACACACGCGGAGAACCAGCTCGCCTGGTCGCAGGAGCTGATGACGGGAGGTGTGGACTACCTCGTCAACGGCGTCGAATTCGGCGCAGTTCTGCCCTTCGCGGACGATGGGTCCAAGCTGGCCGCGCTGATGGCGCCATTCGTGGAGGCGGTGAGCAATTCAACGGAGATCACGATCCTCGCGAGCAACTTCACCTCGTACGCCTCGTACTTGGACTACACGGTCTTTTCCAAAGCCGACGCGAAGGCCACGGAGCCCCCGGGCATATCGCAGCTGCTCGCCTCCCGCCTCATGCCGCGGTCCCTGTTCACAACCACCGCTTCGATCGCCGCGCTGGTCGACGCTGTGATCTACGGCATCACGACGGCGCGGGGCTTGCTCCCGGATACGGACATCACCGCGACACAGGTCGTTTTCGAGATGCCACTCTCGAACCCGGATACGGAGCGCAAGACTTCCGTGAACCCGGCGTGGCGGACGGCGCTGTGGCATGTCATTCATGTGGCCGAGTGGACCGCGCCGCTGGAGGCTGCGGCGCAGAAGAATGTCACGCTGGGGTTCCTGGATATGCTGGCACCGTTGAAGGCGTTGAGTCCCGGGGGCGGCGCGTATGTGAATGAAGCGTCGTATGAGGAGCCCGAGTGGGAGGAGACGTTTTGGGGGAATAATTATGGGAGGTTGTGGAGGTGAAGGGCAGGTATGATCCGGAGCATGTATTTGATTGCTGGAAGTGTGTTGGGTGGCGAGGGGAAAATGAGTGAGTATTTACCTATTCCTTTCCCTAGTATCTCGAGTTAACACTCCCTTCTAGCCCATTTTACTCCTGCTACCAGGAATGGTGAGTACAGCCAACTTTTTGTACGATTGAAGGAATCAAACGAGCAAGAATGTCAGGCGGGATAACCGTGTGTCATGAGGGTTCTTTAAATAAATCAATTAGCTAGACAAGATTCTGAACAAAATCTGAGACCTTTGCATCACTTTCATGCTGCTCAATGGCTCCAATTCTATTCAAGATCCTGAATAGCCCACACGCCTGCTTCCATGAACCAGAGCGTAGTGTACATCTGTCAACTCGCACGCAAAGCCGCCGCTGAGTGTCCAACTTACTCCACAATATCTTTGGAATATATGAGAATATCGGAAGGTATGTCCTTCACTACATCCGTAAAATGCGGACCCAGGTAGTGCCTCCGGAAGCGGGAATGGAATTCCAATTCCACGTGTGTCGAGCGCGCAACTGCTGGCAGGACTGCGTACGAGGCAAGTTCGGTGTCTGTCCACCATCGCGACACAATCATGCCTGCCAGAACCTCTTCGGTGAAATTTACGATGTGGATCTTGACAACCAAATTGTAGAAGTGGGGAGCGAGGAGTGCCACACATCTTTGTGGTACAGAGAGCGGATGGAGGCATCATCAAAGCATTTATTGCAACAGTCTATTTGCAAGGGCGTGAGCGATGGCACATTGTGGATGGCGGCTATTAGGTCGTCCGAAGTGAACAGGAGCGAATGCGTGAACTTGAGTCGAGTAATATTTGGCGCCCTGATGTGACACGAGGATGGGTGACGCAATAAACAATGCGAGACAAGGGTAGTAACACGCAGCGGGATGTTAAATTGAAGGGGAGGCAGATAGGATTGGTCAAGATCGGGGACGGGGCGGAATAGAGACAAGCGATCAGGTAGACATGGTGGGAGGAGAAGTGGAGTCGAAATTGCGGAAGGAAGAGCAAATGAAATCGGGCACGCAGTGTTATGTGATCATCGATCATCGCCAACGCCGATCAAGATGGAAGGCCGGAATCCGCGTCAGTTGACTAGGGCGAGGATTTCGGGAGTCAACATCGGGGCAGTCGCGGTGCGGAAGGAAGAGGTGATGTGGCTGTGTCGATCACCAGAGTCACCGGAGATCACCGGATCACAAAGGTCCTCTGTTGCTCTCCTCCATCGTCCATGTCTACGCCCGACCTGGCTCCGCCCAGGACTCCCCCACCGCTGTTAGCCTTATGTCAGTGTCACTGAGTATCCCTCAGACCCCCGTGTGGATGCGATTACATCAATGTTCCGTCGGGCATCGTGTAATGTTGAGACGCGCCTCCGCCGTGGGCTTTTCCTTTTTGCACGCTGCTGGTGCCCATTCCCTGACTTTTTTTCTTCATTGCGCACAAGCTTGCATTGATTTATTCGTCGATTCTGATCCTCCTGTCGTTTCTCCGTCATTTTATGGAGTGAGTTCTTCAACTCATATTTGAACGTTGCTCCAGGCATCCTCGTTCCATTATTGGTCCTCTTCTGACGTCGTGATCCCCTGGCGTCTGTTTGTTCTATCTCTCCTCCTTTTGCCATTTTTTTTTGTATGGGGTGGCCCCGATAGAAAAGAGATATGGTAATTGACCACCCCTTATCGTCGCGCCAGTCTTCAGAGGAATCGGGGCGCCCATGTTGGATTATCTCAATAACTGGATCGACACACAACACGCAGGATCTGGCCCATTTCGAGCCCACATTCTCCCCTTGGTAGCTGAACAGTATAGACCCACAAAGCTCTTTGTCGAACTCAGGTCCTGGATGAGTGCGGAGATGCAGTCACGCGAGAGTTTGGTCCCGGTTTTCGTTGACAAGTTTCGAGAGCTGCCGCCTTCTTTCGCTTCCTCATTACGAGCCAAGCGGAGTCTGACATTGCTGGTCAATTCCGCGACCGTCTGCACATCACGGGAATGCAGCTCGACATCGGGACAAGCCATGAGGCATGATATTGTTACTCATATCCACCAAAGGATGGAGAGCATTAGACAGTCCAAGCGTGTACCCTCGGATCGGAGTGGCCCGGAGAGCACGTCGTCAACAACCTGGCCGAGTATTCGAGCGGGATGTTCATTTAGGCCTAATCTATGAAACACTGTATATCGATGCGCACCCCTCCATACCATCTTATCTGAATCTTATGGCGTTCCTGCTGCGAATGTGTGGCGGTGCACACGGGGATCACCGAGGATTTGGCCTTCTTTCACCCTCATAGCTGGTTTCCTTGGGCGCCAGGTGTATCTTCGGCTTATTGACTTGTACCCGGGACTCCAAGCTTGCTCAGTGCCTTTCCATACCATGTTTTTCCCGTAACTCTTTCGGATTCCGGGGAGTCCTACTTCACTCCCTTTGAGATTTTCTAGACCTACCAATCCCCCAAGTGGCTGCCTGCCTCGGCGCTCTGTCATCTTCTGCCAAACCAGCTCTGTGCTGCTATCATCAGCCGAGCGTGAACCCACATTTAGCCTCTTTGAGTTAGTCCAAATGACCACGGATATATATAGTGCGCACACAGCCCGGATAGAGGCAACGACTTACTTTAGTATTTAGCATATAACGGTGATCAACTTGTCCTGCCTCGGTGGCGCGTTTCGGCAAGATCAATGAGATCGGGCGGTCCACCAGATCGCCTAGACTGTTACCGGCTTGTATACTCGGTGGCCACGCTCCAAATTCATGACGAAATCCCGCGTCTCAGCGTAATTTTAGCCCGACACCTCAAGGAGAGGGTGACTGGTGTGCTTGGATTGCGGATATTCCCACCCAATTACGACAGCGTGGCGATAGTGTGGCAAAGGATTCGGTACCTCAGTCCAATGACCCGACCGCAGGAGCAGACATTCTGACAGATGCTTCTAAACTGTGCTCACAATCATCGCGAAGCTTCTGTGCATTTATCACTGTGGCAACCTCTTCCGGCCCACAGGCATCAGTATGTTTCGGGCAGTTGCGCCATTTTTACACGATATATCTTCACATCCGCCGTAGATATCGTTCACCCCTCCTCCCATGACGCAGATCTCCGTCGTGAATGCAAGTCTTGCAGCTGTTGCATCGGAACTTCTCCTCTACGGAATATATCTTGCTCTGTCATTCTTCTACACTCTGTTAATCTTCCAACGGCAACGCGCTTTCGCCGGTGCATCAAAGGCCCTGCGAATTATGTCGCCCGTATTTATTGCGATGTCAGGTCTGTGGTTGGCGGTTACTGGCGTAAGTTTTGAGTACCACTGTCACTGTGTCCAAGTTAACTCTGCTGCAGCACTGCATCGTCGGCGTCGTCCGCCTGTTCCTCGCAGTCCGGCCCACAGAAGCCAGTGCCAACCTGTTCTATTCAGACTTTTCCCACATAACCGAACTCGTCAAGTACGGCTTCTTCACAGTCTCCGTATGCATCGGCGATGGTTTGCTGGTTCGTCCATTCTGATCGGATGCGAACCAAGCTCATGACATAGGAATTTAGATTCACAGAGTCTGGGCGGTCTGGGGATTCAATACCCAAATAATTATTCTGCCCATATTAACGCTGATGGGTATTGCCGGTGAGTCCGTTGCGATAGTCCCACCCCTAGCTCATTTGGAACTCTCTGCTAGCATTCGGCGTCGGCTTAATATATCAACTTTCACAATTCACGCCGAAGGACGACTTGTTCACTGGTCGCTTCTATATGTGGGGTACCGGGTTGTGTGTTTTCACCCAGTGGTAAATAAGCACAATAAATTATCTGCAGTGATTAGCTTAAACATTCCGATCATGCAGTACGAACTTTTATACTACTGGTTGGTTAGGGCGAGTTTGCCCGCGGCCCATGTTCCTGATGTGCAATGCAGGATTCATCTGGTACAAATTGTGGTCAACTACTCGAGTTGTTGAACCACTTGGAGGAAGCAGTCTTGCGGTATGTATCATTACACATTAATCTTGCCCGCTTACATTGAATCTTTCACAGAAAACAATGCGGGCTTTTCTTGACAGTGCGGGCCTCTTTGCGTTCGTCATGTTTTTCCTTTGCATCAAAGTGATTAACTTTGTATCAAGTGCCTGGGGGCTGTTTCACTTAATAAGCTATCAATTCCACTCCAACATCCAATTCGTCGCCATCGATGGCCTACCCGCCATCGTCGGACTCACGAATGCCTTGATTCTCGTTCGCCTGCGTTTGGACTTCGCCGCACATGCGACGCAGCCACGTGGCACCGCAAGCCACACGATCAGATTTTCACCGGACTTGGAGTTGGGTCAGAGTGCGTCGGAAGCAGAGGCAGAATCGCTGAAGGTACTTTTAATCGGTCCTTCAGCCTGATCTCAAAGAGACCCGCGTATACAGTTGTTTTCAGGGAACTCTTTGTGAAAGCCCTGCGCTCCCTGGTTGGCCTTGTAGTTTGTACCAAGGATTTCGTGTTGTATTGTTCTCAGTAAAGTGGGATAAATCCAAAGAAGGCGGAAATCCGGGACTGTCTTCCTTCATGCAGGAATACCTGCTCAGCGTCCTCGAGTCGAATGTATGATCATGGAGGTCTCAAATGAAACGAGATGATACTCTCGGACGTCTGGTATATCGCCATCCATTTCTTTGTTCATCGCCCTAAAATTCAGAGGCGACGTCGAGGGTTTTCAAGTCAGGGGAAGATCTACCTCCATTGGGTATCTGTAATGGTGGCTGGCCGTGAAAAATCCCCGAGTTTCACCCTACTCGTATATACTCCTGCAACGAGAATCAGTGTATGAATAAGAAGGTTAATGGGCTGGAATTTTGGGTGTGGGCAGGTGGGAAGTATATCTACATTTTGCCCCCATGAGCGCCAGAGGGGAGCAAGGGGAACGGATCGAAACCCCGACCGCAACGTTGTTACAAAGATGTGTATTCGGCGCCCACGAAAAAAAACTAACCAGAAGCCGGCGGCGAGATTGATGAAATGCATCTGGAGGGCGAAACCTGATTGGTACCTCAGACTGTCGGGGGGGGGGGGGCGAGCATAGCTTTGTGCTGATACCGAAATCTCATTTTTGTAGCAAGATTTAGTGGAGGGTCCAACATTTGCAATAGGTTCACGCGAGAATGTGTCGATAGAGGCCTAGGACTTCATTTTGGCCGCTCTTTATGTGCCGTTACCCATGTATGTATTGCTTTTAGATCCAAGTGTAGACGGCCAATATCTCCCACTACACATTCGAAATCGTACTGTGCGTTCGGTACTTTATGTGCCCCTCCCGTCCCTTGGCCCATCGCATTGCTGTTGGTGTCATACTCTTCGCTGACAGCGCGTGTGTCTGCCTCCGACGCCAACAAATGTCCGTCTTATCTTCGAGCCAATGGTGGTGACGATTTTCGCCACCGCCATGTCATCCGTGGTGGCACAGCTCTTTCTGTATAATCTACTTCACGCCTTGTCAGTCGCCCTCTCACTAAACCTTGTCCTATCAAATGTAAGCCAATTCATCCAAATATTCGCGCCATTAAACTTGATGCCTCCTCCCTTCAGCTTGGACTCTCATGGGCCTCAGGACTGCTATTTATCCGACAAGAAGGGGGCATGGATGGTATCGTTTCCTGAGTCCTCAACAACCACGTACAGGTATAGGCATTCGGCATAGGGCCGAATGCCTATGCTACTAAAGTTGTATGTACTCCCAAACCCCCTAACCCGAACACTAACTCGCCGAACTCGGCAAGCTGCCGAGCAACATCACCAGCCAATTGATCAGGCATTCGCGCCATCAATAGGCATTCGGATGCCGGTCCGAATGCCTATGCTACTAAAGTTGTCGTGCCTCGAATTGGACGTATGGATGTCATTTGACGACATCATCTCTCTGCGCATCACTTGAACTACCTCTGCTGCGTCGATTGAAGATCGGAATGACGGGTTTGGAGAATATGCCTTACTCTTCCCAGCCTTCCTCCATCTCCATAGCCTTGAAATCATCGCTCCGCCGGGTTTCGAACCCAATCCGAAGGGCCACTTGCAGCTGTTAAACTAGCTGACGCTCCCCGCTCTGCGGGGCTTCCAATTTCCCGAGGCATCCTTCCCTGCGACCTCCATACCCGCAATAAAAAGCCTAATCGCGCGTTCAAACTGTCTCCATATCATCACCGAGGACGCGGAACACTCGACACATTATTATCGCTCGCGCTTTCCCGACATCAACGCTCTCGCTGTAAACGGGGTCGACGCTTTTTATGAGGAAGAAGACGTGGAGGATTCGGATTTGGGTACGGGTACCGATACTGAGAGCGACTATGGGTCTTCCGATGAGAAGGATAGCGAGGACGGTGAGGTGTCTTTGTCGGCAACGGGTGTTCATGTTTCTTGAGATTGTGGTGCCGTCAATCTTGTTACCGTCTTGGTCTTAATAATTTCCCTGGCGCTCTTGCACCTTCCGCACATTCTCAATTCTTGGTCTAGATCGTCGGACAGCTCAAATTGCAATTATATCTCGTGTATCGTGCTCAGATCTTCAATTACGTGCTTCCCTCGGAATCCCACTTGGCGCAGGTCAGCTGTCTATTTCTGTGTGAGGCCATCTCCGTCGTCTTTAATTCTGCATGAGAGGAGGCCAAGAATTTCTGCTGATCTATTCAATCTATCTTGATTTGACCTGACGTATGTACTCGTCTAATTCCTGCCAACGCTTAGAGTGCGGAAGGATCGCGTCGAAGAATTTACGCAGGGAAGGCGTGTGGGGTTTGTGGATTATCTAAATGCGCAGCGGATACCGGCGGGAGCGAGCCAATCAAAGTCGGAGAAGACAAATGCAACGCTCATTGGTCTCGACGGTAGTGGAGAGTAGAGGTCGATTTCGGCCCAAAGGCAAGGGGTCGACAACGCGATTTCTCGCCATGCATTGCAAACATGCCCGATTAATAAGGGAAAACCGGGACTGAGGCGATGCGTCGTCTGAGTCAAGGCTCTGGACAAAGATTTCGGAAGTCATTTCGTCGGGCAAATTCAAGATTGGGTAGACGTAGGGTAGGCATCGAGACGGGTTTGTAGGGCCTGCTGTTCCCGTCTCAACCCGTCGATGGAGTTTTCAGGCCTAATAGTCTCCCAATTGTAAGATTCGAGGTCGGTCGTTCGCCTGTTTAGTTCTTCGAGACGAGCGCGAGCGAGGTGGGGCGTAAATGAGACGGTGACTGGCTTGTGACTGGCAGCGATTCCATTGTCCTTTCAGTGATTCAGTCAGAAACTGACGAGATAAGCCTGTGGGTAGAACGTACTTCAGGGGATATCGGCACCCCCGCTTTCAGTGAGCTCAGTCGCCGAGCTGATAGGCGTAGGCTCGTAGCCGCGAAAAACAGAGGTGATGGTTGTCACGCGTGACGTGCCATTGGTTCTTGAGCCAAACACCCACAAACCGAGAGTTTTAAGAAGAACGACAAGGAAAATGGTAAATAAGCCAGAGAATTATAACGTTGAGCATTCAAGTTTTTTGCCCAAATGGCGAGCCAAGCCGCTGTTATCCAGTTCAAATATCTAGCAGGCTCTTTCCCAGAGTGGAGCGGAACAGACGATGCGAGAAAGTCGCCCAAGACAGATCGGAATGAAGAAAATGAATGATACTTCCAATAACGAAACTGCACTCCGGGGGGACCTAGTGAAGTGAGAGTATTTTGTAGACCGAAAGAATAGAAGGGCAATTTCATACTTAGATATGATAACATGGCTGAAGTTTAATCGAGGCAGAGACCAAGAATTTGTTGAGCAGAGTTTCGGCCCCGGAGCTGGATTCGAAGCAGAAGGCAATAAAACATGGGTCATGCTAGGCTTGAATTGTCGGGTCAGCCATGAAATAACGATGGAAATATAGTGCTTACCATATTTGGAGGCTCTGTGAGTTGTGCGTTTTGAGAGTCGATTGCACCAGCGCTTGACTATTAGTACGCGACACCACTCACGAGTGATCGCGCCTTTAACCTGTTGGAAAGCACAACGATGGCCTCAGGAAGGGAGGATTTCGAGGGTAATGTCGAGCCAGACCGTGAAGCAAAGCGTGGCGGGCCATCAGTAAATCCTGGGCTTGCTACAGAGCACTACAGAGTACTACATAGCGCGTATAGGGTCTATAGTGCCTGTAGTGTCTGTAGTGAAGGGTATTTGATCTATAGTACTCCATAGTGCTGTGGGGCCACTATTTAGTACTACAGAGTGCTCTGTAGTGGAGCCTTCCCAGCTTAAAAAAAATCATTTCGTGCTCGTTCAACTTTATGATACTCTTTGTTCTGATTCTTAGCACATTCAGTAAGGACACTTGAGTTCATATTTATTTTTGTGACTATTACATTGGACTAATTAAATTATAATTAAATGTGTGCTACTGGCCGGAATCAAACCTTTGAACTCTCGAGAACAGACAAAATACTACTGCAGACAAAATACCCAGTTAGTCTCTCGTAGACAGACACTACAACAGTTTTGGTGCTCGTGCCTCGCATGTTGTAGTCTGTTGATAAGGTCGATCGAACGATTGCTGGCCTGCTTATTACAAATCGCAAAAAATATGTGGGATGCTGGTATGCATTCCAGAAAGTGTTTTCACAAATGTGAGGTCCTATTAGTATTTACCAGCATGAGATGAACAACATCTCCCCCCAATTCGCGGTGGCAGAGTTGAAAAACTAGGGATCGAACTTAGATGGCTCAATGGATGACAAATCCTGACATAATCTGCTTTTTTGTTCCGTGAGCATGGAAGTGCAGGCATAAGATTTGAGGAGATATTTTGGGGTCAGACATGCATTTAAATACCCTTTCTCTCTGAAAGTTTGAAGGTGGAGGTCCTGGAAGTGCTAAACAGGCATGGCAAGATTTCAAACTCCGATGATTTGTAATAAGCAGGCCACCGATACACGTGGCGCAGTTAACTACAGACTAATACCCAGTAGACTAAAGTAACCATAAAAGGCTAGGAAAACTTATGCAATATATGAGGGCTGTCTGATTTTTCTAGCTTATAACATCTTTCTCATCTGTGCTTACCTCAAATATATACATTCTGGGGCCCCGACATAATATTGGGAAAGGTACTCCTCATGGGTTGCTCTTCGCTTTGCTCTGTAACAGCCAGAGCAACAGAACTGTTACAGGAGGGGCCTAGTGAATGGTAGCCAGGGATAGGCCCCTGGGTACCCTGAGTCCTGCTGATTTCATGTTCTAAACTTGCAGCCAGCAGGCACTTGCGAGAGGGATGTACCGCTTCCCCGAAACCCTCCCGTGATCCAGGAGGGTCCACGGTACCAAAATTGAATTCATTTGGTTGTATAGGCATATTTGGGTGCATTTATGGACCGCCGTCACGGAGTCTTTCAATTTTACGACCGCAGTTTGCAGCCGAATAATAATAATATTATAAGGTTAACAGTTATTGGTCGCACTCTTAAAGTTGAACGTAATGGATGATTCAATTGTTAAATATGAATGATGACGCCAGCATGGCTGTTGTACAAGAGTGATGACGAGAGGCATGGATATTATACTTAAAGGCATGAATGATGACACCGGCATGGCTATTGTACAAGAGTGATAACGAGGGGCATGGGTGTTATACATGAACAAAAATAAAGGCGATCACCGCCAAATCACCGCACGTCAACTGCGCGTTACTAGCAGAGTAGAGGAGATTAAAAAACTCGCTAGAGAGGAACATAGCTGGGGCCATAATACCCACAGTTACCGCCACCGCCGAGGTGTCATCTGCTTGTGCGACTTGAAAAGACCGCCAAGAGAGGTACCTGTCACGTGATCTCGGGCCGGATGCGGACTAAGTAATGGTCACAAGGGACGGTCATATGAGGCCAGTCACACCGGTGATTGCCAATTTTCGGCACCCCGGACGTTCTATTCGAATGCTGAGGGATCAGATTCAATTTCAGCCGGATGGAAGCTGGATCTGATTCCATGAGTTTCGGTTGCACAATCGACTGAGGCCCGAGTGTTATTCTGATAGTCCAACTTTAAAGTAGAACATCCGGTGTCCCAAAACTTGGCAAACATGACCATGTGTGCTAAAACAAAGAAATGACAAAGTGGGAACAAAGGCCCAGTACCTATCACTAAGCTTCCCAAATTTCGAGAGGTCGGACATTCTATCTGAAACTTGGAACATTGGAATGAATTTCAGGGATGAGCTGATGCTGGAACTGAAAAACTGGGAAACAGCTTTGGTGCTGGATAAGCTGAATCTTGTTCTGATATGCCGGGTTTAGAATACAATGTCCGGCATGCCAAAATTTGGCACTCGCCTGTGTGAGTGCTCATCGGTCTCCACAGTGAGGAGAGCAGGAGGGGGGATGAGAAGAGGCGGGAGGATAACATTGAAAGGTACAAGATGCATTGGCTGGTCTACACTCGACAGCTATGAGTATTGAGGATGCATAAGTATGTCACCGACATGAATCTGCCTGTGACACTAGTGAGAGTGGCGTTGACGAGAGACCGGAGCAATGGCCTCGGCAGCAGTGGGAGAGGAGCACCAGAAGTCTTGACAATGGATGGTACTCCCTCCTCCTTTGGAAAGGTCTGTGAATGCCAACAAAAGAGCCATAGCAGTAAGATTTAGTCTAATGCACATGGTCCTAGCCATGGTAATTGTTTCTAAAGCCACGGAGCCAGCCAAGCCCATGGCTGGTTCCATGGTAAAAGGCTAATGGTCCTTATTCTCTAATAGTGGCAAAAATGAATGATAGTAACAGGGATTGAACCATTGAACCACTACCTGATGAGGAATATTCAGACAGGTATCAAAAGCTGCTAGACCATACTGCTAATACATGCTACTTTTTGTTCCCAGGTAGGGTAAGGCTAGCCTTACCCTACCTGGGACAGCTTATACCCACACCTAGGGCAGGCAAGCTGCCCTAGGTCTTCGAAATTGTTCTACATGCTTATTCTCTGTTTTTGGCAGTATTCTAACCCTAACCAACCTAACCAAAAAACCTAACCAGCCCTAACCAACCCCAACCAATCCTAGCCAACCTCTAACCAACAAAAAAATACTATACCTTGGGACCCTAACACCTAACCTCCTAACCCCTAACTCTAACCACTAACCTCCAACACTAACTCTAACACTAACCTGGCCCTATGCGGGCCATAATATGTGGGTGAAAATGCTTATTCTGTGCTTTGGATTGCACTGATCTATCCCTACTAGTTAAGTGAGTTCTCACTCCTGTTTAGCTCAGTTGGTTACAGTGCTACTTTCATACCTTGTGTAAGCTGCACTCTCACTTTTTGGGTTCGATTCCTGTTGCTGCCTTCCATTGTTTTTAATAACCAACAGTCTAATGGCTTTGGCCCTAGCCACCCATGGCTAGAGACAGGGCAATAAACAACGATTACCCTGGCTGGCTCCATGCCAGGAGACTAAATCCTACAACTAGGGGTGAACAAAATGGCGCAAGATAGCAAATAAGGCTTTAAATATTGGGCTCATAGGCTCCTTCCGCTATTTGCGGTGTAGCTCGTAGGCTACGCGGGTGTGGGGGTCACCCTTGGGTGCAACCCCTGGCGCAAACCCACTCCCTGACACATTAACCAGCACCAATCTTGCATTGTCCCACCACGACCAGCAAAAGTCATCGTGGGAAAATGGGAGATGGTGGTGGTAACGGATCAAGGAGGCCCCCACAACCCAGCAAATTAACCGTTCTTTAAGCAAATGGCTCCTCGGCTGTGCTATTTCCCTACATATCCTTGGTCTTTTTGTCCTGCTCTTTGCATCATCTGTGTGTAACTCCTTTCAGACTGCATTTTGCTCTGCTTTTGTGGTACTGTTGCCTGTATGTTCAACTACTGTCTCCATTTGTAGCCCAGTTTGTGGATACTGTAGCATTTCGTTCAAATCGACAGTCACGTGTCACGCACCCCCCCTATTGATATCGAAATTTCGCAAGGGTCACGCATCACGCAGCTGTTTGTCGAACCTCTCGAGCGTCAGACAGGGCTCAAAATTGCCTGTAAGACCCAAAAAAAGCAAAAAATTTCGTTTCGGTGTCGAAAATTTCGCTGGTGGGGGGGGGGTTATATTATACTCATCAGGTCCACAATATGAACGACGAGTTTACTGAAGATATACATGTGGTACTGTAAGGGTGGCTATCCTCACAGAGATCCTCAAGATAACAACAGAACACACACCGATTCCAGGGGTTAGATCATGCAAGACGCTGGCAGAATGTGGACTGGCCGGCCGTTTGAATGGCTGGACCTCCGGTTAAAACCTCGTGGGACCTGACCACGAGCGGAGTGCGCAAGTGTACGGGAGGAGTTCTCTCCTCCCAGGTAAAAATCCCCGGTGTCCACCAGTACACAAACGCTGTCGCATGTCGTCCCTTTGCACGATGCATGCGAAAGACCACCGCAAAATTTACGTGCGAGGCACGGGTGCTTCCACGCAGAGCATGGGAGTGGCATCAAAGATTTTTAAAACATCATAGGCCAGTTTTGCCAGGAGAGGCGTGATCTCCCTTTGAGGCAGAATATCCCGGAAGAATTTGAGGCAATTGTTGGGGTCCAGTGTATTGTCGAGTTCAGGTATTTCGGCATAAATCTTGGTTAAAAAGGCCTCCCGGATTGGTTTGAGTTCGGCGTGCTCGCATTTGAACATTGCATGAGCAGGGTCTTCAACATATATATAGCAGAAACGACAGAGGCGCCATTCGCGAGGCCCAATTTTCTTGCCGTGCTCCTTCCATCTTCGCCTCTCGATTGCAAGTGAGTGGCCTGACAGTATCATTCGCGTGAGTGCACACTGATATTCTGGAGTCTTAACTCGTAGGTAGTGTCGGAAATCCAGGCTCTTCTTCACCAGTTTATGTGTCTCGTTGTCCATTTATAAGCGACCAACCAGAAGGTCTCGTACGCGCGAAGACGACTGGATTTCAGTATCGATCCAGGCTTCCTTTGAAAGCTTCACATTTTTCATGACAGATTCCACATATTTGACCGTAATTTCAGATGCGATATCAAATTCAACTGGGAGGTGGAGACGGGACAGCACGATCCGAAGGTCATTGAACCAAGAAATCTTCTGGATGCGAGCCAAGGTGAGTGAGTCTTGCCAAGCATTCCATGCAGGCCGTTTGTGGCTGAGCTCCAGCCGATAGCATAAAGTCTTCAAGGCCAGGTATACTCGCCGGTATTTAATTGGCCATATGCCTGTCTCAGAAAATAAGACGGCGCGCTGAAACGGTGCACTTGCGTGCAACAGTGAAATCTAATATCAAAAAGAGCAAGACAACGTCTGCTCAATTTAACACCAAATAAAACACTGACTACTACTCAATAATGCGCGTGTGTGTGCGTTCAGGGAAGTAGGATTTAAAAACCCTTCAACCTTAAGAACAAGTGGTTGTAATTGACTTTATGGTTGTCAAACCGTTGGAATAACCGTAGTTAATTTAAACAACCCCCAAGTTGTAGTGGCAATGTAATAGAACCCACAAGACTGATAAGTCTTGCTGAACTAAATAGCTGGTGAGGCTAAAGACTCAAAAAGAGCTTTGTGCCAACAAGGGGGGTGATAATTGACTGTCTATCTAGTACATTTGGTGGAGCTTTATAGTGTTACTGGCTACTGCAGGTTACAAACAATATAATAATTTAGCGGAGAGAGAATGCACATTTGTAAGTGCCCAGATAAATAGAATAGAACATCCCTACTGCCCAGCTTTAGAGAACAGAGCATCCAGCCTGCTCAGATCTTGGGATATAACCATCCGAGCAGCTTTAAAACACTATTTCTAAGCCAATTCTCCCTACCAAGCCCATTATTAAGTAGTATGTACTCAACAATAGACCAATCAACCTTACAAACCCTCCTACAGGTTGTATTGTCATTTCCCTACGCGAAGACTAAGTGCGCATCGTGCCATTAGCCCTCTTAATCATCCATTTACAGGTGTGTTGTTCCTTGTTTGTTCCCTACTTCAAGACACGCTGGGGCACATGACCACCTCAGGGCCGGGCTTTCCAGTTCCAGTGTGCGTACATAGTTCAACCTTTGGTTCAATAGACTTCAATGGCAGTTTAACTAATTCCTTCAATAACTCCCTTGGTTACCTGGCATCCATATTGACACCGAACTTGCTACACGGGTTCCCTGCAGCCTGTCAGGTGAGTCCTATAGCTAGCTGATTAAACTCCAGAATAATACTAGTGACTCTGTTAAGAGTACTGATAGAATCCCTTCATTCAATATTGTTTAGAGCTAGTTTTCAATGCTTCATAGGTTTAATACTCAGTCTCGGGACAAGACTAGTACCCTCTGTGTCTTACTTCAATTAGATTGCTCTAATGTAACTTTGTAAAATCAAAGAATTTAGGCGTGTTCAAAACCACGCCTTATCAGCGCATAGATCGAGAGCCGAGTCCAAGCATTCGGCGTAGAAACATAAGTTGAACTCTTTCTAGCATTTTGAGGCCCTTTGAGTCCACGTCCAAGCATACGTCGCAGCCCGCCGTAAGATATGGGTCCACACGAGCCATATATAGTGTTCGTGCATCCCACGTCGGAAGTGACCCTACAAAGCGATCCAGCCCAAGAATAACGTTGGCAATGGTGCGAGCCTTTTTTGCCTTGATCTTGTATTGTTCTCGCCACATGGATTTGGAACCCATTTCGAACCACACTCCCAGGTAGCACGCTTTTTTGACGAGAGAAATATTTTGAGTGCCGAGATGAAAGTTTGGAACAACTTTGGGGACTCGCCCGTAGACTTGATATAAACATTTTGGAATTGACGTGAGACAGCCGTTATTGTTGCACCACAGTTGTGAGTGGTTGAGGTGAGTTTGAAATCCAGGAGGAGCTCCGGAAGCGACGAGTATATCATCTGCATGTTCCACATTGCTTATGGGGACCCCGTTCAACTCGATATCCTCGGGGTGCCATGCGAGAATAAAATCTGATATGAACAAGTTCCATAGATGTGGAGAGCCCGGGTCGCCAGTCAGGATTCCGAGAAGCGATCTGAATGCAGCGGCGAAGCGACCGTCTAGGCGCACCATATAGCGAATTCTGTCGTACAATATTTTCAACCATTCAATCATTGGCCCTGATATGCCCATGTTTGCCAATTTTACCCAGAGCGTTGATCTGTCTGTGCCTGGAAAAGCAATTTTGAGGTCCAGGTAGGCCACATAAAGAGGCTTGTTCAAGTCATAGGCCTTGTCTATGAGACAAATGAGTACAAAGACATTGTCATTGGTCCTGAGGTGCGCTTGGAAACGTTTCTGGGTAACGGGCATTACACCGAGGTCTTGCGCTGCCTCTCGGATTCTTCGGTCAATAATCAAGGTCAACATCTTGAGCATGCAGCATTCAAGTGCGATGAGGCGATAGCTAGAGGGATCTGTTGCATCCTTGTCCTTTTTGAGTATCCCGATGAGAAGAGCAATTAGCCATAGCCGCGGCATGTCGCGCTTTTTGAGGCAATATAGAAAGAGTTCAAGAATTTTCTCGTTGGGAATGGCAAGGCAATCCTCATAAGATAAATCGTCTACACCCGCAGAAGTATCAAGTCCGTGCTCCTTGATATGTCGCTTCATCCATTCGACATCCTCCAGGGTTATGTCACGCGTACACGACTGCCGGGGTGATTTATCAATTCGGTTTTGGTTAAGTTCGCGAGCCATCCGCGCGTTGAACTCAAGTTGCTCCTTATTGGACGATTTCGGCGTGACTTCGGGATAGTTCAGACGGGCCTCGAAGTCGACTGAGAGTTCTGTCACTGTAACCTTGGGTTTCTTGGGCCGCGGGTCCGTTCGTTTGCGAACAAAGTCCCAGAATTCTTTGTTGTTTTCACAGGTCAGAAGTTCCTTCCGTAGAGCCGACTGTAGCTGATGAACCTTCGCTCTGCCTCGATGTGGACGATCCATATAGACCGTATCTTCGTCGTCACCTGTCTTCCATTTCTTGGGATGAGGCGGGGAGGTCTCTGGGAGATCTGTAACGACCTTTCGTCCCGAGTTCACTGGCTGATTCTGAATGTTAGGTACAATGAATTCATTTGACATCGGTTTAAAAGAAAACAGCTCTGCGTGCGGAGTGATCTTGAGGCCTTTTTTTGCAAGGCCATGTGCATGTTTGCGGGACTCATTATCGGCGTTGAACTCCACATGAACGAAACATGTACGTGCATGGCGCACTGCGAGGAGTTTGATTGTGTCTTTGAAGATGTCTCCGTTTGCGCCTGGCCAGCCCAGGGCCATATTCTTCGCTGCTGCATAGCAGAGTTGGCGGATTACTAGCTTGGATGTGCAGAAGATTACGAGTCGAGTTGTGGCTGGAGCTCGAAGCAGTGCCTCATGAATTGCAAAAATTCGTGCACGGTCTGCTGTGCTTGATTCTGGTCCGGGAACCGCTAGAGCCATATTAAGTGGAGACGACAGGCCAAAGAACACACCAGCCCCGGCGTAGGCCGTCTTAGATCGCACACCTTCAACATAGATGTAGATGGAACTCGATTCCGCCAGTATAGGGCCCCATAAAGAATCCAAAGCTTGATCGGGAGTTTGTCTGGCATCCATAGTGGCCTGATATAAGTTGTCAATTGTTCTTGTGCTACGCAAATCCGGGTGTTCCATGCGCTCCTGAGGGTCCAACCGATCAATTTTGAAAATGTCAGCATCTAGTGTAATGCAGATTCGACTGTGATCCGACCAATCGTCATCTGGATCGGGGGTTGGGGATTCAATATGAAGATTTCGGACTTGAGGAAGAAGGCTTTTGGAGGCGAGAGCGTAATCGATAACAGAGCATCCGCCGGGCTGCCAGGAGGTAAATCGACCGGGCGATGCACTCTCGAATGATGTTCCATTCAAGATAACTAACCCGTATGTGTCACATTGATCCAAAACAGTGCGTCCGCGCGCGTTCATCTTTGTGTCCGGATCCGAGGAGATCCTCGCCAAGTTCACTGGTTCAGACTCCACCTGGGATGAGCCAGTCCGTGCATTTATGTCCGTTAGAACAAGGACAGGCTTATCATCACTTCGCGTGCAAAGTGCAATAGTTTCCCACAGCATTTGAATAGGTTCAATGTCGGTCCAGCCCTGCCAGCGTGATGACACAGGTGGGATGTAGGCACCAATCAGCCAGATTGAGCCCATATCAAGCACTAGAATATCTGGGGAGCTCAGGTTGGACTTTGTGAAATCGAGGCTATCCCGGATTATGAGCGCGATACCTGCTCCGCGCCGCTGTGCACTTAGGGTTGGCCTACGCGGGAGAGAAATGAGTGAATAGCCTTGGGGAATATCTGCGGGTTCATCTTCGCCTGGAAGCATATCAGTCTCCGCAAAGAACATGATATCGTAAGTCTTGAGAATTCTTTGAAATTCCGGGCTCGTCAACTTCAATGTAAAGTCGTGATGTATATTCCAATACATTATTTTAATTGACCCATCGGGGGGTGTATGGAGGGTGGGAGGTGTGTCTGGACGAGGGTTCGTAACACCTGTACGTCGCGGATTGCGCCTGGGTCCATTTCCACCTGTACCTGTCGTGCTCACGTTGCCTTGAGTAGCATTCGTGCCATTTCGTGAGGCATTCGTGGTTCCACTGCCATTTTGGGTAGCTGCGCGGCCCTCTGCAGCAGTCCGAACCGACCTACCAGGGCTGAAACCGGGTTTCTGTTCATTACAATGGAGCACAAAGTCCATCCATGGCGATGGTAACTCGCGGTTGATCCGAAGTTGCGAATTGCGCAAAGCAAAGCTTGCCGAAACATGTGATTCATAAATGTTGTAAGAAGAGATGCGGCCGCTCAAAAATTGACCAGATACGGAGGAGGCCTTCGAAGATTCTGAAGTTCGGCACCTGTTTAATGCGTTGGCGACGAGCACAAAGAACGCTGCCGCCAATATCAGGATGCTCAAGGGAGGTAATTGCACTGCCTTGACGTTGATGGGGCCCAAAGGGGCACGGAGCATGACGGGTAACCACCCGAGGGATCCGCGTGATGGTCCGTGCACTTGGGGGTCTGCTGGCCTTGAAAACGCGTTTCCGCTCGTGAACGCCCTGCCGTCGATTGCGACGGTGGGGAAACTGGGGGCAGCGTCGCGTTCGCAAACAAACTGCATTGGATTCCGGATGAGCTTCCCGGCGCCATCAAGCAAACATGTGCTTGGAAATGTCCAATTGAGGTGCAAAGGAGGAAGATTCGACGACACCCGATTCCAGGTGTGTCCCGCTGCGACGTTTGCGCCGTGAACTATTGAGACAGCGGCTCCAGGAGTGGGTAAAACGGGTAAAGGCCACGCGTTTGCACTAACAGCCGCGCGATTCCGCACCCCAAAATTTTTTGTTTTCATGATCTTCGGCTCGACTGCGGTGTCCACACGATTCGGAAGCTTGTACGTGGGCTTGCTTGTGAAGTATGAGGTATTTGGGGCAGGAGCAAAGTCGTTCGACGGTGTTTGACAATTTGACATGGTGGTTTGTCCCTGTCACGCCAAATTTTGGCTGCTGTTGAAATGTCAAATTGGTTTTTTGGGTCACGCATCACACCCGGTGTCGATTTAAATGAAATACTACAGTACCCCATTTGTGCAGCCTCGAAAAAATGCCCTGTACAGATAATAATCATCCACATGACCCATCTGTACTGTGTAAGGATCCCCAGGGGTAGAGGTATACCTCCCAAGGTCAGAGGTAAGGTACAAGGAGGTAGGGGTAGAGGTCAAGACATTTTGAAACCTCCCAAACCTTTGGCATACCTTGACAGGTCTGGAGGTACCAAAAGGTATGGCCAATCTGTGGTCCCAGCTTACTTTTTGGAGGTTGAAATGCAAATTTTCTGGTTATGGAGCAACCTCAGATTATATATTTGTGATTGATTTGTAATAGCACCTAGTATCCTTTTAATTTGTACAGTTGTCAAACCATGTGACCTTTTGTTGAGGTCAGTAAGCTTTTTGGTTTAAGCTAATTAACTTCTTCTCAGTACATTAGAGTCTCAAAAGAGATTTGTTTAGACTGCAAACAGCAAAGTAAATGTTTCTGATGAATATCAATCAAACATTTATGCAAGAATGGCTGAGGACCTTTCAAGGTAGACCTCTGAAGGTTGGGAGACAGGTATTAGAGGTATACCTCCAAGGTTTGGGAGGTAAGGGAGAGGTATACCTCCTAGAGGTCAGAGGTTTTGGAGGTAGAGGTAGAGGTTAGCCCCTCCGTACCTCTACCTTTACCCCCGGGGAACCTTGGTACTGTGATCCACAACCAAACACAGTTTCTCGCAGCAAGTTCTTACTGCACCGCAAGTCTTTTCATTCATAAATGTCGCTGCGGCCACGTAGACTCTCGAGAATTGTCCGCACATAAATACGGTATAGTTTCTGGCTTTTCACAATCTGTCGCCCTCCTCAATTTACCGCACTGAATGTATCCAGCTCGAAGGTTCAGTGTCATGCTTGCGCTGCAGATTGCTATGTATACTCATCAAATCACACTCACTTCCCCTGTATTCACACCCTCACAACTGTCTCGCTTTTTCTGCGGTTGTTCAAGCACTCTCCAAACTGTTCTCCCAAATTCACTGCGCAATGACTGTCTTGACTCCGGTGGCAAATAATACCTGTTTGTGCAAACATGATGTGCTCTTCTCGCACTGAGCCACTGTTTCAACATTCTTGGCACCTGGCTGGCTCACTTCCGCTCCTTCACAAGGATGACAAGTTGCCCATAGACAAGAAGTTAGGCAAGAGCTGGGTTCAATATTTCGACCTCGTTCAGAGCAAACATCCTGTATTTTCTATCTCCGCTTGGCAGCTCTCTGACTCGGCACTGATCTCTGGCAGGATCTTGGCTGAATCATGTCCTTTGGATGCCTTCCTTGCGCTTTCCCCATCTGCGCTGTTCCAAACAAGAGACAGTTCCAGAAGTGTTCAATGTAAGCCACTGTGGAAGAGACAGCTTGTCCCGAGGTGGACAAAGGGAGTGCCCAGTTGTGCTGATGATGGCACCAAGTCGTACAATGTCAAGACAAGCCCTGGGTCGACCTGGCATTGGTGGGACAGGGAATAACCCGGCCGGGACGATAATTGAATAACCCAGTTTTGAGTGGTCGCAGCAAACAACGAGAGGGCAGCACTGAACAACCCAACTCTAAAGGGGAAGTTTGGCTGTAGCCGTCGAGGCGGGATGTTGGGAGACTCTTGAGGCTGTGAGGTAACCACCTAGTCACTGAACTCGAGGAAATCTCGAGAAGATGATGTGTGTATGAGCATTGTTCGTGGTAGTGGTGAGAAAGTGCTGCACTGTTGTCAGGTCAAAGTAGACTTGATATTAGACGAGGTAGAATCTAAGGTACATGTGGATTCTACCGAGTTTATATACTACATCCCCTGAAACTGATGGCTGGTTCCTTATGAAATACTGGGTGCTCCTAGATGTTCGATCGTGGTAACAGGTGATCGGGGTATCCCGATCATTTTCGTGTGAAGACATATTGAATAACCCTGGTTGGTTATTCCGCCTCGTCGTCTTGTTGTTGGTTGCAAATATGTTCAGTTATTTGCCCAGTATCGTCGTTTCGATAACCCGGGGTGTCCGGGGTTTAAGATTTGAATTGGGCTGAAAAAGTCGAAGGCATGTCGAATCATGACATACAGCAGTGATTAGATATCAACTGAAAAGAAATCAAAGTAGGCATAGATCAATGTGTAGGAGAAATAAAATATGGAACTTAGCTCAGATATGCTTGAATGAGAGTGGATTCACACGAAAATGCTCAGAAATGAGTTGTATACGTGGCGGTACGAGACAAAGGAGAGGTGATCCGTGATCCACAAACAAAAAAATATCGTAAGTACAAGAGTCCGTCGGTGGAAAGCTGCAGCTAAAGTCAACCCAACCCCAGCAGTCCGGGAAAAAAGCAAAGACGAGACAGGGAGACTCGCTGCCCCGCAACACCGTCGAGGATGGGTGCCCAATCCACCAGGAAATTCGGGAATTGGCGAAACCGGCAAAGTCGCCGGCAGCATCAGCGGCAGCAACTAATCGGAGCTTGAATTAGCCTTTGACAACCGATGATACGCTTGCCCGCCACTTACCCGCTGTACGCAAATACATCGCTATTGTCGACCAACACACCTGTTTGCCGTGAACACGCATCCGCGAAGGATTTCAACGCCCCGCTAGTCTCGATTTTCCTCTTGCACACGTGGCATGCCGCAGGATAAGTAGGTACTGCATGCCCAGCTCTCCCGCCGCTCGCCTGCATACAGCACAGCTCCTGGTGAGCGCGCTTGGGCGGACTCGAGAGCAGCGCAGTCAAGATATCAGCGCTCGTAACACATCTTTCCCGCCACCACTGCAAAGTGCCTCAGGGGCATTGTAAAATTGTAACCTCACATTACAGTGGTGTGCGAGGGCCCTTGGCCATGTAGCACTTTATTAATTACCGTGACAGGGAGTTACTTGTGTTTTGTAAGGGTTGGGGGAGGGATGACAGAGAGTGTGCTGTGAGGTTATTAACTGCGAGTATGTGCCTCAGGGACTTGGTGAATTAAAACTCCGACATAAACAAGGCCGGCGGTTAACCGCCGGCCACTCACTGCATTTTGACGGCTTCTGGAGCCACGTGTGTCCAGATTTGGCAAGCCTTAACCGAGATCGGTCGAGACGTCTCGGCAGGGCCAGGCAGACCTTGCCGAGACGTCTCGACCGATCTCGGCTAAGGCTCGCCACATGGCTCCAGAAACCGTCAAAATGCAGTGACTATTGATGCCGGTTTCACCAATTCCCGAAAGCTCTCCAATCCACCTCGAAGTCAATCCCCGGCATAGTCCGAGATGCCCGAAGTGGTTCAACCAGTCACGTTGGCAGTACGTAGCAAATAAAAATGAAATGTCTGTTTAGAGTCAAAGTAAGTAAGTGAAGGAATGTGTAGAGATGTAGAAAAGCCCAATAGAAGGGATCCTGTGTGTGATCTGGAAATATATGCCGAAAGAATGATGAACTTTGCCCAGTGTGGAAGGAGTGGAGCTTTGAACGTGCAGTTGGAAAAGGAGTCTGTGAGAAAAAGAGTGGCTAAAATGTGTTTAGTAATAAAATGTGTGCAAGGGATGGGATAGAACAATAAAACAAAAGCTTGACGTGGTATGTGCCTGTGCTTGGTTGACGCATGCAACCGGTCCAAAGCCCGAAGGCGACAAGCGCGTCGAGTCGCACTTCCACACCGCAATGATTGTTTGTGTCTTTCATGTGTCCTCCGCAATGATGGGTACCCCATTATCAATGCTATCTCACGTTGGTGTTGCGACAAGCTTTCATTCTGCTTCAACAGTGCATGCTTTGTCACCCATCTCATGATTTAGAAGTTAACAGACTATCATAAATAAAAAAACTATACCATAGAATATACTTATTATCCTCATTTATCGGAGCGAAGCGAAGGTCCATCTTGTTGAGAGTAGTGATGTTCAGAGCCCAGCCTGAGCAGGCTTGGGCTTGAGATCTCCCAAGCCCAAGCCCAATTTGAGAGTCGATAGTGGAGACATCTGAGTTTGGCCATTCAGTGGAAGGGTTGGCACCTTCATCTGACCCAATATAAAGGCCGCACTCCTGGTAATAAGGGTGATTTACGATTTTGGGTCGAGCCGTTGGCTAAGCCGTGAGCCAGCCGGTGTAAGCTGGCTTTACTGTATCATTTCGACCAAGTGTTCATGGGGTGTCACGCGTCACCTAAGGTGTTCACTTTCCTAGGTGTTCATTTCTCGGCGATCATGGGAGAATTACCGTATATAGTAGTCCGGCGATTGCCTGACCGAAATTTTTGGTGTTTTTGAGCCTATTTGAGCCACAAAATCTCGATGTCACCGTCATCTATGTCCCAAGTGTTCAGTTCAAAGGGCTGCGTCACGCGTCACCTGAACACTTGGTCGAAATGATACAGTAGTCAGCTCGGCTCGGAGCCGTAGCCGAGCCGCGGCAGCAGCCGTGGGCACGCAACACCAAACATTTCGAACCCTGATCCGCCAGCTTTTGGCCTTCTTCCATTCGCACTCAGCTCGCACTTTACTGTTGTTATGAACCGATGCCGGTTTGAATTGGCACGTCTGCGAACGTTGGACACGGAGTCGTGACGGACAGGCCAACCTCTAGGCCACTCCGCTCACTCCACTCTCGGTGCTGGAGGATTGCCTGCTCCTCCGAAATCTCTCCCGATCATTCTCAGAAAAGGGTCTTACACGCACAACATCTGTCTCGCAATTGTGAACTCGTTGCTCGCTCTCCTCTGTTTACTCTGCGACCTCGGGCGATGCTTCACTGCGTTGTCAAAGCCAATGATTGTCCAAAACCGTCGCATCTGTGCGCATCGGCGGCTCTTGAAGCAAATCCAGTATATGTCTCAATGTATGTTTCGTTTCGTCGTGGAAGACACAGAGCACCTGCCGACCTGTCCAATTACAGCTAATACCCGGAAATGTATAAAATGCAGGACAACGACAGCCAGCGACAGAGGAAGTACCAACGCCTTCAAAGTTCAGATAGATCTATCCAGTCAGTCAGTTCCGCCCTTTACCGCTACATCTTTTCCTCGGATCACCATCTGCCATACCAGAGTATGTACATCTGCTGAGTACGCCCTCCGCGCTTGACGTTACACAGCGCTTCTATTCATCAGCAAGCTCCATTCACATAAATCGAGGACAATTTCCTTTGTCAATTGACTTCTCTCCCTGTTATCTCATCTGTGCTCCCCATTCACGCGTTTATCATTGAAATTGAATGTCTTCCGTAGCCGTCGTACGTCATTGCTTCTTCGGCTCGACCATTGGTGCTAAGATCGTCCAACAGCCCAACTACACTGATATCCTCGTCGTTGGCGGAGGACCAGCGGGTGCATATGCGGCATCTGCCCTCGCAAGAGGTAAAGAAATTGTTGAAAGCAGTTGATTTCTAACTTGACGATTTGATCATGTGCATCTGAATCTCAGAGGGATTTGAAGTCACCGTCATTGAAAAGGAACATTTCCCCCGATATCATATTGGGGAGAGCATGCTCCCGTCATGTCGTCCGTTCCTGCGCTTTATCGGGGCCGAGGAGAAGGTCGATAAACATGGCTTCATCGTCAAGGTCTGCATGCTGTCCTACGATAGCAGTTCATGTACTTATCGACACGAACCAAGGTCGGGGCCGCCCTGAAACTCAACCAATTCAAGCGTGAAGGATGTCCGTTTCCATATACACCCATGGTTTACGTTAATTAATATCTTATAGACACGGACTTCATCGCGGCCAATCCGGCAAACACCACTTGGAACGTCGTAAGCTCGAGCTCTCTGCAATGTTTCCTGTGATTCCTACCCATGGATCTGCAGGTTCGCTCCGAATTCGACCAGATACTCCTCCAGCACGCAGCAGAGAGCGGCGCCCGAGTATGGGAAGGCGTCCAGATCACAGGCGTCAACTTTTCCGCTGCGGATTCCGGGAAGCCTGTTTCAGCGGAGTGGAAGTCAGACCGCGGCGACACGGGTTCCGTGGCCTTCAAGTGGCTCGTCGATGCTTCCGGCCGCGCGGGGCTCCTGTCGACGAAGTACTTGAAAAACCGCAAGTTCAATCCTGCCCTCAGGAACATCGCCTTCTGGGCCTACTGGACCGGGGTGGGCACATACCAGCCTGGGAAGCGGCCAGGGAACTCACCTTGGTTCGAGGCCCTCACGGGTAAGTGGGCAGGCCATGTACGATGAAAGTGTTTCTTCACACTGACGTACTGATTTGAAGATGAGACTGGCTGGGCGTGGATTATACCGCTGCACGACGGCACGGCATCAGTTGGCGTGGTATTAAAGGAGGAATCGAACCGCGTCAAGAAATCTAGCCTGGGTGGATCCGAGGGAAATGAAACCCACTATCTCAACCAGCTGAAACTCGCACCAGGTCTTATGGGTTTTCTTCAGCACTCAAAACTCACGAGCGAAGTTAAATCTGCCGGAGATTATAGCTATTCCGCAAGCCATTATGCGGGCCCCAACTATCGCATTGCCGGAGATGCGGGAGGTTAGCAGTTGATTTAAAGCGCGATGCTATTCAACTCACGGACTTTTGGAACTTTGCAGCGTTTGTGAGTTATTCCTGAAGTACTCTGAATATTTTTCGAAGGTTTGCCTTGGACCTAGATTGATCCATTCTTTTCGTCTGGCGTTCATCTGGCGTTGGCGAATGGGCTGTCGGCAGCGAGCACAATCTGCGCTTCCATCCGCGGGCACTGCAGCGAAGTGGAAGCAATCGGCTTCCACAACGAGAAGACGGCGACGTCGTACACGAGGTTCCACCAATCACAATTACCAAAGGCCCCGACGCTTACGATTCCTCCAGATTCCTGTTGATCGTACTGAGTGTTTACAGACAGATGACATTGCAGGCTGCTCCCGTGCTTTCTGGCCCGGAGGAAGACAACTTCGACCGCGCGTTCGATATTTTACTCCCCGGTAAGCTATCAACCTTTTGAGTCACCGTTGGCCGACACGGCTACTGTAGTCATTCAGGGGGCAGCAGACGCAGATCCGACTGTGTCAAAGCAGGTGTTGCAAGCCACGATGGATTTCTGCGATCAGGTGCTGGGACCGACCACGTCAGAGATGGACACAGGACTCGTCGCGCGCGTTGACCTCATGGGTACGGCCATCGCGACAGCACTCGGAACCGCGGGTCAAAACACTGAAGAGTTGAGGGATGCCCGGGGCAAGGTCCAGGGCATAGCAGTTCATGGGATAAGCAATTGGGAGGAGAACTTCCGCTCTGAGCGACTTAACGGGATGGTGGTTCTGCTGGAGCGCGGGGAATTAGGGTTGCACCGGGTGGAGGCTTGACTAGATAGTTGACACCGGTCGGAGAATTAACAGATCATCATGCGGTCCGCTCTCTTCCTTGCATTTGCCCTCCTCACCCGCGGCCAGACTTTGGCAATCAGCAGAATCGTTATGAAGGACTGTGGTCGGTCTAATGGGCGCACCCACGCTGTTTGTTCAATTTATCTTTTATGCGGTGGTGGACTGAGAATATTTACCCCATGAATGTACCGACTGGTGCAAAACATTCTGTGCCGCGTTCCCTCAGGTTTGCGCCCTCAACGTGTTCCAGTGCATCATTGATTGCGATGGTGCATGATGTCCTGTACATACTCGCCATTGTCAGGTATTTATGGTGAGTCAGAATGATTCCGACACTGCTTAACTGAGAATGCGGCTCTTTTTCTTTCGTCGCCTGGCAGACCCAGATAGTGTACGTTGAGGGGTCAGATGAGATATATAGAGCGAAAGCTGCTCCTTGACCCTAGGTAATATCGTCCCGATTTAAATTTCGTGGGCACTTGTTGCAAAATGCCCCCCTTTTCACCCGATTCTTTGGGTTTTGGCGCCGAAAAAGACACCGGGAAACTGAAGACCTCCCTAGGGTCCCTCACCCCATATAATTCAGCCTTTAGGTCAACGCCTTTTGACGTTTTTTTTCCCAAGGCCTTGAAGGCGCCAAATATGAATTTTCGCAATTTCTGGGTTGCGGCCTTGATTTTGGGGCCACCGGGGGAAAATGGGCTAAAGGCCGTAGTTTTGACCTAATTTCCATTCACCGGGTGAAAATCTCATTTTCCCACCCCTGCGGATCTCGCGCATTGCATGAACTAGGCACATACCGTTGTTGGAAAGCCCCACCTTTTTTAACCTTCATGCGGATCTTCTTTGATGATTTTTCCATTCAACACACATCACCGCCTTGGTGCTTTTCCGCACGGCCGCTGTTCAATGAGCCGCCGTCCGCCTTCTGCCTTGTTGTCGCGCATATCTCTGCCACCATTCTCGATGCCCTCGCCTCACGACTCCCCATGCTCGACGCGACGCGTCTATTTGCTGTTGTATCTCAACGCGCTCCGCCCGGATCAGATCTCCTTGATGATTGATCTGTCCTGTCATCTTCGCCCTCGTCTTGAGCTTGTCTCTACGTCCTGACGCTCATGTGGTACGAGTGTGTCTTTCCTTTCATCGCGGAAGACACAGAGTACCAGCTAAGCCTTCCTTCTGCAGTCTACCTCCAGACCTTCGCCATCCTCTGCACCATGCGCGCGTTGAAGCACGACCGTGACGGTGTCGTCTTTCGTCTGCTGCTGCAGGCGCTTCTTCTACGCGGTCATCTTTTTACTCTTGTTTCACTTCGCATCCTCCGCCGCCGCCGCCGCCGCCGCCAGTCCTCGCAGCGTAGCGTATGACATGCGACTATCAGCCGCGCCGGCCGCTCTCCTGGACCGTCTACAACACCAGAGCACCGCGCACTGGACGCCGTACGCGTGCTGCATACCCACCGCAGCCGTCTCCAGCCCACTCCCTCGCCGCTGCGGGAAGGCCATGTCCGTGGTCCACTGCAACTCACGACGCACGCCACCCACCGCATGCACAGCGCGCGCGCCGTCCCTGCCTTAATCAGTTCGTCGCGCGACACGAGGATCACGACACCTACCTCTTACCTCCACTGGTGTCCGCAGCACCTGAAGCTGGCGTCCCCCATCGTCTACGTCGGCCTTGGCGCGTCGCCGCACACCGCGACCGACTTCAGCTCGATGCGTCGCCTCTCAGTCCACCATCCACGCAAGAATAAACTCCACCCGGCCGAAGCCCAGCTCGTGCGCATGACGAGGACGACGTACTAACCACCGCGATGCGCAGTCCCGACGGCGCCGTTGTCCTCATCGCCTGCCCCTTCACCGCGATCATATATTACCTACAACGCAGCCGCTCAACGCTCGACGCCTGTGCCTCATGCACGGTGACTTCGGTGCGGCCCGTGTGCACAGCGCTGGTGGGGCCATTCATCATCACCGGTGCCGCGTTCTAGAACCCGACACGTGCCACGATCTGCCATATATCGGCCTCAACGCACGATGCACACCGGCGTACGCATCCCCAATACGAAATGCCCCACAACCGGCGTGCCCCTAATCCTAGACGGCTGTTTTTCATTCGCCTCAGTCCGCACCGCGGCCAGATTCTGCGGAATCTCCCCGTGCTCCGCCGCAGTCCTCGTTCATACCACCTTTCGCGCCGCGCAGGCGCTCAGCGGCCGTTTCCCCCCTCGCGCACGCCTCATCCATTGCCTTCCTAACGAGATAGTAGTACAGCAGTAATGATATGTCAATCCCAAGCAGTTAATTCATTTGCGAGGAGAAGTGGCATGCATCCGGGATTGCGTCGCGGATTCCAGCGTTACAATTTTGTTGGCAGTGCCACCAAGTAGGCGACTCGAGACAAAGACCTCACTCAAGTCTGAAGAATGCCAGCGTACGAATTGAGCCTGGATCAAAAACACTGAGAGTGACAGTGGTGGGCTATTTAAATGTGCCAGAGATGATCTGGTGGAGCTGGAAGACTTAGACGACTCACGTGAAGCCAGCAAAGGGAGAGGAAATGGGTTGGCAATACTGTTGGAAAAATTTCAGCTCACCCATACTAGGTTGAAGACTAGGATGGTACATGCCGGTGCATTGCTGGAATGTTGAGTTCCATCAAACACCTTTGACGCGTCGTTCCTGAGTGCTGAAATGGCCAGTGCCAGGGAGGTCAGTCATCTCTTAAATAACATGGTGAAACCAAAAAAACCAACTTGTCACTGTTGAAAAAATTGCTCCCAAGCCCCGGGACTGAGCCAGACCCGAGGCACAGGTACTAAGGTCGGGCTGAGGCCCTCTCCGACCCGACCCAAGCTCTGGCTTTCAAGCCGGACCCGACCTGAGCAACACTACTTACTTATGTTTGAGTCAAATCTAGCCATTGTTCGGTCGCAGTCTTTCAAATTTTCCCTGTCATTGGACCCATCCATTTGGGACATTGTGGATTGTGTGTTGGTGGTTCAGATTAGAATTTGATGCTGCAACCTGGGCTGCAACAGCAATATTCTGAGAGAGGATTAACATGAGCTTATGCCAAATATGTACTCTCTAGGATGGTTAATGTGCTTACTGCGATGAAATCTGTGGTGCGATGGACATTGTTTCAATCCCTGTCAGGTTAAAAACCATTTACCTGTGGTCTGCCTTCTGAAGCCTAGCTATTAGATAGACGCGGCCTACAGAATTACCCACTTTGCAAATACTTAGTGTCGGGTCAGCTTGGGGGGAGGGGGTGAGCCATGTTGCAGATATCCGAGTGCTCATAAGGAAGGCTTTATGACTTGATGGGGTGCAAGGGAAGATGTGTTTGGAAGCGTGGTTCAAGGTAAAAGTCAAAGCAACGAGGGTCGTTCAAATTTGAGGGACAGTGATAGCTGCTCGCACCGCCACACAGCGGCAGCTAGAGCGTGTATAGGAGCTAAAAAGTGCTGGGACACTAATATCTAGTACTTTGAGAATTAGTACCTCCAAGGCACCAATTTAAAGTAGGTCAGAAAGTACTTATTCCCAAAGCACTACATATTAGTGCCAAAATTGGTAAATTAGTGCCTAGGTACTAATATGTAGTGCTTTTACTGTTTACAGTGACCTGCGGGTTCTTTTCCCGTTCCCGTTGCGCATTGCTCGCCACAATACAATTATTTCCCACGGGACAGCACCGTGCTTAACAGGCCTTCCCACTGGTTGAATTCCGGCTCTACAGATACAGGTGTACTCTAGCTCAGTGTCCACGGCACCGGGGGTGCCCAGTGGGTGTTTTGAATTTCATTTGACCTTGGGGCCCTTACGGGACTGCAGGAAGTCTCCGAATCTGGTTCCGACGAGAACTAATGTCTTGGGCCCGAGATAGCCCAACCTACTACAAGGGGGATGTAGTATGCAACATATAACTAGGTGTTTTGGCTCTCAAAGTGTTCAACGAACTTGTTTGACATGCTTGATGCTGACAATTTACATGTAACCGAGTTTCGGTCAAAGAATCTTCATGGTTGAGCTGTCCAAACGCAACGGTGGGATCTGTAACCGAAAGATGCAGTGAATATTCTCGTGATCAACATGAGATGCGGTAAGTTGTGTACGCACCTGAGGGAACGATTTGATCCCTACGTCCCGACTCGACTCGGAATGCATCGAGTCCATCATACCCAGTTGAACTTGGAACTCTCTCTGCTTGAAAAAGGTCAGAGCCAAACGTAGAATTGTGCTAATCCACATACCCGACCGTCCGCGCCAGAATTTGCAGTGTTCGAGTCAGAGTGAGGAGTGGACCCAGAGCCGGAGGCGAATTCCATGGCCCGGAGCGCGGAGCGGGTCGAGACTTCCAGCTGACCCTTTCCACGGACAGAGGCGCGGGCGTTCAGCGAGGCGAGGATCGAGTTGACGTATACTATACAGTAAAGGATGGAATTGAGTACAAGAACAAACCCGATTCCGGGTGTACATACGTTTGCCCACAAGCTGGTAGAACGGTAGCCAATAAAAGTGATTTGGGTATGCAACATCCTGGCACGTTATGAGAAGGTGATGGATGTCCTCGACCGGAACTTTGAACTTACCAGGATGAAGAGCACGGTGATGCAAACACTGAGGGAAATACTCAGAGTGGGAATGCTGCATCCAATGTGCGTACTCACGCAGTAAGCATCCCGCGCGACATGGCGTGCATAATGAGTGAGGCGATCATATCTTGCGTGCTGAAATGAGGATCATTCCAGCATCGGCTTTTGCTGCAGAGCCAGACACTATGTGCTCACCTTCGTACCCCAACTGCCTTTCGTGAGCGCAGATAGTATATGAGTGAAATGGTGATTGTGATGTCGCACACAAGCCCGGTGCTTTCAAGTGTGGTGGTCAGAGACTGCAACGGAGGTTTAGATATGGGGAGATGGTGAGCAAGTGCTTACCCAGAACTTATGTTCAAATAGTGTTACTATCTTTGGAGACAGGAATAGATGGACTGAGAGGTCTGCATATATGGCGGTGAGGAACAAGCGTGTTTTGGGAGAAAGAGGCAGGACACCAGTGGAGGGAAGAGGAGAAACGGGGGACGTACACGCTCCTGTCACTGGAGGGAACACAGGGTACTTGAATGAGCCGGCAGCCGGTGGAAGTCGTGTACACACCACATGAGACCAGAGCAAGCGAAACCTGGAAATTAATGATTAATCCAAGTAATATTTATGTTGAAGACCACCGCACAATTACACCCACAACCACAAAGTTCCAACTCACTGCAAGTAATGAACGTCAAGGGACGTGGAGTCAAACAAAAAAATACCACACGCACAGCTCCAGATTTGCCATCCGTAGAAGATGAGGGAGGTGGTGTTAATCGAGCTCTAAATGTAATTTTAGTTGCATCAGAAAACCTGACGATTGCAAGATAAATTGAGGAACCAGGATGGCGGTTCCTAACTGAGAAAAAATAACCGTGATTAGGTCCTGGAACAAGTAGTACGCTGAAGGTGCGACTGACGGGCCAGCTCCTACGTCCATCAAAAAATTCGCGGAGGTGAGGAAGATGTTATATTCAGACAGCTGGGCGCTACGAGCCGCACTTACCAAGGGATTTGCGCGTCGGCAAAGAGGTTATTGAAATTGAGGACATAGAGGGTGTATAATGCGTGTGAATTGACGATGCTGGACAGGGTGTCGAGAGTCCTACAGGGGGCCAATCAGAGATGGATATCTGCTACCACGAGTCGCCGGGTAGTGGAACGTACCACAGAGCTGCCACCTACGGCGTGAAGAGGTTAAATTCTAGCAATAGCTAAACGGATGGCAATTACCGTCAGCTTGAGGAAGAGGCTGTCCTTGGGGTAGTTCCGGAAGTAGAGGTAGACCTGGACGATACTGATGCCATATGCACTGTGAATCAGAATGATCAGCAGCCAGGTGGGAATTGCAATGAAGAGACGATAACTCACGCGGTAGACACGCCGTACCCAATGAACGCCGCGGCGCTGAGCTCCTTGACGGACTGGATTGCGGCGTCAATGACTGACCCCAGGCCTTCGGGTGCGGACATCCTTGTGGTATGGACGTTGGGGTGAGATGATTGTGTCGAGGCGTCGCTGTTAGATGTGGGAGTTGAGTATTTATACGAAAGTCGGCGCCTGGGCCATTGTGGGGTTTGTTAGACAGGTGGAGAAGGAAGAAGACCACGAAGAGGTTGAAGGTCATCACCATCTCAACCATCTCAACATGAGATAATCATGGAACTTCGAAGTCGACACACCGGATACAGCTATTTGTTGAAGAGCTGTTTGAGGAATTCGTGGGCCCCTGGCCGCGGGGTAAGTCGGTAAACAGCGTGGGTATAGAATAGCCGCAAAGGCAATTAGCATGAGAACTTGGCTCGTCTTGCTCGTGACATCAAACTTTTGGGCATGAGACAAGTGACAGACGCTTCCGTTCGACAGGTCGTTGATATGCAGTTAGTGTTGTCGCATGCCGATGGAGCCGAGCCAAAAACAAGCTGAGCTGAGCCAGCCGTTGCTATGATGGCTTGATTGCTGCGTTGAGGCCCCCCGTAGTCAGAGGGTCTGACTATGGATGTAGTTGCATGGATATTGGACTACATGCGACTAGTTATGGCCCCCTTGCCTACCTCTGACTACGCAGTGACTTGTCTGACTACCTGGCACTATTGAGCTCCAATTTTGCATACCTAGTTGCTGTTGCGTTAGGAATTCACAAATTTTGACATTGGTGTCGGACCAACGGTCCGTGATCGAGTGATCCATGATGTCACCCAAAACTTTATGGCCGCAAAGCACCATCGCTCACTCACTCGCAAAGAGGTTTGGGGACTGTATTAGCGAAGAAATGAGCGAAAAAGTGCAAGGAAAGGTTGGACGAGCTGTGCCTACGCAGGGTAGTCAGAGGTTGAACAAAGTAGTCAGAGGTAGGCACAGCCTGACTAAACTTGAAGCCGTAATCCGAGCAAGGACAATGTCAATCAAAGCTTCGACTACTATGTCTGACTACAGCCGTAGTCAGACATAAGTCGCGGGTAGTCCAAGCTAGGACAATGGCGTCAGAGTCTGACTACGGATGGTCTCAACGCAGTGATAGAGCGAAAGCTGCTCCTTGACCCTAGTTAATATCGTCCCGATTTAAATTTCGTGGGCACTTGTTGCAAAATGCCCCCCTTTTCACCCGATTTTTTGCGTTTTGGCGCTGAAAAAGACACCGGGAAACTAAAGACCTCCCTAGGGTCCCTCACCGCATGTAATTCAGCCTTTGGGTCAACGCCTTTTGACGTTTTTTTCCCAAGGCCTTGAAGGCGCCAAATATGAATTTTCGCAATTTCTGGGTTGCGGCCTTGATTTTAGGGCCGTAAGTAGCTGTAGTTTTGACCCTAATTTCCATTCACCGGGTTAAAATCTCATTTTCCCACCCCTGCGCATCTCGCGCATTGCATGAAATAGGCACATACCGTTGTTGGACAGCCCCACCTTTTTCAACCTCTTTTGGACTCGGTAGTGTGCTAGAAACTTTATGGCGGCTGCTATGCTATACTAGAAATGTCTTGCCTCCCAGGTCCATAGCTAGCAGGTGTTAATAGCAGCTATATAACATTCAGCTATTAACAGCTATTCAATTTCTAGCCTCAATAAATAGCATGCTAGTAGATGCTAGCTATGCTACTAAGAACACGCAATATATTCTTGACATCCCCGTTGAGTCTCAGTGTCCATATTCAGAGTCGTGCTTGACTTAGTCCGACTGTGAGAGTTCACTGCGAGCCCTCGCGCATTGATTTCATGCATGTCAGGCGGTCAGACAGGCCAATCAAAAATATTTTGGGCCAGGATTTATTGATTTTTGAGTTCTACATCTCACTGAAACCTGCGGTATGCGGGGACCAGCTCCTCCAGGCTGCTATCTATTTTTTTCAATTCATAGGGCTTCTGGGAGGGTTCCCAGCTAGAAATTTTAATAACATGTAAATAGCATGCTATTTATTGGTGTGTTATTAGCATTCGAGTTTGCAACACAGCGTTCAACACACATCACCGCCTTGGTGCCTTTCCGCACGGGCCCCGCCCCCGCTGTTCAATGAGCCGCCGTCCGCCTTCTGTCTTGTTCTCGCGCGCATCTCTCTGCCATCTACCATTCTCGATGCCCTGGCCTCACGACTCCCCATGCTCGACGCGACGCGTCTATTTGCTGTTGTATCTCAACGGGCTCCGCCGCGGCTCGGATCAGCTGTCCTTGATGCATTGATGATTGATCTGTCCTGTCGTCTTGACCTCGTCTCTCGTACTGAGGCCCATGTGGTAGAGTGTGTCTTTCCTTTCATCGCGGAAGACATAGAGCTAAGCCTTCCTTTTTCAGTCTACCTCATGCGCGCGTTGGCGTTGAAGCTTTGAAGCACGACCGTGACTGTGTCGTCTTTCTTCTGCTGCTGCAGGCGCTTCTTCTATGCGTTCATCTTTTTACTCTTGTTTCTCCTCCTGCCACTTCGCGTCCGCAGCGTAGCGTATGACATGGGACTGTCTACAACACCAGAGCACCGCACACTAGACGCCGAATGCGTGCTGCATGTGCTGCGCGACTGCGGCCCATGTGTATCCGTCTCTTGCCTGCCCACCGCAGCCGTCTCCAGCCCACTCCTCCTCCCTGCGGGAAGGCCATGCCCGTGGTCTACTGCGACTCACGACGCGCGCCACCCACCGCATGCACAGCGCGCGTGCCGTCCCTGCCTTAATCAGCTCGTCGCGCGACACGAGGATTTTCGCCCCAGCACGACACCTACCTCTTACCTCCACTGGTGTCCGCAGCACCTGAAGCTGGCATCCCCCATCGTCTACGTCGGCCTTGGCGCGTCGCCGCACACTGCGACCGACTTCAGCTCGATGCGTCGCCTCTCAGTCTACCACCCACGCAAGAACAAACTCCACCCGCCGAAGCCCAGCTCGTGCCCATGACGAGGACGACGCACTAACCACCGCGATGCGCAGTCCCGACGGCGCCGTTGTCCTCATCTCCTACCCTTTCACCGCGATCCTATCTTACCTACGACCCAGCCGCTCAATGCTCAATGCCTGTGCCTCATTCACGGGGACTTCGGTGCGGCCCGCGTGGGCAGCGCTGGTGGGGGCCATTCATCATCACCGGTGCCGCGTTCTAGAACCCGACGCGTGCCACGATCTGCCATATATCGGCATGCGCACGGCCGTACGCATCCCCAATAAGAGATGCACCACAACCGGCATGCCCCTAATCCTAGATGGCTGTTTTTCATTCGCCTCTCTCCGCACCGCGGCCAGATTCTGCGGAATCGCCGTTTCCCCCCTCGCGCACGCCTCATCCACATTGCCTTCCCCTTCGCTGCACGGTCGTTCCCCATCACCAGCGTCGCCTCCTCGTGCGCTCTGAGCGCTGCATGTCGCAGCCACATCTCGATTTCAGATCCGCGTTATGGGCCGTTATCATTTCTCCCTGTGCGCCCGAAGTGGGCAGCTGCCTGCTTGAGCACGCCCATGCACGCGCGCGCCGTTGCATCCAACCAGCGCCATCGTCCCCGAGAACGCGTTAACGCACCGGATTTGAGCTCTGCTACTCGGAATACACGTACCTTGACCTCCCATCTCGACTCACATACTGCTTTCCCCTTCCTCGTCCTTTGTCGTACGTTTGTTTGATGTTGTTGAAGGGGAGTTATTTCCTCCACATTAATTTCATCCCACATTACCGTCAGCTGTCAAGTCCGTTTCGAAGAGGGAGAATCCAAGTGTAAGCATCCTCGTGCGTGGCGTCCATCCCGCCGAGTAGCACGCGCGCAAGCAGCTAAGTAGGTGGACTCTCCGACGGAAATCAAGATTCAAGATGAATGCGCATTTACAAACCAAGGCTCCAAGTCCCAGTTCAAATCCACGTGGCGCACTTGCCACTGCGCTCGAGCTTGAACCGAGAGGATTCGGAGCTTTTGTCTGCGTTTTCTTTTGGGCTGGTTTGTTTCTTCGGAGCATTTGTTTCATAGCTGTTTTGCTTCTTGGCTGCATCTAAGTACTGTCTCGCAGACCAGGCCCAATAGAGAGCTTGCGCAAAAGCCGCATGCGGCTTTTTTGCATTGCGCGAAGCCGCATGCGGAAACAAAAACTTGGGATTACTGAGAAACCAAGTCGATAGAAAGGTAGTTGAATAAAATGATAAGCAGAGGTGGGTGAAAAAATCACATCTGTGCCTCAACTGGTGTGTGCGGGACGCGAAAACTGTGGGAAGTCTGGGTGGAGCTGGAGTGATGGTCGGAAAAAAAGGCCCCCCAGGCTACGCATCGACCAGACACCCACTCAAATTAATGCAATATAGTGTCATGGAGACCGGAGGGCATACTGAGCTCACAAAAACATAGAGCTAACAGGGCAGAAACCACGTAATTTTGCGCAATGCAAAAAAGGTGCATGCGGCGCGTGCGGCTTTTGCGCAAGCTCTCTAATCTCATACATTGAGCGGCTGATATCCACTATCAGAGTCTTGATCCTCTCATACGTCGCTTCTCTGGGCTCGGTCCCCGCTGCACGCATTATACTCATGCACTTTTCTTTTTTTGGATTTGGACTCCTCTTTGTTTCATGGGCCAGCTCCGCCTGTCTGTGGGTATCACTACCAGGGCTCTCCAGGAGTACAATGAAAGACCACTTCTGCCGCATTCCGTCGGATTTATGTCCCATCTGGATTCACGGATGTATCATCAACCTTGGTGCGCGGTGCAAGCCACTCGTGGTGCGACTCACCCCGCCAGGATGAGCCACGCTATCCTGGGCGTCGATCCGTCTCTTCATGTGCTTCTGTGTTCGCCGGCTCTCTGCACCATCGTCGCAATCCTCCCATTAAATGAATACGTCCCACACATTCTGTATACGTACACACCAGCAATTTCCCACCTTGACTCCTATGTCTTGTTCATCTTCCCGTCCCACTCCGCAGTACGCTCGTCGATCTCCTGTGTCTACGGACCCAAGCTTCGCGCCCACTCATACATTTATTCGCGCAGACGAGTGTTTCAATCCGGGCGTGGCACACCACCATGGCTCCCCAAATTTATCTTGAATCTTGCTTAGGCCGTCGGGGTTCGACTCCCCGCGTCCGAGTTCTGCGATGTCGGTTTTTGGGGTTTTTTTTTCGGTCCTTGGCGTACCTTGGGCCATACATATGCTAATTGGTGTGTACGTACTGCCAGCCAATCCTGTCAGATGACTGCCCGCCAAACTCCTTTTCCAGGGTGAAAAGCAGATTTGTAGAATTGCAATGTACATGGTACTTCAAAAAGAATATGAATACCACCAATCCATAACAACTTTCCGTGTGCTCGCCGCGCAATGGAGAGGAATCAGCAAGCTATGATCCTGCTCTGCTCGATTCTGCTATTGTCCGGACTCGGCTGCAGCGGCAGACCCTTCGTTCAGTCAAAGACGCAGCTGGAATGGGGCACTAAGACGCATCTCTCCTCGGGGTATATGTGGCACACTTACCTGACTGACGCGATGAGGTTGTCAAAGGGGGGGCCGGTCACCGTACTGAGGTCGGAGATCCCGGGGAACGTAACGGGCCCGAGGATGGGGGGACCCACACAGTTCGCATTGCTAGGCGAGACAACAACTTAGAAGATGAATTTTGCACCGCACATTGCGACTTACATGAAGAAGAAACAGGTCTGCCCCTGATCGGGACCGACCGCAGAGATGTCGAACATGAAATTAGGCGGGAAGTTGAAGCATTGGTCGTTGATGACTGAGAATACTTGGCAGAGGCCTGTGAAGCCTGCCTCCGTGCAGACGAAACTGGGGATTTGGGCATTAGGACGTACAAAGATTGTTGTGGGCCGAGAGTTACGCACACGTTGCCTGGCGTGAGTGGCGCCCTGGCACTGACGCTACTGGCACCGACGCTACTCAAGGATGGGAGCGCCGCCACGAGGGGAGCAAAGGTGGTGAATGCACTAGAGAACTTCATGGTTGGAACCCGAGCCTGATGCAAGAAGACGTTGAACGACTTGACTTCCAATCCTTATTCCCTTAGCTTTTATAGCACTTCCGCACAATAAATAAACCACCGCTAGTGGTAGTTGAGCCTTCTGTGGACCTGCTATACTATGCGGGTATCACGAAGCTACCATCACTTCTCCATTCTAGGCTCGCTGAATAATTTATGGAGGCAAGCTCGGCTGTAATCGAGACCGTGTCTGCTGCGTACTCATTGTCTCCGACATAGTAATTTTAGGCATCACGGCCGCGGAGCGCCGGACATCCACTGCGATCCAAGTCAAGGCAGGCCTGGGGCACCAGCACCCAAATTTCCGGGTCTGGATATGTCTGGGATTGCTGAGTGCCTGAGTGATTCTTGGCCTGTTCAGAACTCTGAACACGTCATGAATTCGACTCCCGACACGAATGAAGTCTCTCGGAACGAAACGAGATCCAAAGACATGGCCAAACATCTTTGGTTCCCTCGTTCCTGTCCAGACCCGATCAGATGCACTTATTAGGCTTTCCAGAGATACAAAGACTTGGAGAAACCTAGAGCTGTTCTGGCCCAACCATTTTCAGGGTTCCGCAGTGGTTAACAAACTAGTCTACCTGACTGTATGGAGGAACATTATTGAACACAAATCAGGAATCAAAACCGGCTGAGCGTTCGGCGCGTCACTATACGCGGCGACGAAAGACCCAGAAGGGATAGTCTTAGGCGCGTGAGGGCAAACCTAACGGCTCGCGGTGGCTGAGCGGAAGTTTCAACACTTGTTCTGGGCTAGCCAAAGCTGAGTTGAGAGTGGTCATAAAATTCGCGTAGCTTCAAAATTTCAATTCCGTCTCGCCAGAATTTTTTAATCTTCCAGGCCTCCTATCAGGGTGTACCTCAGGCGTGGATTTTAATTGGAAAAGCAGCACCGAAGCAAAAGAGAAAGAGACAACGCGCGACTGGCCCAGGCCTGGCGCACTCGAGGAGAATGTGACCGAGACTCGCGGTCTTTCCGCAATGTACACACACTGCAAATCCCTAAGTTTTGGGCGGTTGGAAGTTGGTTCCAACTGGTAAAGTATCGGATTAGGTAGGACCTGGGATTATCCCTTTGTAGGCCAGGTCCCGAAAAGCTCGAATCTCTCAATTTTTGGCCGACAGGTTTCATCGAAATTTTGCTCATTTTTGGCCGACACGGACCTAGCCGAGGCCACCAAAAAGGGTAATTTTCGGTTCCCACGGCCCCTAAATGGCGATTTTTTCTCCCCAGGCCGGTTTTTGCAGCCTTAGCAACCAATCTGAGTAACTGGCATGCTTTTTGGACTAAAAGAGCCCAATTTAAGGTGTCTTCACCCTCAAAACTCCGGCCAGACCGACCTGAATCACCACCTTTTTGGACGAACCGGACCTAGGATTTTGGCCGCTGGGAGCCAATTTTTGGCCGAACAGAACCTAGATTTCCGACCCCAAAATCCCAAATTTTTGGCCGGCGCCAGCCCTGTCCTCCCAAGGGATAATCCCAGGTGATTAGGTATCCGTTCAATCTGATACTTTACCAGTTGGAACCAACTTCCAACCGCCTAAAATTCTCAGTGTGACATGCCGGCGGGGATCCGGAGGTGTGATTTTTGATCTGCCAAAATATAAACAACGACCGCCCGTTCACGTTAAGTTCACCGATTAGATCGAACTATGACTTCTTCACCGACTTCTATTCGGGCCTATTATGTTTGCGGGGTTTTGTATTCCGCGTGGATTACTCATACTTATTCTAATTTCCCATTTTTAGCCAGCAAGCAATCGGCTCGGCTCGGCTCGACTAATTGTTGGCTCCGTCAGCTAGAGCCGAGCCTATCTCCAACCCCGGCAGACATCAAAATTCAATGTCGATCCATTGGATTCCAATGATCTGCATATATATTTGACGGAGCCCGGCCGGAAAACCATAGAAAATTCATGGCTCTCATCAATCCGCTTGGAAGACGACCGAATTTTCACTGAAAATTGGTTGGTAATGGTATTGATACATCGACATTGATGTATCATTTATCATTTGATGGCCATCAAACCCATAGGAATCGACCAAATTAGATGTCGGCCGGGATAGGTTGGGGATAGGCGTGTATCTCTGATTTCTCTGAAATTTCCCGGTCTTTGGGGTTGTGTGTTATTAATTATTGCTTCCAGCGCAACCGAGTCTGGGGATTCTCTCCTCTCTAGTGCGCAGCTCACCTCAACCTATATCGCCATCGAGAACACCTTGAGAACACCGCTGACCTCGCACACGCGCGATCCGCTAAGGGTGAAACAATATCAGCGGCTATCAGCGGAACATGATGCTCGGGTACCACATCGCCATGGCCACACCAAACTCTATAAGAGCCCATTCTCAGCTCACGTCCTTTTCGCACCCGTTCCTGCTTATTCACCTCAGGATGCGTTTCATTGCCCTCGTCGCCGCCGCACTCAGCTCCCTCGCCGTCGTCTGCGCGGCGGACGCTAACGCTGCGCTCTTGGTTGCACGTCGTTGCCCGGCTGCGTGCGCCATAAACTGCCCTGATGTGAGTGATGCCGCTCTATCTATCTACTCACACTCCCCTCGCCGCCGAGCTGACATACATGCTCATTCCAGTGCTGTACCAACATCAACTGCCCCGACCTCTGCTGTTGAATCATATTGGTGCGGGATGCAACGACGGAGTGGAATGTGGATGAGGGGGAGGCAGACGAGAGAGGTGTGCACACAGTAGGGATCACCGTTGATACGAAGTACTGGTTGGGTTGTCGCTCCTAATCTAAAATCCCTGCCCACGCACTCATTCTCTTTTCCTTTTTACAAAGCCGGCGGGACATTTCGTTCGTTTTACTTTTACTTTTTACTTTTTGCTCTGCGCCTTTATCCTGAACGGCCATACATATGATCTTATTGCAGCTCTCCAGAAAAGGTTCATGTGCTGCGAAGGATTTATCATGCCTGTTCGATTCGAATACGACAGACCAACATGCGCAGCCTCCAATTCGTTCAGACCTCGTTTCACGCCATCTCATCGTTGTGCTGTCCGCAGAGCTCTTCTCAGACTTATCTGGGGAGTTCTCGGAAATACATACATAATCAGGCATTGCCTGGCTGACGGATTTCTGCATGAGTCAGACGTCCGAACCACATTCGTTTTTATCAGTTCGTGTAAATCATGTCCGATTTGTACTCATTTCTTTACTCACAATTCTTCCATAGGACTTCCGACCTCATACTCCTGGGACTCGACTCTCCACGCGGATTCCGGCCACCCCGCAGGTGTGCCCAGATTCATTCGTCTTGGCTGTTGCTTACTCCCCACGTGCAGAAGGGCCATAATCCTCCTCCCCACGTAAGTATATCCCTTCCTGGGGGGGGGGCATGATATACGTCCTCATAACATCCATCGGAACATTCAAGGGACGAATGAGTCGGACACACAGGTTTGTCTGCGACATATGAGCACCTTCAGACCCCCTTCGAACCGTCCACGATTCAATACCTTGTCACCGATCGGGAGCATCGGTCAAACGGCGGAGACTCAGTTCCTGAAGCACGTACGAACCCTTACTGAAAGCAGAGGATCATCGCGACTGATTTTGCACTCGCGTAGGCCTTAATCACCAATAGGTTTGTATTTTTTTTTCCCGCTTTACTATCCCATTGACCCCTTCGCAGAAAAGCTCTGTACTTTCCGCATCGAACCACGTGGTGCACGGAAGATCGTGTCCATGCTATGCTCTTTGAAGAGGACTGCGAGTGGCGAAATAAAGGACGGCAGCTCAGGCAACCAATTGATTCCCTCAGTGGGGATGAACAGTTCGATCTATTTGTGACTGAAGCCTGGAGAGAGCGAGACCTTTGAAACGTACAAATTATTGAAACTCCGCTTTGGATCAATTCCGTCGGGCCAGCCTTAGAGTACATCAATGGGTGGTTAGTGTATGGCAACCAGCCTCAGGGTACACCAGTGAGTACATCAATGAGTGGTTAGAGTATGGAAATCAGCCTTACACCAATAGGGTCATTCACAGTCGCCCTTTTCCGCGCCGTTTTTGCTCCCTTTTTAATCCCTTTTCTGCTCCCTTTTTTGCCCTTTTTCAATAATGTAACTCATCAAGCCATAAAATCCCGAAAAATTCATCCCAGTCTTCTTTGAACATCTGAGGTAGTATGCAGCCTTTGGGGAACCACAGGAGCACCCAGACTGCATGAAATAGAGAAAGAGAGTTGAAAAGGGCACGAAAAGGGAGCCGCGGTGGGGGATTTCACAGTTCACTTTTTCCTGCCCTTTTTCGCTCCCTTTTTCGATGGATTTCTTTCAGTTTTTCACCTTGGAAGTTCATTTCCCCCCTTTTTAAACACTTTTTACATATCAGAATTGAAAAGGGGGAAAAATCCGGTGAAAAACGGCGGGAACCCTAAAAAGCCCGAAAAAAGGGGAGAAAAAGGGCAGGAAAAAGGGAACTGTGAACGACCCTAATGAGTGGTTAGGGTATGGAAATCAACCTTACACCAATGAGTGGTTAGGGTTTGGAAATCAGCCTTAGAGTACATCGATGCGTGTTAATGTGGGAAAAGGACAACCCTAAGCAAAAGCCAGGTTGTCTGAGGTTCTTTTCATTAGCATAACAAACCCGTTAAAGAAAAATAAATTTGACCCAAATCAGAATAAAAGCCAGGTTTGACCTGATTTCCATAAAATCCCAAGTTTGACAAAGAAAAAGTCATTTTCAGCCAATTTGCCAGAAATTTTCGTTTCTTTAACGCTGATATCGCCATAAAGAAATTGAACCTGGCCCCAGGTTGAGGAATCAGAAATTAAAATTCCTGAGTGACGACAGTAAAGCGACCCTGCCATGGGTTATAGAGATAGGAGTCTCCACGATTCCTCATAATCTTGTCGCTTCTCCGCAAATATTTGGTGTTCCTGGTGGAGTGTCGGAGTGAGAGTTTCGATGCTAGGATAGTATACTCACATTCTCCCAAAGGGTGGGTAATGCCCGCGGCCCATGGGCTACCTCCATGTAATATGTATCCACTCTGTCTCCACGGACCACTTCATTACGGACTTCATTACGGACCTTGACGAGCCAGAACTGTGGCAAGGGGGCGCGACGATTTCCGGGTGAGTTAGAAGAGCGAAGAGGAGTTTGTAACGCTTGAAGAACTCTGGGGCGACCATCGGCGGAGGAATGGAAATTGTCATTGTGTCAATAGCCCTTCCGGCGAGACTCTTTCCGGCGCGCTCCAATCTGAGCTCGTAAAATTGCGTCGATCCGCCGGGTTCGAGGTGTTCGAACCGCAGCAGAAGAAACTGGTGATGCAGAACTGTATCCCGTTGCGCCCACCAAGACAGATCTGTGATTATCGAATCCTGCATCGATTTGGATGCGCCGGTAATCCATTGAGAAAACTCTTCGCTGGTCATGGAACGCAGAGGAATGTTGGTTTGCCGATAATGGAGTGACATATGCCGAAGTGCAAAGTCCACCAAGCACAGTCTACGAGCTCAAGTCAGTTGATAGGAATATGATGGCGTTGCCACCCTTATATGTACACAACAAGCGCGCGCAAAAATGGATCTGCGCCGGTTTTCGACGTCAATCCAGTGCCTCGCAGCGTCAGTTGCATTCTTTGCTAGCGTCCTGAGTCAATCCGCACTGGTCTTGCGCCGTGAAGCAACGTCAGTGTGACCGGTCTGCGTCACCTCAACGTCAATTTCAACTTCGTATGCACCGTCTCCGAAGCGTCTACTCTGACCGTCCCTATTGCGCCGATATTGCGTCGTGAAATGTCACTCTGTCTAGCCTCTGCGCCATCACTGTACAAGCCGTAGTGTTTTGCATCTCATACTTAAACACAAATTTTCCATCTCTCACCACTCTGGCCTCACTCTCGCTGCCAATGGCCACAAACTTTCTAGGTTGACTTCAACATTCTAATCGGCCCTCCTATGGATCTATTTTGTTTTAAACTGTGCTGCAGCACTGGCATCTGATCAAGAATCCCATTCAAAGTATGTCTGTCGAAACAATTCGCGCCGCCAGCGTTTGCATGATGACATTGTATTAATTGGCTCAACCTTCCACCAAGGCTTTTTTTTGAGATTCTCAGGTCGTAAACTACTCGAATACATTCACCATGTGCTAGTCAGCTTAAAGAGTCCGCTGGCCGAGCATGCACACTTTGCAACTGTTTGCGCGGATCTGCGTCAATGCACAGCCACCCTGCGTCAATTGTACATTGACGTTGAGTCGTTGACTGACGCATCCACAGATGGACTTTGAGATGAGATTAATGTATTGAATAACTATAATAGAGCTCCAGTAATGCCTGGTAAGCACCGCAACCCGGCGATGTCCATCCTAACCAAGTTATTCAGGAAATAGTCATAGGGCCAGAAATAGTGTCTTGAGTGCATAGACTGCAAAATTACCCCAGACCAATAAAGAGCGTCAGCTATGGGTTGCGTGTACCATCCTGCAGTTAATTCAAAAGAAAACCATGAACATGAAGGTCATCCTTCACATTTTCAACAAATTTTGTCTGGACAGCCACAAAAAACTGTCTACGGTCCAACTTCAATTTGCAGGTGGAACTCCGGCCACTGATTCAACGATAAATGCCGGTGAGCAGATCGCTGAGCTCGTTCGTAGCCTTTAGGATTTGTGTCGGCCGATTTGGATTTTAACTGTTTTGAACCCTTCGAGAACCAAAAAGCTGCCATGAAAACTGGGGCCTTAGAGAATTCCATCACTCATCAGAGCACTTTCATTCATAGGTTATGATGCTGGCAATCTGGTGTTCAGAAATGGCAACTCAACACTGCCGATACCGGCATGATCGCCATGATGCCGACGGACAGCGAGATATTTTTTTCAAACCGGGGTTTCCGCTGGAAGCGGGTTTCCAAATAGAATTATCCGACCTTGACCGCGACAGTTGTCAGCCCTATAATTTGTTGTATGCTTGACGCATCCTATTTGTTGCCTTGACTTCAGAATCCTGCAGCCCTGTCGCCCGTAGAGCTACCGTTTACTCTTCCCAAGGCTGTTCCATCTATCATCCAATGTAGCATCCACATGACACACGTACAAAAATTCCGGTTCGAACTCTTCATCCAAATGATCCACAGGCCGACCCAGCTGAAGACCAGTTTCCAATAACCTCTCTAGCTGATTTCAGTTGCATGTATATTTCTGGCCGATTGGGATGGTCAATTTTGGATCTCCGCAGCAATTCCACGCGTAGGACGTACCACCTGTCGAATTTGGGGCCAGACATGCACAGGCTGCACATCTTCTGCATGTCTTTTTCCACTGCGTCGACTATGGACCCATCCAGTCCAGGTGGCCCTCCACCCGAGGTGCGTATCTCAATGGCTGTCAATGGTGCCAGGGATTGACTCTAAGCCTTCAATTTTCTATCCTTGTTAGACCCCCCCACCCATTGTGATGACTTCGTATGGGCTAGCACCAGCTCACAGATCTCCCATGGAGCTACGCCTGAGGTCGAAGATCCAGAGGCAGGAGGAGATTTTGGGCAGATGCCGCCCACCAGATCACTGGAGAGCGCCTAACCCATCTCCACCTTTCGGCCGGCTACGACGGATTGTGTTCGACCTCTTATGTATCATCTCGTTCGGACATGCCGGGTTAGAACCAATCTGGGCGGCCATAAAGCTGGAGGAGGAAGGAGACGAAAGTGTATGGAGCAGTGGGATTGACCAGATTTGCGACCGGTTGAATAACATACTGCTCGTGGTACGTTGAGCTGCCTTGAAGGATTTACCTGGCTAATGTTCGTCGAGGGGAGTCTACTCTTGGCTACTTCAGCCACCTTTATCACTACAACACCACCCCGAGAAACCATTGTGAACTATACCCTCCGCGGCCCATACATCTGCATGCTCGGTTCTTTCGGACTACTCATTGGCGGCATCATCGTTGCCTCGTTTTGCGTACTTGTATCCACTAAGGCAAGGCCATACTGGTCGGAGCAAGTATGTATTTTCTGTGCCGATTAAAAGATAAAACTTTGACACGCACCATTGCAGGTGTTATACGCCGACCGCTTTCATGTGTACTGTACACTTCTTATGCTTTCTTACCCATTTGTCTCTATCGGAGGTGCGGCTCTTCTCTTAGCCTTCGGTATGTAAATTCTGCTGGTATATAACATCATCCCACCTGACGTCGGACATGAGGCGTCCTCACTGCTATATGGTGTGCCGAAGATCTCGGAGTGCAGGCTGCGGCGCCAATCCTACTCGTCTTACCAATCGCGACAGCTATTCTGTTTGGCTTGTCGTGTGTCACAGCAGTGGCAAAAACTAGGCCGCGGAAAGAGGTTCCGACTTCGTAAAATGTATAGTTTGTCCTTGATTGTTTGCCTCCATGTAACTTCTTCTATATTGTTCTACTCACGGCCGCACAAACCATATAAATTTCCGCACAATCTATATGTCGACCGTCATGGCCGACTTCGATGTTGTCCTTGACCGGGTTTGACGGGGGTTTGACGGCTCGTTAAGACAATGGTCGATCCTTAGCTTGACCTCTGCTTAAGCACGATCCGACAAGTCCGAGGATGTTTCGGACATGTTCCGGATTAGTCCGAAATTCTTTTGATTTCTTTTGGCTACACGATAGCGAATGATGTCATTCTTAACTCAGGTTGTGACCAGCCAAAAACAGGTGAATGACCCGTTAATGATTAACTAGTCCACAATCCTTAACTAATGATCAAGTTTTTTGACTGTCTCTGACAACACTGATAGCAGTGGCTGTACTTGGCTGTATGGTCGCAGTTAGTATAGGTCCAGACTTGAGACGAGGCCAAGCCAAAGAGAAAATCTGCCCGTTTGAGGGGCAGCGAGATCCCGGTCCTGCGATTCTGGTGGATGTACCGTGCCACAGTGACGAAGAACTTGTGGGACAAAGACTCGGGGCTTCAGCGACCGACGGCCGAACAACTCTTCCTCACTAGTGTTTCTCTGGCCTTGGCCTCGGGCCAAAAAAAGCCATGGCTTTGTGACTCGGCTTTGGCTCGAGGTGGCTTTGGTCTGGCCTTTTCTCGGCCCGATTACGGGCATGCCCTCGATTTGTTAATACGCTTCCGAAGATCCGTCGCGCTTTATCGACAGGGTCATTGGGAGCGTATTTGGTGGGTGGCGTTGTGGAGCGCGGCACACGAGGTTCTAGGTGGTACGGCCGGCATATCTTCCTTCAGTGCACTTAGCGGCACGACGACCTCCGGGGGCCGTTGTGCAACTCGACTCAGACTACTCTGCGGCTTACTTCATCTCGTCGCGAGATTTTCCCTTGCTGTGGTGCGCTTCGGCCCTATCGCTTCGGTGTCCTCTTTATCTGTGCTTGAATCCTTCGGAGAAATCCACGGGGTCATTATGCCCTGTCGATCAACGCCAGCGGTACGTCTCTCCACATCCCAATGCCTCCTTTCTGATCCATCTTCTTTCTAGATTGTTTCCTCTCTGGATTATCGTCGTGGGTAAAGCATCATGTTATCCCTGTCTTTCTCACCCTTTCTATATCCGTGCGCCATTCCTGCCGCCCAAATTATCAATACGATTCTCTGTACTCTAGTTCTGTTTATTTGACGTTCACACTGTTTTGAGTTTCATCAGCCGGAGTCGAGAGTCAGATGGAAGGCGCCGACCCATCAAATTGGCAGCTCAACATCCTCATGGATGGATTGCCTGGGCGCGTTTCTGTGCTCGTTCGCATCATGAGCTGTGGGTCTTACTTTGCTCGGCTGCATCCGAGCATGCCCATCAGTTCAAGCTGCCTTCACGCCAGGGCGCCCTGGCATGCTCATTAGCCTCCCATCTCAATGATAAACTGTTGTCCAGGCCAATCCATCAATCGATTCTGGATCCACAAAATATCTATAGCGTCCGAGATCTGAGTTCCATCTATACGATCGTAAGGTTCGTACGGTCGGTAACTAACTCCTATGTTCACGTTCCAATCCTACACTCTTTGCACGGGGTCAAGCGGTATCTGCGATGACGTCTGATACGTTGGTCGCAACACCAGCGCGCGCGTGGGCCACACAATACAGTAGATGCTCATAGCCAGCCACAGCGGAAGGGCATCGAAGCAGTACAGAAACACCTCGTGCTGTATCAGATACCCGTTTTGTCTGCGAAGCTCTGGGTCAGTATCCATCAGAAGTAATAGGGGGGATTTACCCTAGAGAGAATTCGACGATGCGATAGACAGAGCGCAGCTGGCGACGAAGGAAGACGGATCAGAACTCTGAGACGAACGATTTGGGAGTGTGGAGGCGAGACGCACCAGGAGCACAGTGGATGTGACTGCAAGGATGTAGAACACGGTCTGCCACGCGATCGGTGTTCGGCCCCAGATGGTGAAGCGGGGAGCGTCTTTGGAATGCCACAATAGCGGGAAGTCGCGGCGCCTGCATCGCCCAGTGAATACCCGACCGCACGTCCATGAAGGAAACCCAGTCTGCTCACATGCGGTGCCTGAAGATAAAGAGCACGAGCATGAACAGCTCAATGAAAAAGAATTGGAAGCCGATGGCGAGTAGGGCGACCTGGAAAAAGTCCGATAAGCAACCCGGGGATCGGACCTGTTGCGCACCTTGTTGCCGATGTTCTGGGTGGTAGATCCTTTCACTGCGGTCAGGGCCACACCGGCCGCCTCGACTGCCGCAAAGAGGAACGTGGTGCCAACAAAAATCGGGGTGATGCGAGAGGCACGGACAGGGAGGCAGCGCTGGGTGACCTCCTGGTCGAAGGTGGAAACAAGCCGGGAGAAGAGCACATAGGTGACGATGAAGAAAAAACACGGCTGCATGAGAATATCATCAGCGAGAAAAATATCAAACCGAGGGGTTATTATACGCACAGACAACAGCGTTACCTGCGTTGGAATCGTTAGACGTGCGGTCAGAATGCTGGGGATGGTGCGAACCTCATTCATGGCGATGAAAAGGGCCTCGGAGCGGGGAAAGTTGATATACACGGAACGTATGCTGTAGCCTAAGCAGGATGCTGTGGGAAGATGAACGGGGCCCCGAGACCTCGTTGGACGACCATACCGTACATTCCCATTATCAACGTTATCATGAACCTCGGGCGGCCACATCTCCACCAATCTGCGCTGGTAAATGAGCGTCGCTTGAGGTAAAAACGTTCCGGTGAGCTCACGAAACACGTGGAAATGGGGCGACAGGGCCCACAGAAACGCAGCAAGAACCGCCAATGATCTCTTGGGTTTGTATCCGCCGCTGAAATGCGTTGAGCATGGTGTTCGGGAACCAAGTGCAAATTCAAACCCACAGATACTGGGTATCGGTTGCGCTTGGTACGACAGATTCACTGCGAATTTCCGCTGCTGTCGCGGTGCCAGCTGTCGCAAAAAATACGAGAATGAGAGTGGTTCGGAGTGTGGAATACATCGGGGAGAAATAATGGATGGTAGGTTTTTAGGCTGCAGTTGGAATCTGAGGCTCAAAATTAAAATACTACGCGTAAATCAGCGAAAGCCTTGGCAAAACCAGCGAGATCACGGCAAGATCACGGAGCATCTCATTTATTCCGCGTAACGAGGAGACAAGGAGAACTTTGAAGAAAATGCCTGCACGATCCCACGATCCGACGGATGCCGATACAAAGGTGATCCAAAAAACACATTCATTACTCAACAAAATCCTCACCTCTCTTTTTCATTTTTTGTCGTTATATCATCCATACCACTACTTCGTCTGCAGGAAAATGGCTCGCTCAAAATCACATAACCGCTGCGCCCAGAACTGCGCTTCATTGCCTTCGACGTTCCATCAGACTTCCTTCGTTGCCGCAATGCTGAATTGCTGCGTACTGCGCATGGTCCAATAATACCCCTTCTCCAGCTGCTTGGCGGGTTCCAACCTCTGAACGCACTCAGCCGCCGAGCCATCTCCCAATGGCTTCAATTTGTAGAGTTCACAGTAAGTAAACGTAGTCCTCAGTCGCACCAGAGATGATGGTAAGGCTCAATATTAATTTACCTGTAGAGTTTCCAGTAAGTAAACGTAGTCTACAAGTAATGCGAGTAAATATATAGAGTAATAGAATATAGAGAACGTACCCTCAGTCGCCTCAGAGATGATGGTTAGACTGAGGGCTGTTGTTACGTAGCCGCATCTTTAATTAAATTATGCGGTGCGGGTACGATCGACGTCAAAACAGAAATGAAGAGAAACTTAAAGACGAGGTATACTACGACTCAGAAAAGACTTCTGTGCTGATGGTTACGAGTAGAATATAATACAATGACGACGTATGGTACCGTTGATGCATGGTTTTCCGGGCACAATAATCCAATAATCCAGTTGCAATTTAAATATTTGTCGCAGAGTTGTGTACGCGGACAATATTGTGGTTGACTCTGAAAGGTGTACGAAATTGACCGAATGTTGAGAAATGAATGATAAATGCGGGACAGGTGTTGGAAACTCCCCTGGAAATCCTGGGGGAAATGTGTCGGACAGGAACGCTATGATGATTAAACATGAGTGTTTTTCGGTTGAAAGTGGAGTGGGGTGTTGCTGTGAGCTGTGTACGGTTGAGTCAGGTGAATTGCTTGAGGAGTCCTTCAATTGGCGGAAGAACGAGGATGGATTACAGTGTCGAATGGGCGCCGTAAAGCCCATGGTTCGTCGACTGAAATTCGCCAGGGAGTTGTCGCATGTGTGACACCAGGGTGATCAAGATCCAGGCGACATTTCCCGAGTGAGTGGAAGGGTGAATTCGGGAAGATAACAAGCATAATTGAGGTGGGGATGATTTTGAGGGCCAAATCTCCACCGAGGTTGGATGATTGAATGTTGGGTATTCCGGGAAAAAAGGGCTGGCGAAAACAGAGTCTCCAGACACATTTGCACTCACGCGCGCCTCTTGTCGCGCAGGAAGGACCATTGAAGAGCGCTAAATTTGGAGAGGGATTGACACAGACGGGCCGAGTGAAGATTGGATGGCGGCTGGCGTCTATGCTGGATGAAGCGGCACTTGCCAATATTTTGAGGCTCTCTGATCCCACTGAATTGAAGAGTGAATGCCTGAAATAACGTTTGGATAAGTATATATACAAAGAAACTAACAAAAGCTAGAATGTATAAAAGAAAAGTGGTACTCCTGAAGACGAAACATCGAGCTGAAGTCGGGCGCGGATCGGGGTGAGGCGACGATGGGGATGTGGATGACGAGGAGCGTCGGTGGGGATAGGTATGGTGAAGGGGATGTGTCCGAGCGCGTACTTTGAGCGACGATGGTGGGAATGGCGCGGATACTTGTGGCACACGACGGGGGAACTAATCGGGCGGCGCTGAGCACGAGAAAGCGGCGGGGCAAGCGGGGTACATGCAATTGGTGCTGGGATCGTGGATTCGCGGTTGCGCGCATGCGGGGCTTCGAGCGCGGGAGCAGCATTGCGCAGCTCGCAATGGACGCGGATGGAGCGGACGTAAGCGGCGAGGAACGCCAGCGCGGCATGTTGCGACTGCGGGAGGTGGAAGTGGTCGGGGTTTAGGTGTGCGTTGCGTGGTGTAGAGCGTATGGGTGGGGGACGCCGTCAGGGATGCGACGTTGAGTCGGGAAACAGGGTCGGTACGGTGCGTAGTCGTGCGGGATCTCATGCGCAGCGTTGCGGTACGGTTGACTATCGAGAGGGGCAGGGACCAGCTACGCCAATGTGTTGCTGCTTGAGCTGGGGGCAAGTGCGTGCACGGGTGGAATGGCAAACGAGAGAGTTAGTATATGGACACAAGAAGGAGAAAGGGCGGAATGAGTGGGGGAAAGGGAGGGGAAGAGAAGGGTGCAAGGGAACGGGAAGAAACGCACCAAAAGCGGCGACTCTGGCGACATCCCAAATCCATCGCAGAAACGGGCGGCGCAAGCGGGTCATTGGCACTGGCGAAGCGTATAGATTCCAGCGACCCGAGGACGAAGTTCTGCAGGGGGCAAAGATCCAGATATCAGTATTACATTAAAGTCAGACGGGCGCCCGCACCCGGATATTGGGGAAGCATTAATGTGGAGGCTCAGCAGCAGAGGGGTCAGCGTCAGCGAGAAGAGGTCTAGAACTGGCGGTATCGAAGCAGGGGGGATGCGAAGACATAGCGAGGATAAGGCTTGATTGAAGGTGGACTAAGCTTGATTGGGGAAGGAGAACCTCAGTCAACGCCCGGTAGTGGTCCCGGTTTGATTGCGCTTTGGAGGTAGTCGAGGGCGTCGGTCAACGGCGTGGTGGTGGTCGGACGACGTGGCAGCCTGAGCGTTGATCGCCGCGGCGTTGACAGACGACAGCGCCACGCGGCAATGGCGTGGGCGCAGTGGGCGCGTTTAGATGCGCTTGAAATAAATACAGGACCAGTTGATATGAGCTGTAGCTCAAGTAGCATGAAGATAAACGAATAAAAAAGAGGGACAATGTATTTCAAACTCCGCCAAGAGATGCCGAACTGCCGCCGGACTTGATCCCGGACTGTTTTCCCGGACTTTCCAACTCCCAAATGTCCTGAAGCCCGAGGGGCTTCACCCATCCCTTCCTGTACTCAGCAACCAGATCAGCACCCATACGCAGTGCATTGCACAAAGTAGCCGCCAACGGCACAGCCAATGACACAGCCCCCTAACACAGCCCCGCTTGCATGCTTTACAGCTATCCGCAAAACCGTAGACGTTTCGAAAAAAAGTTCAGTTGATCAAAAGTGGAGTCCAGATTAAAATAGCAAATGACGACGGCAGCGTCAATGCTTGCGCCCGTATTGTGACTAACAAGCATACTATTCTCGACCGCAACACTAACTTTGCTATCTAATTAACCCAGTAGTACTAGAACATGGAAAACTATTATCATGCCAACGGCCCTTGGGCACAACTGGCGATGGAGCGAAGGCACGAGGTTGATGACATCACTTTTGATCAACTCAACTTTTTCTCAAAAACGTCTACGGTTTTGCGGATAGCTGTAAATACGTGCTGCTCCCGTTCCATTCTCCCGGTCAAACCTCAATCATTTCAATATGGTCAACGAGCTCCAAGTGGATAACGATGCTCTTTCATTTCCCTCTCTCCCAACCGAAATCCTCTGCGCCATCATCCGCCTCGTTGACCCCATCGGTCTAATCTCGCTCTCCCAATCCTCGCGCGCTTTCCGGGCACTCATCCAGCCGTCCCAGAACGACTTCGTCCAGCGCCTTTTGGCGCTCGAGCTGGACCCCGCACTCGGCGGCACTGTGCGCTTCCGTAGCCGCGATAATAATCTGAGCCCGCCGTGGGACGACGCCGAAGCGTGGAAGGCGATCCGCTTCGCCTGCGTCGGCTGCATGAAGCTGCTCCCACACACACGGTTTTCTAACCAGAACCTCTTGCAGCTGCGTCGGCGCAAGCCGCCGCCGGGCTCGCGCGAGGCGAACCGCATCACCGACTGGGAGCCGTCGGCGGGTGGGGACGCGAAGGCCGCGGGCTGCGCCTTCAGGAGCGCATGCGGCGTGAGAAGGAGGATCGTGCCGCCGTGCGCTTCGAGTTGGAACGGAGCAGCGAGGCGGATGTCGTCGACGACCCCGACGCCTGGGCAGAGGCCGTTCTCGGCGGCGTGCACCGCACACGCCGGCGCTGCAACGAATGTCGCTTCCGGCAGGGGGAGTTCGCGCGCCCGACGCGCGCAAACGCCGGGACCGCCGCCGTGCCTGTGCTCACAAGCCGGCGACTGGAGTTCACCTGCGCGCTCGACAGGTACTTCCCGGGCCTGCTCCCGCGGATGCCACTCGAGATGCGCCCGTTGCTGTTCAGGGTGTACAAAGATAATGTCCGGACGGAGCTCTTCACGCTGTATCACGCACGCTGCCCTGGCTGCGCCGTCTGGCAGGAGCTCGGCGCGTTCCGCGTCGGACTGGCCTATCCGCATGCGACACCCTTGCTGATGCTCGAGGAGCGCCGGAGCAGCTGCAGGGCAGGGACGTCTTCGCCACGCTGCTGTGCAACCGCTGCTTGTTGGCGCGGCATGGGCGCGCGCGTCTGGCCGAAGAACTGGCCGCGTTTGCGGTGACGTTCCTGGATGCCGAGTCCGCGCGGACGCAGTATCAACTGCGTTTTGGATGGAGGTTGCTGGAGGAGACTTTGCGGCTCGGGGAGCGGAAGAAGAAGAAGCACCGCTTCAGCCCTGTGTTCCATGAGATCATCGCGGGCTTGCCATGGGAGGAGGCCAAAAATATGGGCGACGAGCAGAAGACGCCGGACTTCGACCGTTGCGACCCCGACGATTTGCGTCGGAGAATTGTGCGGCTAAGAGTCCTGGTCGAAACGGAGATGACGGAGGAGAGGCGGAAGGAGTTTCTGAGCAACCCGTGGTTCCGCTCATGGCTGGAACAATACGAGAAGAATGAGACGTGGGCTGCTGTGCTGAAGGAGATGAGGTCCATCAGCCCAGATGCCTTGGTGAACTTTGTACTGGAGAAGGACCCGTACCGGGTGATCTAACGGCCAGGATTACGAGGATGTAATGTAATCAAATATGATCTGGTACACGAAAGATAACAAGATACCAGAAGGGTGCAGATCACAGCAATATGCCCGAATGTCAGATTGTGGTGCCGGCAGAGGATAGACGTGCGTTCTTGCTCTTTATCTTTCATTCTCTCCATCTTCTTTCCAATATCCCAACCTCTCCATCGTGAAATTTATTTCATTTTCCGCGCACCCCGTACAACTCGAACGATACACGGTTAGTGTGCACACCAGTTGTTTCCGTTGGTTATATTCAATGTTTTCGGATTGCAGGTCTCTGTTCATATTTTCTGTGGTCGTGGGCAGGACCTCGAGTAGATTTGGCCTGTGTAATGTTATTGTAACTGGCCATCTCCACCTTCGCCGTGATCGACCATTTGTGACGTTAGATTTTATGATTACCAGCTGCTGCTCGGGTGAGTTCTCGCATTCTTGGTTGTTCTTTTGCCCCAGGCCCAGCCTCAGTGAGATACTGCTTTCTTTCAGGGAGACCAAGACGAATAGAGCTGTTTTGTCTGAGACACAGATGCCGGTGGAATTTTGAATGCGTTTACCTACCTTGTGATCAATTATGGACGCTTCGGTCTAACAGATGAATTTCCTGGGATTTCAGTCCGCGCGCGCTGCGGCCTCTCACCCTCTTAAATCAGTCTTTCGCAGTTGCGGAAAAGCTGAGAGTGAATCGATTGTGCGCCGGGTGTCCCATTTCTGACCAAGAGGTCTTGACTTGCGGCGGCCAATGATTTACGGGTCTGGTTGCATTTATCCTCCTGATCCATTGAAGTTTGATTAGTTTCTATCCAGAGAGGTTTTTCAGAACGGCGCTTAATATTGTGGGCCTGTTCCAGCGTGCTTGCGTTCAACCGTTGCACGCACAGCAGCTGGGCGATTATCTAAAATGCAATGTCTGTCAAGATCGACAGTTCTCTCCCGCGGTTCACTTGGGTCCCCGGTCCTGGTCTATCATTTCGTCGTTCAACATGTTTGATATTCTCTCCCGCGAATATTAGACTTGCGCGGCGGATAGAGGACCCTCTGTATTTTTGATTGCCTGTCCACCTCCTGACTCCAGTTCAAGGGCCACCTCCTCCTAGACAATCGCATTGAGGAGTTTGATGAGGATATGTTCTTCCCGATCCAAGACCTTTCCCAGTCCTCACCGCATTTCGCACACGGTGCTCCTTCACTTACAACCTATCCGACGTCGACAAAATCTCCAACGACCTGGGTTATCCCTGGGAAATGTCAAAGGATACTCCATGCAGCTCTGCATTCCCGTTCACTGGTCTTCGGTGGGACCTCCAGGCACTTAAGTCTCTTTACCGCCGAGAAGAAGGCGAAATACCGTGCCGCAATTGGGAATGGAATTTGTCAAAGATTCACGCCCTTCAGGAGTCGAAGAATGTATGGAAAGCTTCTTCACGCATGTCTCATCATTCCACCCGGCCGCGCATACCTCACGAACCTGGAGTCAATACTGGGTATTCTCCATGACCTCCACACAAACCCCGTACACCTCTAGCAGGAACCGCCGCAGATCTCCAGTGGTGGGATGGCTTATTCTCTCCACCTCCCTTTGTCGTCCCATCCCAGGGCCATGCGAGATCCTCGACTACGAGGCTTTTTCAGATGCAAGCTCCGGGATTGGAATCGGCATTGTCATCAAAGGCCGCTGGCGTGCCTGACGACTTCTCCCTGGATGGCAATCAGCTGAACGAGATATTGGATGGCTGAAGCAGTCGGATTCTGCGCTATCGAGTAGTCGTACACTGGGGTCGAAACAAAAATTAATCAACGAGAACTCGTCCGAAATTCCAAGTTGCTATGGATCCTCGTCCACAGAAAGATGCTCGATTTGCCCTACATTTTCAGAACCACCCTGCCCGCGACATTTTGTGCAGCCATCTCCGCAAAGACCCTGTATATAGAAATTCCGACTGAGTGTCGGGAAAAAGAGGAACGGCCGACCAGCATACGAGTTAACATCGCTAAGGTCTCTGACCTCGAGGTGGCACGCGACTTTACCTCGGGCGGCGATGTCTAGAGCTTCGATTGCGTCTTGACGAGTCCTACGTCGTGCACTCTGTTAAATCCAATTTTGTGGAGAAGAGAGAAGACAAACCCGTTCGCAGAACCGATGATGGTAAGGCACTCGGATTGGAATATGTCAATATTGTCACATGTTTTATGAGGGAGACAATTCACCTTGATGATCAGGAGACCAATGGGGACAGTGAGCACTGGAGCGCCCGATGGGAGCCCAACTGCCACCAGTGTTCCTTTCGGGCGGAGATAGAGCACTGCTTGATCCAGGGGGCCGACCTAAAGCAAGAAAATTGAGGAAGACGAAGAAGGATCAGTAAGAATGCGCTAACGTTGGAAGCAGCCACGACGGCAGCGTGAGGTCCTTCCCGCCAGTGGCTTCCTTAACCTCCTTCACGAGATCCGCACTTTTCTTGAAATCAATCCATTTTTCTGCTCCGAGGAGAGACATAGATCGCGCTTGACGTCCCCGGTATCTGTCGAGGAAATTCAACGTTACGACGATCTTGGTCATGAACATATCGGTTGAAAAATGTACATACCGATGGCGACGACCCGCAGCCCCATGGCGACGGCATATTGAATTCCTGGCGAATGGAGAAACATATGACACTGCATTACAAGTAAAAGACAATTCGGAGGATACCTAAATGACCGAGCCCTCCTCCTGCACCCGGAATAGCAACCCAGTTCCCAACTTTGGATTTGTCTCTTTCACGCTTTATAAATTGTCAATCCCTAATAACACTGTCATTAACGTTCAAATCAATCGACGGGACCCACGGCACAGAGCAGCGGGGTTGCTGCAGCACTGTCCAGATTTTGCGGAATCGGTGTCACATAATCGACGTAGGAAAGCTACCGCCAGACGGACGGAATTGTGAGCAACTCGATAACCTTCTCAGGAAGAGGTCTTGACGTACCGCAAAATCCGCGAAAGAGCCATCTATGCCGTACCCATGCGACATGACCGCGGCCATAGTACAACCTAGGGGGGGAGGTTATCATTTATTCACTATCCCGCGAGATACAGTTTGCTCTGCGTACTCGGTTCACCGCCAGTGCGGCACAGCTCACATCTAAGAATTTAGTCAGAAAGGAGAATTCCATCACAAGCTATCGGGGATTGTATACCTAAGGCATGCTTTCGCAGTCCACTTAATCCCCACTCTATCGCCAATTCTAACTGGGCTATCGGTGGTGTGCTCTCCAATCGCGACAACGTGCCCAATGCCCTCGTGTCCGCCAACGCGAGGAAATCGCACCGGGCCCCAGCCTCCTTCTTTGATATGGAGATCCGAGTGACAGACTCCTAGTAATAATGGGGACTGCAAGTCAGCGTTGCCCATCTAAGTTGCAAGTGAACCCGAATCCACACCCGCGTAGTCAATTTTGACGAGACACTCCCCTGGAGTGAGCTCAGTGGGCTGGACGACGGGATGGTCATTTTTTAGCACGAATTCTGGGCCAAATTCTGTGATCAGACAAGCCCTGGCCTTCGGGGGATGGTCGGAGTCATGAGTTAAATTGGGGGTTTCGAGATTGGAAGGACTTGTTCGCGCTCCTTAAGTCAGTCATTGCGGGCGCCGGTGAGAAGCGGCAAACGATTCGTGGTGTTCAGCCGTCCATGGGGTATGTGTTCTTACTGAGTCATCTGGGAGACATGGCGAGCATTGGAGGTCAGGTGGCCCTCTGTGGGAGTTACAATGTCACGCGGAAGTGAACGGCGTCATTCATTGCATCGGTAGTACTGCATATAATAACTTGCAATCTGCTTAACCTGTGCCAATGGTGCCGGCCTTCTCCCGCCCCAAATTGGCGCCCGCGGTGAGTTATCCCCGCTCCGCGTGCATGTAGGCGCTATTCATTTTGATTGCTTCAGAGCTCGTATATTGTACTATTTCGACCAAGTATTCATAGGGTGTCATGCGTCACCTTCAGTGTTCAAGTGTTCATTCCGGGAAAACTGCTATGGCAGTTCGGCGAATGCCAGGCCAGAAAATTTACCTTTTTTTATTTGGGCTCAAAAATCTCAATCTCACCATCACCTGTGACCCAAGTGTTCAGTTCAGCGGGCCGCGTCACGCATCACCTGAACACTCAGTCAAAATAGTACAGTAGTGATGCCATTTATCTAAAGAAAAGAAATGGATGGGTTAGGTGGGCGACTCATTTCATGGCCCAGGCTTGAGTTGAACAAGCTCTCCGCCGCACATATTTCGCAAGCCGACATCTTATGCAGGTGCTCACCCTGCGCCTCTGGGCCAGGTGCAATATATACTGTTTGGCCTCTTTAAGTAGCTGCTCAGATAAGGGAAGTGACCGAAAAAGTGCGGAACGAGGATTTTTGGCCCAGACTCGAGTCGAACGAGCTTCCCGCTAAATTCGAAAATTTACCCGCAGTATTGTATGCAGGTGCGCACCCGGGGTGGAATTCCAGCTCAAATTAAATATGTTCTTAATCATTTTTAACTCAGTTTCACTCAACTTGCGTGAAATCAGATGCAGATAGTTCTTTCAGATGCGGGGACTGTGAAACCCACCATGCGAGCGTTGGAAACGGAGGGATGTGGGCTGGTAAGATGCAATCCGACGGCATCAGAGACCTGTCGCTGGGTAGCTCGAGCACGTAACCGGTCGTATAAAGTATTAGTGCTTCAAAAGGACCTTTTGCTCCATTGTCAACCTCGTACCTTGAATTTAGCTGTTATACCACCCGCAGGGACTGTAGAGTAGATGAATAATGTGCTCACAGTATTCTGTGCAGTCCTATCTCTGCGGTACAGGGCACGGCAAGATTGCGAGCCCGTCGCGGGAGATGCCGTTCCACAAAAGGCAGTTTTCCCCTCGTGAGATTTAAATTAGATAATGGTGCATTCCTTCGCGCGAAGGGGAGACTATTTGCTATCTTAGTGTCCACTGCTTGGCATCTTATATGGAACCTTCGTCATGGCCGAGTTATTGTAGATCCGGACCGGATTCAGAGTACATCAGGAATTCACAACCAATGGTTGAAGGCGATCAATGCAGCGCTAACACGGGATCGTCTCCTCACTGATAAAATAAAATTTGGACCACTGGCACTTACGAAACAACTAGTATTGAACACTTGGAGTGGCCTATTTATGGACGAAGACTCATTGCCGGAAGACTGGACACACGAGGGGGTTTTAGTGGGTATACGGCCCATAACTGATAGAAATGGGATAGGATAAATTTTCGGGCCAGAGTCCCACACTGGTTTAAAATATGTGCGTAACGGCATTTCCTCCTGGACAAAATTCACCGGCACCAACTGGCTAATATCCAGCAACCCAGCGGATGAGCTTCAAATTAGTGTTGCCGCGACTCCAAAAGTCGAGTCACGACTCAAGAAGTCGACTTGAAACAGTGTTCGACTCGACTCGACTCGACTTGGTCATATCCAACTCACTCGAAGTCGACCCAAGTCGACTCGAGTCGATGGATTCGCGAGTTTTTCAGATCTCTATTCCCGGGCTACTAACGATGGAGAGGGGGTCAATTTAGGTCGGGTTTACCTTGGGTGGTAGCCTGGTAAGAGATTGGTCTTTGTTAAAACGTATTAGAGTTCCATTTTAGAAAGTCTGAAAGGTAAGATTTCTTCTATTTACTAACGGACAAGAACTTAATTTTAAAACATGTCCAAAATCATGTCCCTAAGCTCAGAAATCCAACCTTGTATATTTTATCTTCTCTCTTGAGATCAGTAAAGGTCCGTTCCATGATACTTATAACCCAAATTAGCTACTTATCTACAGAGGCTGACTCAAGCGACTCCAAGTCGAGCAACTCGACTTCTTTCGACTCCGAAGTCGAACAGAGTCACGCCAAGCGACTTGACTTGACTCGACTCAAGTCGACCTCATTAGATCGACTTGGGGAGTTGGAGTCGTGAGTCGCGGCAACACTACTTCAAATGCTTCTGCAGACAAAGTCTCATTATCCCAAACGCTCCAAAAAAAAAAAAAACAGTTTTCCTAGCACGTGAGTTTAGTAGCCCAACAGTTTGAAAAAGAAAATGTAGGTCCCTGTAAGGGCAACCTCTAGACCCAAGAATCTCAAGGGGCTAGCGAGGGGAATCCGAAGTAATGAATAAGAAGTAGCTAAATACAAGATAGCACCTAGCGAGGGGAATCCGAAGAGAAGAAACTCTGAGGATTCCCACGCTAGGTCGTGGGTATAAGTAGGCTACTGACTAGTAGCACATGACCGGAGTGATCGGCAGATGTCCCGGCTTGATCGCGGACTTGATGCCATTGCATAAGCGACCTGTGGGGTTCCATAGGTGGATTAATAACTTGGGCCAGGTCGACTGGAGGTTCCCCTGACATCACCCCCCCCTTGGAATGTGGCGACTCGACGCATATGCCAGAGGGAACAACGTGGAGGAGGGGTCGCGGAATGGGAGGGAATCGAAAGCGGCACAGGCGATGATCCAGGTTTCGAGGGGTACTTCCGGTAAAACTCGGTGATGGCCTCGTCGCGAATACATCGGAGTGCTTCACCCATTGGTTGTGTGACTCATCGTACCCTTTAAACCAGACCATGTACCAGAGGGATTTGTACTGGATCTTCGCGTCAAGGATCTCTTTGACCTCCCACTTGGGTGCATTGCCAGGGATGTCCGGTAGGACTGGGGCCAGTTCGTCATAGCCCGGATGGCCCTCAAAGGGGTCGTCTTCTGTGAGCTGCAACTTCACGACCGGGAACACAGGTGGGCAGGAGAGATGGGTGGCAGTTCCAGTTTGTACGCACCTCGGCTGACAACCTTGGTGACCTTAAAAGGGCCTAGGCATCGGTGAGAGAGCTCCGGAGACGGCCGGGTCGTTTGGATGTCAGAAGCATCGAGCCAGACCAGTCGCTGACTTTGATGTCCAGTGCAGGGGTGCGTCGGCGTCATAGTACTGCTTGTACTCCTCCTTTGCCTTTACAAGGGCAGCCTTCGCCTTGGAGACTCCGGAAGTGATCTGGTCGTGAGATTCGTTAACCGACTCTACTTTTGAACGCGGCCCGTTCAGCTCAAACCCCATCCAGGGGAGCCGGCCGGTGTCCATCATAAACGGAACCTGCTGCGTCGAAGAGTGGATGTGGTTGTTGTACACAAACTCGGCGGCTGGGAGGAGTTCGTCCCAGTCATCCTGCTTGTAGTTAGTGAAAAGCCGGATGAACTGCTCTATCTCCTGGTTGAGCGTTCTGTCTGACCGTCGGTTGCGGGTGGTAGGCTGTAGAGGTGGCCGGTTTGATCCCGATAAGGCGTCCAAAGTTCTGTGGTGAACTCGGCACAAACTGGGGACCGCGGTCGGAGATGTACTTCTCAGGGGTGCCATGGAGCTTCCAGACGTTGCGCAATACAACGGGCAGCTCCAACAGCATCCAACTGGGTTGTACACTCCATAAAGTGAGCGCGTTTACCCAGGACGTCTACGACAACCATGACTGAGTCGTAGCCGTGGGCTTCTGGGAGCTCGACACAAAGTCTACCGAGACCGTGCTCCAACACTCCTCTGGAATCTCGGTCGGGTGAATTTCACCAACCGGAAGCTTCCGGAGAGCCTTGGTGTGGCAGCACAGGTTGCAGGTGCACGTACCGGCCGACGTGTCGGGACATCTGGGGCCACCAGTAGTTCCGGGAGACTAGCTCCAATGTCTTGAAGTGGCCGGCATGCCCGGCAACCCGGGTGTCATGGTGTTGCTCCAGGATCTGACGGCGAAGGTCTTTGTCCCGTGGGATGACAATCTTGCCGTGGAAATAGAGCAGCCGCCTTCGACGTGTCATTCAGCTGACCGGGTGGACCGGGTCCCCTGGGCCTTAAGGAGGTCCGAGCTGCGAGAGCCACGGGTTCTTCGAGGTCCGGTTCGCCAGTGAGTGCCTCTCAGACATCCCGCAGAAGGGGACCTCCGGGCCAGCTACCACGATGCCCTCCAGTGCACGGATCTGGAACAGGGCAGGACTCAGGAGCGTCACATCTGTGTTGTCTGGGCCCGGTCCGTGATCCGGACACCGGGAGAGCGCATCTGGTTTACCCATAGAGCACCCAGACTTGTGGTGAAGCTCGAAATTGAACTGGGACAGATACAGGGACCACCGTGCCTGTCGCCGGTTGAGATCTTGCGACTTCCGGAAATACTCCAGGTTCTTGTGGTCGGTCCAGATCTCGATCGGATGCTGCGCGCCTTCGAGGAAGTGCCTCCATTCGAGGGCTCGGATGATCGCGAGCATCTCTTTGTCGTGGATCTCGTAGTTGCGCTGGACCAGACTCAAGCTCTTGGAGTAGAATGCGACCGGATGCCACTTGCCGTCGTCCCCGTTGAGACAGGACAGCGCCGGTTGCATAGTCCGAGCTATCCGCCTCTAGCCGGTACGGCTTGGACTCGTCCGGCAGGACAAGGACCGGCTCCCGGGTGACCGCATCTTTGATGGCTTGGAATGCGGTCGCCTCGAGTTCGGTCCAAACCCAGGGGCGCTTCCGGTGAGGTCGAACAGTGGCCGGGCGGCATCTGAGAACGCTTTGATGAACCGCCGGTAGAAGTTTGTGAAGCCGAGGAACTGCTGCACGTCCTTCTTGCACTCCGGCGTCGGCCAGTTAGTGACGCCGGCAACCTTGACCGGGTCCATCTCTACGTGATTGTGAGAGACGATAACCCCCAGGTACTCAATCGACGTCTTTTCGAACTCGCACTTCTCCGGGCAGGAAAAGCTTGTGCTCCCGGAGCCGGCGGAGAACTTCCCGGACGATCTCCCGGTGCCGGGTAAGGTCCGAGTGTGCGATGAGGATGTCGTCGAGGTATACCATGACGTCTCCAGACAGGATGAGGTCTTGGAAATGTCGTTCATCATTGTCTGGAAAGTCGCAGGGGAATTGGTCAAGCCGAAGTACATCACCAAGGGTTCAAAAAGCCCCCGGTTCGTCTGGAAGGCGGCCTTTCCACTCGTCGCCTTCCCAGGATGCGGACATTATTAAAGCCCCACCGGATCGAGTTTCGTGAAGAACCGGGCTCCTTTCAAACGGTTGATGAGGTCGTTGATCAGAGGGATCGGGTACCGGTTCTTCACGGTCATCGCATTGAGCGCCTGGTAATCCTGCACGAACCGGAGAGTGCCGTCTTTCTTTTTGATGAAGAAGACGGGTGAAGCCATCGGTGACTTTGACAGCCAGATCCGGCCGGTCGCCAACCCCTACAGTTGGCCGGTTTCGCATCCGGGACGAGTTCAATGGCATGGTCCCACAACCAACGATCCGGTAGTGAATCGAAGGCCTCTCGGTTGAAGACATCCTCGAAGTCACGCACCATCAGGAAGTTCATCCTTACCAGGTGTGGAGTTCTTGGCAAAGGCTTCGGCCAGCCGCTGCGAGACAGTGCTGGTGGCCTGGATGTCTTCCAGGGGGAGAACTGGGTAAAAAGACCCTGGTCTCCATCCTTGAGGGGTCATCTTTGTCGTCCGAGTCATCGAGTCGTCTAGCAGGAGTTCAGGCAGGTCTCCCTGAACTCGTCATCATCATCCTCGCCGAGCCGGTCGTCCGTGTTGATAGTGCAAATAGTCGGGACCAGGTCCGACTCGGAGCTGCTGGACAATGTGGGCGATAGTCTTAACTTGCTTACGCTTGGCTCTGGCCTCATCGACACAGGTCGTGCAACCGGATGGGCATCAGCTCATCTTGACCTCCTGGGTATCCCAGTTGATCTCGGGGTTATGCTTCCGGAGCCAGGAGTACCTGAGGATAGCTTTTGCTTACCAAGCCCAGTTACAGCGAGTTGGACTCGTTCGCTGTGACCTTGTAACGGAGGACCAGAGTCGCGACATCTCGGATGAAGCCAGCCTCGTTGGGGAGCCGTCTACATTGAACACCGGATGGGTTGCGAGAGCCGCAGACCGGATCCCACTCGCCTTAACATATCGAGTCAATGAAGTCGAGGTTGCTGCAGTCGACAAGCCCATCGAGCAGAGCTTCACAGCATTGTCGGTCGACTCGATCTCCAATGGGAAGGTGAAGGGAGTTAGCACCAGACATCGCAACGACTGTATAGCACTTAGGAAGTTTGCGCTCCCAAGACTTAGGGGTGGACGGGTGGCCGGTCTGGCTGGTGGGGGAGCCGAAGCGACCGGTTGGTCGTCTGGGTTGGGGGTGCATCTATCGTTTCTGGTCGATGCAAGAGGTATATTGTCTGACTCGTTACATAAAATGTTGAAACATTAGGGGAGCGATCGAGGGTGCACTGCTCACTCGCTGCAGAGGGGAAAATCCTCTAGGTCGTCAGTGAGGGCCTCGGTCGTGGCCAGGCAGGCCACAAGTTCCTCCAACATCTCTCCTCCGAGCTGGCGGATCACCTTCGTCAAACACGTCGGTTGTCCGACGTCGGCCAGTGCTGGGCAATCTCGGGCGAAGTGATTGGCATCTCCGCAGCAAACAGCCACGGCGTGGCACATGGCGGCACGGGTGCGGTCTACGTCCATGGGGACCGGAGCTGGGAGGGGCGGGGCAGCACCCTCGGCGGGGTGTGCAACGGTGCCTGGTGTGGACTGGTTGTTCGGGGACGGCCAGAGAACCGGTGGTGTCCGGACGCCCCGGCGTTCCGAACGCGGAGGTGCGACTCGTACTGCCAGTAGGCCCGGGCACCAGGCTGCGTAGTCCCTGAGGCCGGCAGGTCGCTCGAGCCGGTGATGGCGAGGTTGATCGCCGGGTCAAGGCCGGTCCGATACTTTGTGACCTTGACGAGTTCATCTTCAAAGCTGGCGAGGTCGACTACAGTCCTCGAACTCGTCCGTGTGCCGGAATACATCCCAGTTGCCCATATGGTAGGCACGAGACTCGAGTTTGTGCAAGGGTGGTCCTGCTCGTTCTCCTCCGAAATGGAGTCGAAATTCCTTGACAAACATCTCCCAGGTCGGAAATGGAAATTCCGCCTTGGCCGACTGGCGCTCAGCCCAACATTGCGCCGTGTCTTTGGCCATGAACAACATGGCGTACCGGACAACCTTTTCCTCGGAAAGTTCTCCGTTCTCTACGAAAGCCTCTGGGACGAGCCGGGCATACGACCGGACGGCGTGGAGAAACGCCCGGCCCTGCGTCCGTCGCCGTCGAAGACGAACGGGGGGTTCGGCCGAAGGACCGATTTTGCGCCGGACCCGCCGGTTGTGTGTGTACTGCGTGAATAGTCCTGGACCCGGTTCCGGAGCCGTTTCAAGTGAAGGTTGCGCGTTGTTGTTTTTCGAGTATTTTGGTGAGGCTGGCTAAGGTGGCCTCGATCCGGTCCATCCGGCATCGGCGGCTGCTGCGTCAGCCCGGACATGGTAGAGTCAAGGACAGGGAGGAGGGGATAAAATTGGAAGTTGGGGGTGGTGGGAGCACTGCCACTGATCCGAACCTTCCAAGCCAAACTTCCCAATTTTGTCCAGTTAATCCCTGGAGAGAGTTTCTTCTGCTGTAAGGGCAACCTCTAGTCCCGAGAATCTCAAGGGGCTAGCGAGGGGAATCCGAAGTAATGAATAAGAAGTAGCTAAATACAAGAAGATACGCACCTAGCGAGGGGAATCCGAAGAGAAGAAACTCTGAGGATTCCCACCCTAGGTCGTGGGTATAAGTAGGCTACTGACTAGTAGCACATGACCGGAGTGATCGGCAGATGTCCCGGACTTGATCGCAGACTTGATGCCATTGCATAAGCGACCTGTGGGGTTCCATAGGTGGATTATGTAACTTGGGCCAGGTGCCGGGTGACCGGGGCCGGGCAGAGGTTCCCCTGACAGTCACCACAAGGGGCACGAGGATTAAATTTTGGTAGGACAATGCTACCCCCGGGTGGGGTGGGTGGGGGGCCCAAGTTGGCACATTCTGAAAAAAATTCTGGATCCTAAGAATTTTTTTCAATGCCATTTGAGAGCCGTTTCTACAGGTTGTGACAGTTCCCTAGTATCTTTTCAGTAGCATCAAAACCACCCCTGGTAACGTGGAGGTATGATAAAGGAAATGGGATGGTCAAATGACAGTGTACCTTTCCGACATTCCAATCAGATGAGTTCTGGGCAATTTTGTCGTTGATTGGACCGGGATATGTATCGGTACATCGTCGTTCACGAATGAGACCACCAGCTGAGTGCCCGGGAGATCTGCTGATAGAATCAACCAGTGTATTGTAACGTTTGGGTGGAAGAGGTTAGGTAGCCTAATACGGATATCGGGCATCTCGGGCAGTTCATTTCCGCTGTTTAAGTTGGGTTCGACACCACCCGTGTCATCTCCAATATCAATGTCCTCTGATACAATTTCCATTGAATCAATTTTTCGGCAAAAAAAAAAAGTGGCGGCAAGTCTAGTTTCGGCGCCACTATTTTTGGTGTTCCAAAAAAGGCCTAAAAGTGGTGGCATAAGCCTGTAACACTGAAAAAAGTGGCGGCAGAGCGAAATCTCGAAAATATATTGGCGGCAGATTAAATGTGCATTTTGACCGTCATAGTTCACGTCAACGAACGGCATGCGAATTCTTGACGTGTTTTCCTTCCATATGGGCGAGACCGACGAACAGATATAAAAGCGCCAGACGATGCCAATAATTCACTTTTCCTAAAAGACTTCCTCGTCCGTTCGATTCATCTCCTTTTTCTCCGCGATGATTCTGGCCTCCGCTGTACCCCTTGGTCTGGCGACGTGCACCGTTCCTCAGCACTCTTTGTAATAACCAAATCACATTTTACCGAGCCGGTCCTTACCATTTTTGATGATTTTTCGGAGGTCGCGATTCGCGATGACTTTTCCTCCCCTCTTTCTCTGATCCTTTCTGAGGTTCTCGTTCGCTCTTCAAATGGCCTTGCGAAATTTGTGACTTCTTGAAAAGGGTCGGACCGATGGGATTGGTCGGCTCGAGTTCTTCTGGAACCCGAAGAAACCGGAAACAAATCGCCAAGGACCCAATCTTAGACTGTCTTACTCAGCGTCGCTATTTTCAGCTTCTATTGCCTTATAAGCCAGACATTGGGTCACGTCCCGTCGAACGCCATGGCACCTGTGACCAATACCCGAGTTCTCTTCGCTGCAGTCCCCAAGGGTGCGTCGGCGATTATTGTACAAACTGCGGCTCAGAACTACCGTTCGGCCCTCAGATTTCCCCATCCCCGGAGAAACGACAATTTACGATACATCCCAGACCATCGATCTCGATGGCGTCCCCCTCAATGCCGGGTTTTTGATCAAGACGTTGGTGCTTTCTGTTGACCCATACATGCGCGGGAGGATGCGGGCTTCCGAGAAGAAATCCTACTCCGTACGCCTGCATATTCCCTCTCATTATTTGCTAATTCCCCGCCCGAACGTCAGGCTCCGTTCACTATTGGTGCCCCGCTTGAAGGCTATGGTGTCGGAATCGTGCTGCGTTCTGATAATCCCGACGTCGCAGTAGGGAAATACGTGTACGGCAAGGTAATCCGTGCGTTATTTTTCTCTTGAAGTGTAACACCCTCACGCCCCTTCAGCGCACCAGCAATACAGCATCATGCCGGGCATGGAGGGGCTTATTTTCCTGGAGAAGGACCCCAAACTACCGTGGACAGTGTACGTCGGAGTGGCGGGGTCGCCGGGTGTGCAATTTTCTTACGGTAGGTCCAGAATTGTTCTGTACTGAGCGAAAGTAATTCAGGCAAGACTGCATACATGGCGTGGAAGGAGTTCTCTCATGCTAAAAAAGTGGGTCCTGTGGTTACTTTATAATGTATCGATGCCAATGGCGACTTTGAATGGCTGTAGGGTGAAACAGCCTTCATCACTACCGGCGCAGGTATTCGGTTCCCTTCGGGTTCCTTGGCCGAAAACTAAAACACTCTTTTGCAGGCCCGGTGGGCTCGTACGTCTTCCCTTGAACCTGCATCCCGAACACTCACGAGGCGACAGTATGGTGATCCAACTCGCCAAGCGCGACGGACTCAAGGTCATTGCCTCTGCCGGATCTGAGGAGAAGGTCAAGTTCATGAAGGACATCGGCGCGGATGTCACATTCAACTACAAAACCACCGACACACGCGAGGTGCTGGCGCAGGAGGGGCCCATTGACGTGTAGGTGCCTATGATTTTGTGGGTCCGTTCCCTTGATGATTCACATTTTCATGGAATCGATACTCCAGATACTGGGACAACGTCGGAGGCGATATCCTCGATGCGGCACTGGAACACGCGAATGTTTTCGGACGTATTTTGGTACGTGAAGCGATGCCGTACTGTGCTGAGACAACTCAAGTGGCATGCTGATTGGCCGCAGGGATGCGGGATGATCTCAGGTACATCGATTCTCTCATCGTCATCCGTGAAGGGCACACACAAATTCATTAGGATATAACACCGGCCACAAGGCGATCAAGGTAGGCACCCTGCATTACATATCTCTTTCCTTCATTGGACCAGACTTGATTTATTTCTTCCCTCCCAGAATTTGAGCATGGCCTACTCTAAATCTCTCACAATAAGCGGAATCATCGTCTTCCGCCTCCAGCCCAAGTACGATGCGGAGTTTTATGCGACTATCCCCGCCGCTCTAGCCTCGGGTGAGCTGAAGTATACCGAGGAGGTGAGCCGGGGGTTGGAGACGGTTGGAGATGTTATCCTCCGCGTGCAGGAGGGGCGGAACACGGCCAAGGCCGTCGTGATTGTTGCGGATGAATGAGCCGAGTGTCGAGTGCAGGGATTTGGAGATGTGTCTGACTGCCGGAAACATAAAATTTCTGCCCTTCTGACAATATCATGTCGGCTTCAGCATTTGTTTATTGTCACAGAGCACTGGCTTTGCGCGCGCAAATCACCGCACGGAAAATTATTATCAGGCAATTGTCTTGGAGATCACACAACATCTTTTCAACGACCAAAAAAAGCCGCGATACAGGACCAGATCAATTGATCATGATATGGTGAAAACGATACAAAAGGAAAAACAGCACCCAGATTACGACTGCAATGCAGCGAAAATAAAATAAGTGGAAGAGCGAGGGCGAAGAACCTACACTACACATTCTGCGGACATACCAACTCGCCTCAAGAGGTGTAGTTGGACCTATGTATGCTACTTACACAACAGCCAACCGGGCCGCAGAACTAAATTTCCGCGAGCGCGGAGGCAACGGCTCTCCGTCGTCCGAGATCGTGTACTTTGCCGTCCTTCCGCCATTGCCGTTGGCAATAATTGGATCGACAACTGTTACAGGCGGCGACGGAGCGTCGATGTCCATCTGCGCATCCCTGGCTTCGTCCTCGTCCCTGGAGATCAAATGTTGTAAAGGGTGCCAGCGCGGCGCGGCGTTGCTCTGCAGGGCAGGCGGGCTTGAGGGTGGTACCCCTTGACCTTCCTCGAGCCGCCGCACGCGTGCCTCGAGTTGCGCTACCGACCCTGGCGCGGTGCGCATCTCTGCCCGCAGTGCACCGACTTCCGCACGCAGTTCGCTCCACGACTGGGTGAGGCGCGCGAGGAGGCCTGGTTCCGCGGCCAGTTCGGCGAGTGCGCGGCGCGGGGAGAGTTGGTACGACGTAGACGCTGACGAAGGCGCGGTCAATTGGTAGGAGTTGGATGTTGATGCCAGCTGGTAGGATGTAGACGCAGGGGCAAGCTGGAGGGCGTTTGTGGGGGCGGGCTGATACGTTGTCGCCGTTGACACGGGCGTGGATTCCGCTTCCGCGGAGAGTAGGGCGGATGGGGTCTCAGATGAGAAGTGTGCACTCGACAGCGGCGCCATGGGCAGGGAAGGTGAGCGCGATGATTGGCTCGGTGACCGCGAACGGGGACGTGACTGCGATGGAGAAGTGCGGGACACACAGCTGGGTGAGCAGGCCTTGAGGGGTGAGGACTCGGGGTAGAGCAGCTGCAAATCCTCGAGATCAGAGTCGTCTTCAAGCATGGGCTCGATGCCCTGCGTCTTCCCCTTCTCCTCTTCAATGTCACTGTCACTTTCACTCTCCTCTTCCTCTTCCTCCTCCCGCCGAACGGGCCCATCCTCTATCCCCTTCCCCTTGCCTTGTTCTTGGTCTTCATCACTGGACTTCGCGCGCTCATCACCATCCCCTTCTGTGTCCATCTCCCGCCGCCTCTCATCCAGCTCATCCGAGCCCACTTTCTCGCTTAACATCCGCTTAAACACGTCCGTCGGATGTCCACGAAACGGCGCGCACCCCAGCTTCGTCGTTGCCGTCTGCGATTGTATGCCACCGACCGCATTTCTCTGCGCTTGCGCTTCCACCTGCGCGGCACCCATCCCTGCATCGCGCATCTCGACAGCTTGCGATCCACCTCGGCTCACCTATAACAATAACAATAACATATCAAACAAAGTATTGAAACTGACAAAAGCGCAGACAGATGGGATGGGAGACGTACCACTTCGCCTTCGACCGGGGGCGTGCGGCTCTGCGATTCGGAGCGCCGGAGTTCGCCCGGGAGTGGGATGCACTGCACGAATGAATACAAGGTATGCGTTAGTACCAGAGAAGAGAAAGATGCGCGGAATTACTTACCTCTTTCTCTTTGGGCGCAGGAGCGCTATCAACAAACATAGACATGCCCTCAGACATCCTCCCCGCCTCCACCGGTCGAACTACAGCCGTAGGTGTCACGGACTTGCGTTTAGTCTGCACAAAAATCCACCACATTAATATGTACTCAATTCAATCCCATTCATTGGAAGCAACGTACCTGCGCTGTCTTGGCGGGACCCTCGCTGGGCTTAGCCTTTGCCTTTGCGGGAATGTCGACGGGATCGACGTGCAGTTGTTCTTGCGATAGACGTCGACTCCTCTGCACATGAAGAATTAAAATGATGACTAGATAATTGAGCAGCACGCACCGACGCAGCCGTCTCGACCTGAACCCCACTCCCAAGCACACGATGCCGGCCGCCTCCGAGGGGGATACGCTGCGAACATATATATAGACATCCGATAATTAGCACGGTTGGGCGGGCGGGCGGGCAGGAACAGGGAAGAAAAGAATGAAAAGGGATAACGCGAAGAAAACGGAAAACATAATATGATGCAGGCGGGTAGGTTCGAAAACGCACCGAAACGAGCGCAGCGAGCGATACAGACCCACGCACAGGCGCGGGTGCGGTTGTGATTTCAGTACGTTCAGCAGCAGCAGTTGCGTCAGGAACTTGAACTCGTCCTTGTCTTTGGACGGGCGGGGTCCTTTTGAGCGGCGGCTTGGCTTTGTCTTTGTCTTTGTCTTCGGGAACTGGCACTTGCACTTGGACGGGTGCGGATGCGATTTTTTTATGCGGCGGGGGTTGGGCGGCGGGCGTGGATGACTTGCGCTTGCGTACATTCTGGGTCTAAGCAGGACAACGTCAGGAAATAAATATTCGGATTTCAATGTCCACATACCAGTGGCGTTGGCGGCGTTGGCGTTGGCTTCGCCGGATCGGGCGTCTCTGTCGGAATCTGTACAATTGAGGGCGATGGAATTAGACGACTCTGATACTTGTCACGATGAGAAAATTACCTTTGGTACGGGCGGCGCCTCGACTGGTACAGGTATCTGTGTCCTCACTTCCGGTGAGTCCTGTTGCCGTCAGCATTCTCGCGTGATGTTCATGTTATTCAGATACGCACCTCAACCCACTCAAACGTTCCCTTTTCTTCATCGAATACAAATCCGCGCATGAATTCCGCCGCGGATATCCCTTGGCGACTTCTTCCTTCGTGATCGCGAAGCCCTTATGGCCTTTCAGTACCCACTGGCCCCAGCCTACACGGATCAAAAAATGTTCGTGCCATCAGAAATGAATGAATAAATGACCCTCACCCAGCTTGAGCACATCCCCCTCGTATTCCTCCTCCTCGAATTCCCTCCAAAAATCACGCACAAACTCGTCCCGCATCACCAACCACCGATGCCAATACCGCCTCAGCGCCCTATCGAACGGCGCACAGCGCCAGCCCCTATCCATCGCACCACTCTCCTTCGCAGCGCGAGCACTAGAAATGAGGGCCGCACACAGCCGTGCGACGTGCAGGATGTCCATTTTGACGGCGTCCCATTCGCGCTGGCGGTCCACCTCCTCGTCCTCGCTCGGCTTGAGCACGAACGCGACGGACATCCACAGGAACTTGAGCACCCACAATAGCGGGATGCGGTACCCGCGCGGCAGCGCCACCTCCGTACCGTCAGCACAGCACACGAGCACCCACGGCTCCATCGTCGAGATCGCGCGCGGGGGGATGCTGAGCACGTGCGCACGCAGGAAGCGGATGATGGAGAAGTCGTCCCATGTTTTACCGGGCGTGCGGATGAACTGGAGCTCATCGGGGTGGCGCCAAGTCTTCGTTGGGGCCGGGGCCGCACTTCCACTCGGCACGGTGGAGCCTATGGACGCGGGGATTCGGAGTTTCACTGGGGCGGAGATGGACTGTGTGTTTGTAGGAGTGGTGGACGGGACCGGTGCGGTGGCAGGGCCGGAGGTGTTGTTCCCGACGAGGCTTGCGCGTTGGAGCGCATCTCGCCTTGCGCGGCGCATGGGGGTGGTGTCTACGCGAGGCATCTAGCGTGAAAACCGTTGGAAAAGGTGGCAAAAGCGAGGCGTGTTAGATATCCGCACCTTCAGCCTATGCAACTATCTAACAGTAGTATACAGCTGTACAAGGGTCTCTTAAAACGAGACGAAGGGGAGACAAGCGGGAATGGAAGATGATGGAAGAGGGAGAGGCGAGGCCAAATAATGACCAAACACGAAGCAAAAATAAAGGAGGGTGAAGCCCTTTGTCGTTTCAGTCCTATCCACTGCGTAAAGAGGCTCTGCGTGCTATCCACTGCTCTGTTCAACAGACTGCGGGCGTCTGTGCGGCGTCGCTGCTGCCTGCCGATCATCTCGGCGCTCGCCGTTGCCGCCGTTGCTATCGATATGCATCACGCCCAGTACTAGTGTCATGCCACCTCCCCATGTTCTTCCCCAGCTTGCTCGTCTCTTGTGAATATTCCTCGCATCTGAAGCTCAGCGGAGACCGTACGTAGAATCGGATAGTGACTTGAGAACGAGGGCATGCAGCCCACACATGTGCAGATTAGGTATCAGGACATCTAACGACAGGGTGGACCTCGAAAGTATTATCTTGAATGGATAATCTTCTGTGCAGATCCACCCTCGAAGGATAGTACGGCTCGAAAATGAGGCTGAAGCCCAAGGAGCTGCTAACCAAGCAAAAAAAAAACGGATATCGCGCACATCAATTGATGCCACTCATCGAGTCATTCCTTCCTTCATCACCCATGTCAGGAAACCCAGAACCCAGCGGCATCTCATCTCTCGCCTCTCCTTTCCTCGCAGGAATGAGCGAGAACGATGTCCCTGAAGGCAGGGTGACGTGGCATTTGGAGTCATCGGACAATGATAATGCACCGAAGCGCCGGACCGCGTCGGCGAAGTCGACTGACACCGGACGTTGCCGCGTTTCAACCACCGCATGCGGAATGTATGATGCATCTGCACATGCTCGGGGTCGTGTTTCGGTTGTTTCCCGGAGTGTTCGGGTGCAGATCCAGAGTTTCTCCTCCACTTTTCAATGTTCCTTCCGGCTTGAAATCTTGCCGGAGCAGACAAGTCCCGACGCTGTGGCTCATGCATTTGTCTTCTCATAGATTCTCAAGAATCTCAACACTTCCCAGCATCCGACCATCCAATATTCATTGCCATCTTGGGAGTCTTTGTCTCTGCACATTACACTTTACCCAAAGATGCCACCGAATCACTCGCAACCAGCACACACAGAAAAAGCCTGATCACATATGGAATGCCTCAGCACCACTTCCATATGTACAGGGAAATGCCTACGCAGCAGAACACCCCGTTCGACTTATTAGAAAATGATGGAATTGTCTTGATCTGTTCATGGGGTGAGATGATCCACGGAAATTTTTCACAGTTGAGATTTGGGTACTTTGTTGCACAGATCGAAGGTTTTTTGTTGTACTCTGTGTTCCTTCCATTGATACACTACTCGAGTCTAAGCGCGGAGTGAGAAGTGTGGGTGTGCGAGGTGATCCAATATGTCCCGAATCCAATGGGTAGGGCGAGGGCTAAATGGTCTGAACTGGGGCGATACGATGCTATTCTTGGGCGATGACGAGGCTACTTGTACTGGTGTCCACTGCGGACCTAAGGCTAATCTGGGCTAATACGTGGACTTTTGGTGAGTGACCCTGATCGAGGACGAGAGCTAAAACAATACGAGGACTTGTGCAGGGAGACTGCGGAGGGCGACTTGAATCCAAGCAGGAAATGAAGTCTATTGAGGTGGGGTGGGGAAGGTGGAGTACAGGGTAAATAGGTCAAGTATTTATAGGAGCCTTCGAGGCTGTGTTGGTAGCATACAGTACCGTAGGGTGGAAGCAATAGGACTCCAAAAGGAGCAGCGGAATTTAGCCGAGCGGAGGAGGAGGCGGAGTTGAATATAGGGACAGAGGAGCAGGTGGAAAAGCGCCGGAAAAGCACAGGGACAGGTGGAAGTATCATAGAAGAGATGTGGATGTGAAATAGGAAATAATAAGAAATGTGGGGGAACGACGGAATAGAACGAGGAGGAGGAGGAGAACCGTGGGAACTCCATCGTGAATGGGGAAATTATCCCGCTTCGTTGCGGAATGGAAAGAAGACACGAAGGAATGTGCGGAGGAGCGACGGGGGTGCACAGAGTTGAACCATAGGGTCCTTAGGAAGTCTTCTGAGGCATTGGAGGCGAAAGCGGAATAGTACGGCGAAGAAGGAGAAGTGAGGAAATGGACGGAAACGTGCCACGGAAGTGGCTGTGCGGCGGAAACTCTGAAAGCTGTGCGGCGGAAATAGTTAGGTGGCGGAAATGGGTGCGGAATTGTGCAGCGGAAATGCAGTTCCCGTGCGTAGCGCACCTTGGTGCGCATCACCATCTTGAAATCTTTTCGACAGACAACGCCTCGCATTTCCCGACGGTACAGCTCATGTGTTTGTCTCCTCCCAGTATCCGAGCACATCTTTCTTCGCTCTCTTCGTCACCTTGGTTTCTCTTTCTCCACACTTCACACAAAGAAGGCTTGCACCTAGTCACCCGCAACCACACCCCAAAAAAGCCTGATAGCATGTGGAATGCCTCTGCACCGCTTCCATAAGTGTGCTGAACGACATTCAGAGCACCCTCATTCGACTCGGGGTCAGGCAATTTGACGAGACTTTCTGCATTTGTATTCGCAGCATATATTGACAATTCTTAGTGGGTGGTCATCCCGCAATTCACGTCCGATTTCGGCTGCGCCATCGAGTGTCTACGGCGACCCAAGTGCAGATAGGCCAGTGATTCCTTCCCAATTCTTTGTCTCATGCTCATTTTTCTCCGCCAGCCCGCCATCCGTATCTGTTGAAATCGGACCGTGGGATGGCGCGAACTGGGCCGCTGCTGACTCGCTGTACGTTCTCATCCATGTCGTGAATTCCGCTGATGCTCGTTGATTCCAGATATGTGGAGCCGGGTGTTCGTCAAGTCGATGAGGCTCCGGACATTGATGCGCCTTGGATGGGACTTGAAGCCGTCGAATGTCAAGCGGTTGGATCCCGACGTGTCTTCGGAAGTCGCAGAGTTTCCGCAGGGAATCAGGCTCACTGAGAGAAATAAAATTTACGCTTTCCATCGCGTGACAGGCTGCCCGTCCCAGTTTCCCTTTTTCCGCCCATACACCGGCTTTCTCATCAATCTCACTGACATGAAAGTTATGAATCCAGATGGGGAAGTGACAATGGATCAACTTATCCATGACCAGGTTAGGATGGTGGGAGCACAAGCTCATGCATCGCTGGTTGCTCCGCGGGATCATTCAGTGCCTATCAAACATTCCGCGATTGAGCTCAACTAGGGACCATGAGATGACGAGCAGAGTTGTTTGATTGAATCAATCCACAACGAGGCGTAGAGAAGCTCTAACCTCTGTGATGCTCTCCACACATTTACTGACCGTTGAAAAGCTGCGTTACGTCGATCATGCCCACCCACCGGTTCCTCGTGAGGAGCACCTCTGTAGTTTTTGTTTGAGCTCCATAGAAACTCCCGAACATGCCTTATTAGAGTGCAGGGCATCGCCTGCCGTCATCAATTTGCGCAGCACATTTCTGGAGAAGCTTCTGCGCGCGGTTCCAACACTACGACAGAAAATGGAAGATCTCGATAGCACTTCTTTTCTGAAGGCTGTCATCTACCAGCGCAGCACAATTGTACTAGTGGCTAAATTTGTGCATGATATATTAGAGGTTTTCTATTATGCTCCAATCCACCGTCCTTAAACAGTAATACATTGTCGTGTGAAGAGATATGGTTGCGGCGAAGTGGTGCTAATCGCTTTCGGGCGTCTACTGGGTTCTACAGCGGCATGGGTGGCAACAAGCTACTTGTGGTATCTGCCAGCTCGGCTTGGGAGACGTTTGGAGGCCCAAGGGCGATGGTGTAATTTATGCTTGCTTTGTACACCGAGATAACCCCTGGAAATCGGTGTTCGTGATTCGGACCGTGCCGTGTAATACTACCTACCTACCTACCTACCTCGATTGAGAGTGGGATTCTCACCGTTCGACGCTTCCTAATGAGGCTAGCATGACAGCAGGCGGACGGGGCGATCAAATGGAACGGCAAATCCTCATTCAGCATTTCCTCGATTGAGAGTGTCAAAACAGTCGTTCTCACCATTCGACGCTTCCTAATGAGGCTAATGTGAGCGAAAGAGGTAATCGCCCTGGCGGAGTACCAAGCCTGGAAGGACTGGTTTGGTTATGCAGACCAGCTTACCTCCTACACCCGTTACGTAAGGTCCCCGGCGGTTTCCGGGGTGGTACCCACAGCCCACATTCATTAGGTACATGCTAATTTATTCTTGCTCATTCACACACACTTTTCGCAAACAATTTAGGAATGATATCCAACCGCTCCACCCCTGGATGACGACGATGCAAGAATGCCACAGTCGGTCCAGTCCGACTCCGCATTCATGGTCTTTGTTGAATGAAATTTTGGGCATACGCGCGGCACCCACGCCGAGCCGAGGTAGAATAGTGCTCGAATTGAAAACACGGATTAAGAGATGATTCTATTGTAGCAGCATTTCAAGGTATGCATTCTGCAAATAAACAAATTAAGCCTCAGCCTGGGTAGCTCCGCCGCTCGACTTGTCCTCAATACCCTTCTCATCCCCCGCGACCTTGCCCTGCTGCCCAGCCCAGGTGGTGTGCGGCTTCCACCCGCTCGACGTGCGCGGGCTGGTTTCGCTGAGCATCTGGTCGACCTGCTCGAGGGAGAGGCCCTTGGTCTCGGAGACGAAAAAGTACGCGAAGGCGACGGAGAGCATGGCAGTCGAACCCCAGATGAAGAACACCTTGGGGCCGAGGTTAAGCTTGTCGGCGGAGACGAAGTAGGGGGTGATGACGGCGATGATGCAGTTCCAGAACCTACGTGTGTACACCGTCACCTCAGGAAAGGAAAAAAAAAAAAGAATGAGGGGAAGGCTCACCAGTTAGAAGCGGTAGACATGCCGACACCACGGGAGCGGATGGGCAGCGGGAACATTTCGCCGACGACGACCCACGCGGCAGGACCCCAAGTTGTCGCGAACGAAGCGATGTTGAGGCAGATGAAGGCGATCTCGGCCTTGACCGCTGTCGGGTTCCCACCGATCTCATTCACGTGGGGCGCGGCCGTACCAATGATGGCAACGATGAATTGGCAGACGACCATGGACGAGCCACCGACGAGGAGAATCCGACGACGACCGAAGCGCTCAATGAGGTAGAACGAGATGGGAGTAGTGAGCACGTTCACGAGCGTGGTGATAAGGGAGATCAGGAAGGGGTTGGAGATTGTGCCGAGTGTCTGGAAGAAGGAGGTGCCGAAGTAGAAGATGAAGTTGATACCGGTGAATTGCTGGGCGCACTGTAGACCTGTATAAGAATCAAATTGAAAATTGGATCAGAGAAGACAGGGAAAGACGGACCGGTTCCGACGATGGTGCGGCGAATGTTGGAGGAACCGTCGAAGAGGGAGCCCTGGAAGCACGCAAGCCAACTGCCGACGTAGCTTGTCTGGGGAATGTGGGCCTTCTCGTGCTCTAGATTGGCGATGATCTCCGCAAGCTCGTCCTGGACGTAGTCAGAGTCACGGGGCTGGTCGCGGACGCGGGCGAGAGCCACAGTGGCCTTCTCGATGTCGCCCTTGTTGGCCCAGAAACGGGGGGATTCGGGCAGGAACATGAGACCGCCACCCAGTATCAGAGCCCATAGGAATTGGACACCAATAGGGATGCGGAATGAGCCAGTGTCGAGTCTGTTTTGGGTTGCGTAAACAACACAGTTGGCGAGGAGAATGCCGATGGTGATGCAGAATTGGTAGCCCGAGACAAGGGCGCCACGGACCTACGAATTCGATAAATGAGAGTGGAGTGAGACGAAACAGAACAGCGAACCTTCTTGGGAGCAATCTCGGACATGTACAGAATAATGACGGCGGAGATGAAGCCGACACCAGCACCTGAAACGAGACGACCGATAATGAAGCAAGCAAGGACATCTAGGGGTGCGATTTCGAGAATGCAACCAATGGCAAAAACAACGCAACCCATAATAATGGTGGGGCGACGACCAACAATGTCAGCAATATCTCCCTAGAATTTGATGTCAGTAAAACACAAAAATCCATGTTTCAACGCGACATACAGCAATGAGGGCGCCGAAAAAAGTGCCCGCGGAGAGAATAGAGGTCATGAGCGACTTTTCCCATGCAGGGAGCGAAAAGTCAGCAGGGAGGTGGGCGGCATCAACAGTTCCTGGAGGGTAGGCCTTATGGGTATACATATTGATGAAGAAAGGCATGCCGAGGACACCCCCCATCCAACCAGTGTCATATCCGAAGAAGATACCACCAAAGGCAGCGAAGACACACATGAAATAGGTCTTCATCGTCACCGGAGCCTCAATCCGGGACGTATCGGTCGTTCCAAACACAACAGCTCCTCCGGGCATGGTGGGCGAATATGCGGCGGGGCAAAGTGGGTAAAGTGTGCGGGGGTGGGAAAAAAAGAAACATCCGACGACCGCGCTTTTAAAACATTGGCGTTGCCCGAATGTGATCGGGTTTGCGGGATTTGACGCTGCGTTTTGCTCGAGACTGGATCCGAGCCGTTGCCGAGCGCAGATTACCACGACGGTTGTTTGAGACCGCGCAGGAACAATACAGTAAACATCGAGTCTGACGACGTCTCAAATTCATTGCCGAAGCGGGAATTAGCCCTTCAGACTGTAACCATTTCCATAGTAGTCCACCGGAGCCATATAAACCAACCATTAGGGGAAGTCAAAGTTATCTGAGGAGGAGGTCGATTCACTAGTTGATTCGGAAACAAGCGTCACCTTGAATCGTCCCAGGTTTGACCGCCGAGATTCAAACTTGTCTGAATCGCAGACACTATCTTCGACACATCAGCGACATCCCCCTACGCGTACAGAACCCCTGAGAGGTAGATAGAAGGTCCGTAGAACGCGCATCGCCTGCGGGCGTGATAACCCCACACTTTCCAAGGACAGACCAGGCTTGACCGAACGCCTTCCTGTGCGATACACGGCCTTCACTCGTTTCAGGGTGCATTTACGGGCTTCGCATGCCACCATCCTGCATCCTTCCTGGCCGTTACCTCGTTTGCTCACTGAACACCGGCAACTTGCGGCGAGTGACATCAATTCCGCCAAAGCTCGCCGCCCACTGGACGTTTACCTAGCGCGTCTCCCCTGGCACGAAGCGGCGCATACGAGTCCCGTTTGTCAGATGAGACCTTTAACTCCGTGCCGATCGCCTGACGGGGCGCGTAATCATGCGGGGATCGCTCGCTCATACCCGTCTGCCTCGGCCACTTACCCGTACCCGTACCTCGTAGCCTCCCGTCTGCCTCAGCCACTTACCTCGTGCCCGTACCCGTACCTAGTACCCGCACCCGTCTGCCGCAGGCACGTATCGTCCCTGTTTGCATTTGCTTGACGAGGTGCAGACCGTACCTCGCTCGTAACCCTTCTGCCAGACGGTCCGGGCCCACACTTCTTTCGTGCCCGTTCGCCCGACAAGATGCCAAGCTGGCCTCCCGCAGCAAGGCGTCGGTGCTTGTGACAGGGTGTAACAATGTCACCCAGTCTATTTCTACGATGATTAATCAACCGTCCTTTACCGATTACCTCGGCGTGTGTCATTGTACATGTTTGCGCTTTCCCCCATTTATCCCATGTCCTTTTGTCTCTCTCAGGCGGCCCACTGCATACATCTCCATTCATTTGCGACTTGCGGTGCGCTTCACACAGCTTCAGCGGATCTCATTATCAATGCAGGCGATGCCTTTCCTTTGACCTGCTGCGTGCCGGGAGTACGTGTACGCCATTGTCCATATTCGCCACATTTTCTGGCACTGCGCTCTCACTCCGGAAAATCCGAATTTTCGGGGCCCCTGATAATGTTCCGGAAACCTAAAGTTTCAGGAACAGAGTAGGTGCTCCCGAAACCGTTGCCGAAACCTTTTGTTTCGGCAGCACAGAAACCGTTCCCGAAACCTTCCGTTTCGGGAACGGTGTCGGCTTCATGTGCTGCTGAAACAAAAGGTTTCGGCTCTCCAGAAACCGTTCCCGATAATTTTGTTTTCGGGAACGGATTCAGTGTCCCCGAAACAATAAGTATCGGCAATGGTTTCGGCGCGCCGGAACCTGTTCCCGAAACCTAAGGTTTCAGGAGCACTGAAGCCTAACTGCATCTGAGCTGCAGCTCAGAGGCAGCTCGGCTGCAGCTTGCATAAAATTCAGAGGCAACTCATTGAAATCCAGTGGCAGCTGAGCTGCAGCTTAATTGAAACAAATTATTTACAAACCTGTGTACAGATGTAACGAAATACATGTAGTCATTCGTCTCGTCTCTCTTTTGGTCAACTTATCCCGTTTTTATGAGCCATTTTCTTTGATGATCCCGCAAGTTCAGCTCTTTTTTGCAGTAGGAGCTTCGTGAATTCGTGTAATTGGCTTGGAAGGAAGTAGACTGATTCAATTACAATTCTTAAACAGCAGATACACACCACACATACATTCAGACTCTCTATCCACTCTGTAATATCTCATATCCACGCGTCAATTGACGCTCTATACCTACCATACTGCTCGTGTATACTTTACATACATATATTTTGGCTGAAATCCTTGACGGTTCGGTTGAGGTTTGTAAATAATTTGTTTCAATTAAGCTGCAGCTCAGCTGCCACTGGATTTCAATGAGTTGCCTCTGAATTTTATGCAAGCTGCAGCCGACCTGCCTCTGAGCTGCAGCTCAGATGCAGTTAGGCTTCAGTGCTCCTGAAACCTTAGGTTTCGGGAACAGGTTCCGGCGCGCCGAAACCATTGCCGATACTTATTGTTTCGGGGACACCGAATCCGTTCCCGAAACCAACAGTATCGGGAACGGTTTCTGGAGAGCCGAAACCTTTTGTTTCGGCAGCACAGAAACCGTTCCCGAAACCAAAGGTTCCAGGAGCAGTTTCAATGAAGCCGACACCGTTCCCGAAGTGGAAGGTTTCGGGAACGGTTTCTGTGCTGCCGAAGCCAAAGGTTTCGGCAACGGTTTCGGGAGCACCTACTCTGTTCCTGAAACTTTAGGTTTCGGGAACGTTATCAGGGGCCCCGAAAATTCGGATTTTCCGGAGTGTCTCCACTAATTTCCCATCAATTCAACAGCATTATTCCCTTTTCGTTCCCTTTCATTTTCTTGCTGCGCCAGTCATCACAATTTAGCTTGGGTGAGTCCCGGCCGTCTAACCTGCTGCTCAATCACGCAGCCTATGAGGCTATGATGGAACGCTCAAGGTCCGCTCAAAAGGGGGCCACTGGTCCATTATTGCTTCGAACGTTCTTTCATCCCCAATCACCATCGCTCCCTTCTGCAGTTTCGTCCACCCCCATTGGCCTTCTTAGCCTGCTTTCTTGGGTGACCCTGTCATGAATCAAGTACCCACGAGATTCAGCAAGCCTCAAAGACCGAGCCCCTTCGCCTCGTAAACCATTAAATCAACGCCTGCCAGAATCAATTGCGCTGTACAACGTCTCTGTGCTCCTCAAGACCTTTAGCAAGATCCTCATGTGGTTCAACAAATCAATGCACGCAAGACCTCGGCCCTTGGCTACAAGACTTCTTAAAGACCGCTTTGCAGCAGCAAGAAACTCGACGCGTTCAAGGACTCGATACGCAAGACCCTCAAGTGTCAGATATTAAGTCGTTGCAACCATTTCATGCCCAGGAGCTGTTCGGCATCGGCCGCACCCTCCACGACTTCCGACACGTAGCCAGATCCCGTAAGTCATTCAATATCTACTGCCACTGGGTTTGAATCGACTGAACAGTGCAACGGCAAGTATTTTCCAAGCACCCCCTGACGATGACATCGCGGGTGATGGTCTTCATGTTCGATACGTAGCTGAAAGGTACGTACTCAAAGATCGCGCCAGATCGCACAGTTGCACCAGACTGGGAATACATTGAGGCGGTTGTGCGAAACCATGCTTGTGATCGACATAGATCCGCGGAAAGATGGATGCCTTAGCCTGGACTTCTTTCTGTATTCTCTCTGGGCTGCCCTCCTCGGTCAGTCTACTGTCTTCCCACCACTCCCCCGCGCTCTCTGCCTCTCGCCCTCACCATATCTTCCTCCTGTCGCTCATCTCCTGTGATCAAATCTGCACTTCCTGCCCATTTACTAACCTCCCGCGCAGTTTCCAGCGGCGAAAGACATCCTGAAACTCACTCAAGTACTGTAAGACCAGGTTGACGTATTGCAATTCCTGAAATTTCCTCCCGTCCTCGGCTCCGACGTCGCCTACCCAATAAACATTGATTCATCGCAGATGTCCCAAGTTTCTTTCGGTGAAAAAAGAATTGGTTTTCACCTGGACCCTGCGAATAGTCCTACTAGCCAGACTTGATCTTCCAGTAACTAAACTTGAGTGTCTCTTGCTAATAGCAATAGTTTGAAATTAATTTGCATTTCTATTCTATTACCATTATACAGTGTAACTCTGCTGTACACAACCAATTCAGTATAAAACCACCAGAGAATGAAAAGTTAGCTAGAGGGAAAATGAGAGTGAAAATGAAACACACCCAATCATGAAAATAAAATCCTAGCCAATTTCATCAGCAGACAATCCGAGGAATAATTGAGATGAAAAATCCCAATCATTGCCGGCCAAAAGCTGAAGTTCAAGTCCACATGAAAAAAAATGAGAATGAGAGTGAGAAAAATCTGAATGGCAATGCGGGTGACAATGGAAATGAATACATGGAAAAAAATGAGGGCAAGTAAGGCGACAAAAGTTGATGAGGAACTTCAAGGAGATAGTCACCCAAAATGACAGCCTGCCTTGCGACATCGGAAATGAACATAAAGGGTGCGCGCATAGTGGAGGAGGAGGCTACACGAGGACACGCACCGAGGAGCTAGGGGCGGAGAGCTAGATGACTCGATGCACTGGCACCCACCCAAAATGAGGAAGCATAGCAACGATTTGGTTTTGAATTGTGCTCTCCTAGGTCCGAATGGCATTGACCAATGCATCACGTACGTCCTGTTCCGATGATACCACCACGAGCCATATGCATCAGGGACGAGGATATGAAGTCGGTGGCAGGCCGACCCAAGCCATATATGTTGTCTGAGAAATGAGTGGCACAAAGATCACGCCATGAAAGATAACTTACAGGTTGACGTCGAACGCAAGAGAGAGAAAATAACCCTGGCGTGTTCAGAATAGGATGCATTGTGCGCCACTACATCGCCGCCGAGTGCCAAACCGACGCAAAGTCCAAGTCCGAAACAGAATGGGTCAACACACAGTCGAGGCAAGCCTCAGACCTTTCAGAAACAGAGAAAGAATTTCATTCACCCTGTCTGAAAGCGGCGCAGAAAAGTTGCATTTTGATGACCTTTCGCCCTATCGGAATATTTCCTTTTCAACTGAGGTGAAAGGGCGTCGAAAAGGACATCATTAGGCATTCCTTTCCGCCTTTCAGAAAATTTCCCTTTCAATTCCGCTGAAAGGAGGCCGAAAGGCGGTCTGAAAGACAGCGTTTCTTTCTTTACGAAATGTCTTTTATTCTACCGCGACTGAATGGAACGCTAGAAATACTCCTTTCATCTTTGCATTCCCCTCTGTTAGAAGTTCAACAGTCCGCCACATTTGGTCTTTCGGCGAAAAGTCTTTGTTTTCGGCTGATCGGAAATTCTTGATTAAATGAGTACATTCAAGTTGCCGGAAAGTTGCTCTTTGTATAATCTGAAAGTGTGTCCCACTCATGGCGTTGCCGCTCACCGTGCACCAAACCCGGCGGTTTGACGTGCTGATACGCCATTCTCGCTTCTTTCTTTCTGTCTTCGCTTTGGTTGGATTAGTCTCTTCTCACACACCTAATATGGAAAACTTTCCGCTCAGTTAAAAGGCGCGCGGAATGTTAGAGCGAATTTTGCCATTGGTCCGGCATTTTCCGGACCAGTAGCAAAAATTTGCTGAAAATTTCCTTTCATCTTTTAACTGAGCGGAAAGTTTTCCATATTAGGTGTGTCACGTCGCGCCTCTCTTGTTCTGGCTTCTTTCCACGCCCCTTCTGGTTGTTCTATTGTCCTCAGGCAGCAACAAACCCTTATTCACAGTGCCTAGTGACCTCTCGAAATTAGAACCGTGTGGCTGCCCTCAAACTGGTCTCCACACCCACTACAGAATTCGTTGCCACCGTGATTATGGAGACAGGTCATTCATCCCGGAATACCCATCCCACTACCGATGCCGCCACCGAGCCTCGCGCAGTCTCTGAGTGGCACATCGACTCCAAAGAGATGATCTTGGCTTTGGGCAATTATTTCAAGAGCAAGACAACCGCGAACAGTAAGGCTGTTTCTTTTGGCCCCCATCCTATCTATTTTCCCACCAGGCTTGGGGGGCGCCTCTAGGCATATAATATATATAGTTCGGAACAACTTTGCATTCAGACGCTGCTGCTTGAATCTGTATTCAAGCACCGGGTCGAGCTCACATGACCAAGAGCATGGCTACGGCTGCTACGCGCAGAGTCTTTTCGATTATGCAACGCCTCGCAACAGTTGTATTAGAGCGCGACAAGGAGGCTACACCGAAGAACGACATCCAACCATGTTTTCCTAGGAGAGAGTGGTTTACTTGTCGCAACCAGGGTTGCACCTCCAGTGACGACGTTAGAACTAATACCCCGCACAATGTCAAAGGCACATACTCGCACGGGCAACAGTCGCAGTGCGGGGTGCGCTGGAGGAAAGCCCCTTGAACGGAGACAATGGCGACAGCGAGAGCAGCAATGATACGGAAGAACTGCATTTTCGTCACGGTGTGAAGAAAAACTACCCAGCTTCATTCCGTCCCGCTTTTTATGTCTTTTGCTGCACTGCGATGACTGTCATTATGCTGCAGATGATTGTCATTATAGTGCGGATGGCTGTCATTATGCGGGATACAGAGGGTAAGCTATTCATTAACTCAAGGGGGTTATTCGCTAGTGCTATTTACAACTCCCGGCGGGATCACATCGTAGTACATCCTACATAGTTGCCGTTCTGTCCTGTACAACGGAGAAGTGGCGCTGGGCATGCCACAGCCTTATATTGCTGTGTTGAAATGAAAGTTGTAATTCTCAGTATAGCCTTCTAAGCCACAAAATATAAATTACTTTCGCAAAGCCAGTGGTTTTCTTTTTGGGAATGCTGGGGTTTCCATATTCATTGAAAATAGACTTACAGTATCTGAGAGAACAGGGCTATTAATTAACTGTTCATTGAGATTTTGCTCGTTCGGCTGTGCTATTTCTCTATATATGCATCCTCCTTTTGCGCATAGTCCTGTTCTGGCAGGACGCAGCTGCTTCTCTCTATGGCGCAGCGTGAACTTGTTCATCCGTCCATGAGGCCACGTAGTCCTGGCGGCAAATTCTTGACATATATATGCGGCGCTGTTGCGGGTTGGAATGTTACTGTCCCAGATCCCGATTCCCAAACCATGTTCTTCTGCTGCTGCTCCTCTCAAAATCTCCGTTGCTTTTGGCCGTCGGGGACCAATCCCAGTCTCGTTGCTGATTTTACATGCTACGGCTAACGATGCTTCTGGCCGATCAACTCTCTTCAATTGCCTACCCCTGGTATCCGGATGTCAAACACCGTCCAGGACGTTTCATTTAAATTCAACCACACACTGCCGCCAATGACGGCATTCTATACTCCAGCACATCCCCGAGGTACATTTTTCCCCGATGTAAAAGCTCTGTTTCCATCTGTATTGCTCCAAGGTAGTACCGTCCATTTCTCACTGCGGTAAAATGAGCTCGAATTTATCTTCCCAACCGGGCGAAATCCTTGGGTATATGGTTACCCTGCTCTCTCGATTCACGGAGCGAAGCGGAGGTTCATCTTGGGTAGTGAATTAATCTGCCCCGGACTTATATCGAGGATCTTCAGCGCGGCTACGTGCCTCCCCGGCAGGATTGTAATTGAAATGTGCCTGCGCCGTAGGCAGCGGCGAATGCATCCTGTAACTGCGCGCTGGTCACCTGTTGCCTTCGGGCGGATCCTGGAATGAAAATGGCAGTGCGTAGTTCGGGGAAAGACATATGGGGTATATGAAATGAAGAGGCAGTTTTGGAAAAGCGCCGGAAATCGAGGATGGAAGGGGTTAAAGAAAGAGTAGGAGCAGAGAGAAGGAAAGGAGCATGGATATGTGGGGGAATTGCACAGCCGACCTTTCGATTTCCAGCAAACTTCGGCCAAGTTCGGACCGCGCTACCGCGTAGTCAGATTTAGTTCACCCGACCAAAATTAGTTCGTTCGTGTCTCCGAGAAATTAAGCTTTATGGATTCTCTGTACCATTGATGCCGTCTCTGTATGTGGAGCGGCGGGCAGCCTCATGCATACCCCAGCAACTTACTGCTTTTGACCCACTACACCACGGCGTCCAACATTCCCAACAACCAGCACCTCAGTTCCTACGCCGCCTATATTCTGGGTCATGGCTTGAAATGGTGGTGGGGAGAGAGGAGGGACTGACAAGAGCGCGACGACGCTCATGGTTGGAATTGGAGCTCCACAACAACTAAATTCAGCTTGGTGGTGCTCGTGCCGAAGTATTGCCGGAAATCGAATACCTTGGGACGGAGATGAGCTGCGCGAATACGACGAAAAACATACCTTCATCTGCTTCAATCAGCGTTCACGACAACCTGACAGATCTAAGTTCATGCTGGAACAGTATATGTATATCACTCACCAGGCATCTCGAGAAATTCAGGCAAATTCTGGATGCCCAGCTATCTGTAAATGCACGATGGAATAACAAGTGAAAAGATACAGGACGGGGGCTCAATCTGGCTCGTAATCTAAGGCCATCGAAAGAACTGTATTGGAAGTCTAGAAAAGCTAAAATGCTCGTACCCGGCCGAGGTCAGTACACGACACGAAAAGATAGGTACAGGAATGGCGTTGCTTGACATGCAAGACCAGCGTAGCTATGAAAACGTGGAGGGAAAAGATACACCTGAGAGACCAAGCCCGCTACCCAGAGAACCGAAGAGCGGAAAAAACTCCTTGACGAAGGGGCGTCTCGGAGCCGAAAGAGTCTCCGAATACTTTGCCAAGGTGCTGAGCCGTACCTGCGCGCCGTCTCCTGCCGCAGCCAAGCTTGTATTTTGCGGTCCTTTGATCCTCTGCGCCAGTGTAGGGTGCTACAATGAGTGTGAGGTAATGCTGGTGGCTGGGAGAGCGTGGTGGTTTCAGCGGATACAGGACAGATCATATCGATGGGCAGAGAGGAACATGGTGGTGGTAAGAGGCAGAGAACGGCCATGCGCCGAGTGCGCTGGCATGTCTTGGCATGTACGTCATACATGTGTCATCGCTGCGAGCCTTACAAGTCCGAGGACGCAAGCGAAGCAACACATGTTTGAAAGGAAAACAATTTTTTTTGTGTAGGTCAAAAGGAAAAAGCCTTGACGTCACTCGACAAGAATTTTGCGAGCACGATGCCAGGCGATGCTTCCGAGGCCAGGCTATACCCGGCGATACTAGCCGCGCCCTGTTTTCACTGGGGAATCCTTAGTAATGTTCAGGGCTCGGCCCAGGCCCGCAGGCCGGGCCGGGCCGGGCCCGGGCTTGATCAAATCGAGCCCGACACAGGGCTTTCGCGGGCCTAGGGCTCAGGCTTGAGAAATGCCAGGCCTGCCAGGCCCGGCAAGCCCGGGCCTAGATATATTTATCTTCCGGGTGGGCTTGCCGTCTCCTTCTAGCCGGTCCCTTTTTATTTTGAGTTATATGTAAGTATGCTCGCAGTTACAAAGGACATCGATGAACAGTGTCCATCAATGTACATTTGGTGACGGCTACCGTGTTCCGAGGGATTTTTGGTCACCATCAGTGATCGCCACCTGATGGCACCCCGGCAACCTCTGAAAGCACTGCAAAAACCCACTACTAAAGATAGCGGGAATTTCACTAAACTTGGGATGCATGTTCACTGGTGGGCAGCATATGTTCACCAAGCAAAATGTACATGAGCAGCATATCTGTGACCCATATCGATCCCACTCGCTCCTTGCTCGAGTCGCGACGAGTTCAATGAATACCTTCAAGCCCACGAGACCGTGCCGAAGACATGTCCACTGTCGAGTGGTGGGGTGTAAGTTTTTTCTTCTGACTGTTCTCTTTGTGAAATGACTGATTCACCAACTCTAGCGCAACTATCATCGCTACCCGGTTTGGGTGTCCCTCGCGAGACTTCTACAGACACATAATACAGTCAGATAGTTCACAATGCATGAGGTCATAATGCATAATGCTCATAATGCATTGGATTTGGTGTTCCACCAACTCGGTAGGCTGGTATTTTATGCATTCTCCTCACAACACATAATGCATAGAGTTTGGGCTCAGATTTATGCATTTTTGGGGGAAATGATGCACTATTTTCGGGACAAATATTGGATAATTTCTTTCAACAAATGAAACTTGCATATCAACCATTCATCGTGCATCTGATGGACTTACACATGCATTTATATACCGATTCATGCAATCTTGCTTGAAAACTGCCAGAATGTTGAGTTTGTCACGCATGTCACGCAGATGTGACAACCCTCGCAATGCATATTGCTCATAATGCATAGGGTTTAGGTGTCCACCGACGCTATGCATTATGAGCTATCCGACTGTATATGTACAATGATTGAATCTAGTATAATGTTGTTTTTTTTGGCTATGAAAAAGCCCGGGCTTGGGCCCGGGCTCAGGGCTTCAGGCGCACCCAGGGCTCGGGCTCGGGCCTGGAGAATCTGAAGCCCGGGCTTTCAGGCCGAGCCGGGCCCAGAACATCACTACTGGGGATAAATCCTTATCAGCGGCTTCGCTCGCCCGCTCGGCCATTTATAAGACGCCGTTGCAGCCGCAATGCAGCGCTTGACGAAACGTTCCACCCTTCACGACTCCTCTAACCCTCAAGCATGGTGCGCATCTCCAAGATTATAGGGATGCTCAGTGCGGTCGGCGTATGCACCGCATCGACTATCCTTCATCGACGAAGCTGCGACCCTGACGGATTTGTTTACAATGGGCCTGCCCTGGATGAACATGTCATTGAGATTCGGCTCGCCTTGGCGTCAAGTAACATACAGGGCCTCCGGGACGATCTCAACGCAATCACCAATCCTTCCAGTCCCCGGTTTCGGCAGTGGCTGAGTCATGATCAGGCAACTCTTCAGCTGGCCGTTTTCATTATGGAATAGGGTCTAACGAATTATCTAGGTCAAATCCTTCACTCAACCCTCGGACGACACAACATCAATAGTCTCTTCATGGGCCAGTAGCAACAATCTTACGGCCTCGACCATTTCGTCCCACGGGCAATGGGTATCGATATCACTTCCTGTTGCTCAAGCGAACAAACTCTTCGACGCACAATTTTCCAACTTTACGCACGTTGAATCAGGCCACAGTATTGTCCGGACACTGTCTTTCTCTTTGTCGGATGAGCTTGTTGGGCATATTAGAGCGGCTCATCCTTCCACCAGCTTTACCTTGCCGGCTAGCAGGAGCCAGAACGCTGAGGTACGATGGGCGCGAAGACAATTCGGATCTCGCGCCGCACCAACATCTTGCGTGGACGAGATGAATCCTACTTGTTTGGAAGAATTATACGGTCTTCCCTCTACGTTGGCTACCCAGCAAAGCAACTCCGTCTTAGTAACGGGATATGGCGGCCAATTTGTTCTGCCAGATGCACCATCAGTACGCTTTCTCTCTTTTCCTCCGAGTTTTAAAATTTACCCTTTGTAGATATTCGTCAGCGAATATCAGCCCCTTCTGGACCCCAACACCACTACGTTCACCCTGCAACAGATTTCCGGTGCCCATCTCAGACATGGCGGTGAAGCCAATCTCGATCTGGAATACGTTATGGGTCTTGCGCTCGGAGTACCAGCTACCTTTCTCGCGGTCGGTGGGATTGATTTTGGAACTGAACTTATGGATACTATTTCGTGGGTGGAGGGGCTCGAGAATGTCCCTAGCGTTATGACTACCTCGTACTCTCAGAACGAGGATCTCATCGATCCCGCCGTTGCACAGTGAGAACCTTTCCTTGTCACTACATGTTTAACCTATCCGCATCTGCATTTGCAGCGAGATATGCGACCATTATATGGCTCTTGGTGCTCGAGGGCTTTCTATTATCAACTCGGCGGGCGATGGTGGAGTGAATGGACATACTGACGGTCCTTGTGGAGCCACAACATTTGTGCCCAGTTCGTCACCTCAGTCCCCTTGCAAGTATTCTCAACTAACAGTCTCTTTGTAGCGTTCCCGAGTTCTTGCCCATACGTTACTGGCGTCGGAGCGACAGTCGGCATCAACCCCGAAACTGCAGCCAACTTCTCTGGAGGGGGATTCTCAAACTACTTCGCGCGACCTTCGTATCAAGACGACGTCGTGCAAGGATTTATATCTCAGCTCCCTGACGACTTTGCCGGGACGTTCAATAGCAGCGGACGTGGATTCCCTGACGTCGCCGTTCAGGGAGTCAACTTTCCAATCGTCATCACGAGCGACATGCAGCGACTGGCGAGTGGGACGTCTGCGTCGACTCCCGCCTTTGCCGCGGTGATCGCGATCTTGAACGACAGGCTCCTGGCAGAGGGAAAACCAGTGTTGGGGTTTGTAATGGTCCCTCCCGTCCAAAATCTTTTTTCATCTTCGCTCTAGCTTCTTGAATCCTTGGATATATGAGCACGGACTGGAGGCATTTACTGACGTTACAGAAGGGAGAAATCCTGGATGGGAGTGTCCTAGCGATGGGGTGCGGTTATTACGTTCCGCTTTTGAGTCGCCTTTCTCATGAATTTGTAGATAGCCTTCGAGGCTGCGGAAGGATGGGATCCTATCACCGGTTTCGGAACGCCTGTGTATTCGAAACTTGCTGCAGCTGCTGGGATCATGGCATATTCATGATTGTTGTTCGAGTCGGACTTTGATGACAAGAACAAGGACTAGTATTGTCAGGACATTAATTGATTTCGATTTTGACGCGCAAGCAACCAAGGTTTTCCCCTGGCCATCAAAGTTGTTGAGGAGCTGAAGCCCTATTTATCTTTGCCTCAGTTGTGTGGGCAGACTGGTCATCACCTCTTTTATGCTCCCATCTGCCTTCATTAAAATCCTCATCAACTTTTTCGCACCACACTTTCTTGCGGTGGAGCTTTCAATATCACTTGGCATGGTCCCCAAAATTGTGCGCAGGGCGAAAGTGACGCCAGGCCCCCATGTCACATGTCACGCAGGAAGTGTCGCCCAAGTCGCGGCAAATTTTCAGATTCAAGGTAGACATATCAGTAGCCACCATTGGGAATATACTACAGACATCCGGCAAGCAAATACTCAAATTTTGTGTTAGCACTGAGATAAATCGAAATTAGTGCTCAACCACAACACACTGGAAACGGCGTACATATGGTATCGCCCAGATGAGCTGCTGTATTTACTCAGTACAGGATGCATTAGATTTTTCCGAGGCTGTCACGATATCACCGTCCGGGCGAGTAAAAGGTTTGAATCATAAATATACTAAATTGAACCAACCATCAACTTCACTCACCGTACTGTGGTCGTTGTAGTGTGGATTTACTCCCGGGTAACTCCCTTACATGAATGCAACAATTCTTCTGCAAGAAAAGATACCGGGGCCCGGGAGCCAGAGGCCTGAAAGCACCGACATTGTTACATTAACATTTAATTTGTCAAATGATGACACACCAATGTTCAAGTATGCTTGATGGCACGAAATTTAGCAAGATCGAAATTTGAGTCGAAATTCGGTGCCGACAAACGAGACAAGACATACCGTCGCTTCGCTCCGGTGCAGGCATTGGTTGAATTTGCCGCCTCCTCCATCGATAATTCCGCAGATAATGTAATACAATCATGTCATAACATATGAGTATACTTCAACATCTTCGAGAATAACTTCACGTCTATCATGCAACTACTAATTAGGTATCATCACTGAGTTGCAAATGTAGGCGTCGAGAGGAGAGAAATTCGGGGTTGATGGCAGAATCGGGAGAAACCGTCGAATTAATTACCTTACGAATGAGAGACTCAAGTGAAATTGACAGAACATCGAGGGAAAGTTTGGGGAAAGCGTTCCACGACAAAAGATCGGTTTTGTGGTCGAGCTTGGAAGCGCTTTGAGGTGAGCATCAGTACGACGATAACTCGGATTGACAATGCACTAAATCCTACCCAAGCAACGTGCCAACACGAATAGCAGGAGAAGATATATTCGAGGGGTGGTCAGTGGTAATCAGCCTAGTACTTGGTTGACGCAGTTGTAGATGAGGTTTCGGATAGGATATCCGTAGTACCTAAGTATTGAAGGGAATATTGACGGAAGTAGAATGCGCTCGCTTTCAAAACCCACGGATACTTGAATTCTGAGAGATTATTTTGATGAGCATAGACACCTATCTAACGCGTGAATACCACAGGAGAGGGCTAGTTGAGTGTCACAGAACAGGTGTTGTCATTCATCTTGGACTTGCGCAATCTTGCTACGTGTCCCAGAGAGAACTCTTGGAGGTTCAATTTAGGGATGGTCTAGTCATAGTCGGGGGTCGCGTAGGGGTCTTAAACTTGGAGGTGGAGTTGCGACTTGGCCAGAAAAATAGTGACGCCTTGCGGACTTCAGAGTATTATCGGATGGCCGTTGAGTGCAGAGTCTGATTGGATGAGCAGAAAGTGACGCTGTTGGATGGTGTGATATTTGAGTGATTTGAGCAAAGTTGCATTCGAGTCTTGATGTTCGGACATGCTGGGTTGCGGAGGGCTCGATTGGACAGCGGTTAAGCGCCACGGAGGAAGAAGCGCAGGCCATCAGACAGGACCGGCTTTGGCCCTTTGGGGCATATCAGAGCTGCTGAGGTCCAGAGGAAGAATGGAGGACAGAGTAAGGGACGAAATGTGTAACGGTACGCTGCGCGCCTTTCTTTCCTTATTCATTTCTCCGTTTACTCCACACCATCGTGACCATACTTTATCCCCATTTCACACTATCTTGTTACTTTTGTACCCGACGCTCTTTATTACTCCCGTACCATCACACCACCATCTTTCCGTTTCTACCCTCCCTTAGTTACCGTATATAAGCCTGTGATGTAGTAGATTAGTTCTTTGGTCAAACTATAACTTACGCCACTTACCTCGCTGGTCAGACCAACCAGCAACTTGAACTCGTGTGCCGGAATTACTTGACGTCTATCTAGCCAACCGCTATCCAGCTGCCACCTCTCCGTCACAAAATGCGAACGGGGAGATGGCGGGCGCAAAAAAGAAGGTTGCATGGGAGACTGTTCTTTTGAGCGGAGGTTGGATGGCTGATCGGGGAGGTCGAAAATAACGAAAATAACAATCTTCGATCTCTCGGGTGGACCCGGAGAGCAAAAGGAATTTGGTCTGCCAACGTCGGCGTGTCTTGAAGCGGGTAGAAAAAACCAAAGCCTCGAGGCGACCGAGCCTCTGGAACGCCAGGTGGCCGAGAGAAAAAAGGCCCAAAATCGGATGGACCAAAACATGTATATACGAAATCACCGCATCTGCTTAAGATACGAGTAATTTCCAACTCCCGGGAGATGGGATCCAGCTCCGTCGGTTCCACACACTGGCAGTGTGAGTTGAACATGTTATCCTGTTGGTGGCTTGCAGCCTGAGCCTTCTGGGATCTGTCATAAGGCAGACAACGGTCTTGACTGACAGTGATCATCTTATTAATTTGGTGTCCGCCGAAAATAACAACACAGGTATGGGAAAGGTTGAACGTATGCAGATCATACATATTGTGCTTTCTCCGCAGTCTCGCATGATTCTCTCGCCACATTCAATTTCTGTTGGACTTGAAGTCGAACCCCCTCGGTCGCGCACACGCCCAAAATTTATCTCATCGAGAACCACTGCTTCTGGGCTGTGATATCATCCCGGACAGCATTATAATCAAGGAACTGTCAAGCTCCAAATACTCTCCTCATTCTCATATCTCCCCCAGAGCGATGCCTGAGTCTCAGTCCATTCATCTTCCGGACCTTAGCCAGGTCCGGGACTCTCTTTCTTTTCCTCTCCCTGTTGCGCCGAGACGCGAACCGTCTTGTTTTTCCGCTCCTTTGGCTACCGTGCTGCTTTATCGAATCCTCAAGGACGGTCTCCTTACTCGCGCAGTACCATGCGAATCTCGGCGGTCTCTATACTCCTGCTCGTCTCTTTGACCGCGCACATAGGACATTGTCAGAATCAGCTATGGGACCAATGCAACGGTCAAAACTGGCGTGAGTGTGGCCTCTTGCGTGCATGAACCAGACCTGAACCCAATCCAAGCTTTCACAACGACGTGTGTCGCTGGCGCAACCTGCGTCTTTATCAGCCAATTCTACTCACGTTGCCAGTGAGCCGAGCCACCATTTTGGAAAAGTGTGCTGATTCAGTTTGTACGCAGGCCCGACGATTAATCCACAGCCTCAGTGGGAGCCCATTCACAGAGGTAGGTGCTTGTCCTCGGACAATACTGCCATACATTCATATTAGGGCAACCATTCAGTTCTTCAACCTCACAGGGAACGGAATCGGAGGCAGTGTGACCTCCCTGCCGTCTGCACCTACCACACCGAGGTCAGGATATTTTTGGATCACACCGTGCTTGTCCGCAATTTCTATAGGAATCAAATACCCACGCGAGTAATTGCGGGGATCTCTATTTCGGTGGCCAGCATTGTCATCGGTTTGGCCATCGCACTGATCCTTCGGGCCAGATGTCGCCGCCGCGGTGCGAAACTTGGCGCGTCAGAAATCAACCGCCAGGCGAACACCATTTCTCCCTTTACTCTCAACACGCAGATCGGCGGCAACGTCGACACCGCCGCACCCGGAGATTCAGATGTGCGCAGCATCAGCGCAAGCACAATAGCGCGACAGCGGTTGGAAACGGAACTGCTTGCTATGCATGAAAAAATGATCGATCTCCAGGCTTTGGAGAGACGCACGTCGGCGGTGGCAACAGACAGCTCTGAGAGCCGCCGAATATTGCGTCCAATGTGGATGCGAGGAACCTCGACAAGGAGATCACCGGACCTCGAGGCTCAGTTGCAAGCTGCTCGAGAGCACATCGACATGTTGATGGCGCGCATAAACGCCTTGGAGGCGGACGCGGAATGCCCGTTTCAGGCTGGCATCTCGGACGGCCCTCCGCCGGCCTACGTTTAGGAGTGGGATGCGCTGCTGGGTGGGAAAACGCTTATCAAAGGGTAATATTTACCGAACTTACCAAGAACTTACCGAATAATGTAGTGTTGAGTTGCGTTTTAAATTAGGACGACTTCGAAGTTGAATAGCACATATTAGGTTACCAGTTGAGAATCTGGAGTGTGAACTCGTATTGTAGAGTACTCAAGTACTCCATATTAAACAGATTGAACAACGAGTTGGAAACAGAGCTCTGTTTGTGCCGACAGTGTAGCGGCGGACGCCACTTAGCCTATTAAGTTGTCACTCTGTTCTGTGGTACAAAACCTGTGGTTGTGTCTTGGCCATAGCCACCCATTTTGTACCACAGAATGGAGCGGCAACTCAATAGAAAAGGAAATGATGGAGCCTCTCCTTTGAGCTCATGGAAGCTACTCGAAACGCAGAAGCTGGCCACTGACTCGGTGACGGATGGCCCGCATCCACTTTGAATGTGAATGTGCTTGCCGAGCCTGTTTGTGGTGGAAATTACCTGTTCGACTCCGGCCCGGATCATGGAGCTTGGCGAGTCATCTACTTTTCTTTGTTGCTCTGGGTAGTAAACTTTTGACGGGGGCTGTGTCGTCCGCCTCGCATTACTCCTTTCTCTCTTTCTCACCGCAAGGAACTTTGCTTTCGCTGTTCAGCCGCATCGACATTACAGCATCAGATAGCATCGGCATTGCACTTCAATCCGTTCTTATCCCTTAGGGGTGATTTCTGGGCACCGACTTCGTGGTACAACACACGAGGACCGAGTGAAGAATTGGTGTAGCATCTATTTAGAAGAGAGTAACTTCGTGGGGGGGGGGTGGGGTGGGGGTGATCTGCATTCACACCAGATAAGACATTGGGGATGATGCTGGTTCGGCTTGTTCGAATCGGGGCGTGCTGCACTAGCGTCTCGTAGACAGACGCTACAACAATAGAGAGCTTGCGCAAAAGCCGCGCGAGCCGCATGCGGCTTTTGGGCATTGCGCAAAATTACCAGGTTTTTGCTGGGTTCGCTGGATGATTTTGAGAGTTCATTGCTCTTTTGGGGCTCTGTGACACTGTATTGTGTTCATCCAGATCAGTATCTGGTCAATGCGCGACCCGGGGGAGCGGTTTCTCAAGCCATCACTCCGGCTCCACTCAGATTTCGCACACTTTTCGCGTCCTGCACGGAGCAGTTGCGGCAGTAATGCAATTTTTTCACCCACTAGGACTTGCCTCTCGACCTGAATACCTCTCCACTGACTTGGTTTCTCACTAATCTCAGATTTGATTTCCGCACGCGGCTTCGCGCAATGCCCAAAAGCCGCATGCGGCTCGTGCGGCTTTTGCGCAAGCTCTCTAATATTAGTGCTCGTACCTCGTATGTTGTAGTGCTGCACGTCCTTTTTTTTTTTTTGCTCTTCGCACTTGTGACGGTTATAGCCGTGCGCGCTCCTCGGATTGAAAGTATCCTTCTTCGCTCGAGCACCTTCAGCCGTCTCTGTTTTCTGTTTTGTTTTTTTGTTTCCATCTACCAAACCCAAGGCACCGCATTTTATCTCATCTTCACTTGTTCAACTCGGTGCGGAGGAGTACACCGCATGAAGTTTCTATAAAGTGCGGGATGATACAGGTCCAATTTCCCGACGTACAGAGACGTATGAATCGCACCATAGCCACCGAAGATTCAAAGGCGAGCAGCAGAGTGTGTCGTTCACGGCAAGCCCGTAAGCTGCGAAAGGGCGATGGTGAATTCCTGTCTTCAGAGCACATCCGCACGGAAAACAATCAAAAAAGAAAACCATTTCCAACACCTCATCTCCATCCAACGAAACGCGCTGCTTCCTCCACCGCCTCGTCACCTCTCCCTCCATCCTCCTCCGAATACCCTCATCATCTCTATCTGAATACAGCGTGCATCTGCGGCACCCTCTCTGTGTACACTGTCCCCGTCCCCCTTGATATAGTGATCGCAAAAATGGGTCTTCCAGACCGAAGACTGATGACGGCCGAGGCTGGCATGGCAGATGTGGCAGTATTCTGCACGGGTGCAGTGGTTTCATCCGCCGTCCCTGACGAGGGCGGCAGAGCAGGAGGGTTGTCTTGGTCTCAATCCTGGACTTTTATTCTGACTTCGTTTTGGACCCTAGACATCCCATTTTTTGCGATCCTCTATTCATGCATATTCTACAGATCTCTATGTACTTAGATTATTTCCCCGTTGGTCTTCTTGCCCACCCGTTTAATAAATTGGCCTTGGACCCGGCCTGACAGGTGAGTTGCATCCGGCCGGGGAAAAAAATTCGGATTTTTATAAATATGCTCCGGTGAGGTCCCAGGCCCTTATGGTCAACTTCTGGTATTGAAATATGACCATGTTTGAGATGTCTGAAGTCAAGGTGGGTGTGTACGTACTACTGTATCTTTTCATTCAATTCGTCGGTCACGCATCACAGGGGGGCCGGACAGCGACGGACTTTGGTCGTTGTCACGCGTCACCAAGGCGGTTGACGAATATGTTTTTTGTCACGGTTTCCCCAGAAAATGGCTCCAGAGCCATATAGAATCCGCAAAAATCATCTCAGGGGTTCAAAGGCTGTAAACTGAGCAGTCAGATCCATTTTCGTCCGATTTTCCTCATGAAAGCCAAGTTTCCACCCGAAATTTGACCAAAATCAACTGAGATCAAAAGAAAATCCGCACAAATGGCGTTATAGAGTGCAGAAGTCAAAATTAGTCCGAAAATGGTCAGGAACAGATCTCTGAGGTCCCTGTATCATTTGGAAACAATATGAGGGTCCGACGAAGTTTTTCCCTCGTCACGCTCATTCTTGGGCGTCGACGAGGTGACGAATTGGTTCAACATGTCCCACGTCACCCCCCCTGTCGAATTGAATGAAATTATACAGTACTATGAGTGTGCAATGCCATGGGAAGCGGTCCATTCAGTTGTATTGACTGAGGTTGGGTATATGTGAAGTGAAAATATGTTATAGGTTTCGACTGTATATACATTTGCTCAACTACCATGCCACCAATCGGCTCTGAGCTTAAGCGCTTCCCACCTGGCAATCTACACCGGCGAAGTTGGGGATGGTCAAGAATAAATCATTTTGAGGTGTATATGAATTTAAATGAAAGATTTAAGTGATTCGGCGTGGTCTGCGGTCGCTCAACGTTATTTCCTGCTTTTTCAACTCACGTGATAATCTGCTTTATTTGGACGTCACGTGGTAGGGAGGGTCAGAAGGAAGCGTCGTTTTCAAAAAATACGGCCCCAGCTATTTTTTTTCTTCTTCTTTCCATACCCTTGGGAATCCAATGGATGTAAACACGAAGGAGTCCGGCGATCCCCGGTGGTGATTGGCGGAAGCTGTCAATCCCAGTGGCACACAATGCTCAACACTGCCCATCAGCGTCCACCAACGGCCGCCGGTAACCAGTGGCGGCTATCAGTGGCCGCCAATGACTTTGCTAGTTAACGGGATATTGCTCGTACCAACATGATGGGATGTACGCTTGATACATAGCAAATGCATAGTACTGTACGCACCGTCGGCCAAGAAAGTTTTCTTGAATCTTGATCACGTAGTAATTCGCCGCGAAAACTTGACGAACAAGTTGAATATATTCTGCCTAGGGTGAAACGAGCCGGAGGAAAGGAAAGAAACATAAAATGTGTTGGCATCATGTCTAAATCGGGTCAAGAGATAAAGCGAAGATAAAGAAATACAGTAGATAACAGAAAGCGGCATCATCAATGATACACATTCCCCCTCTGCACGTGTCACCGACTTTGCCAGGTCTGTGCCAGGAACTTTACTATCGCTCCCTCTTGCCGAGGACGCAAGCGAAGAAAACCATGTTTGAAACGAAAACAAATTTTTGGGTAGGTCAAAAGGAAAAAGCCCTGACGTCACTCGACAAGAATTTTGCGAGCACGAGGCCAGGCGATGCTTCCGAGGCCAGGCTACTGCCGGGCTCTACCCGGCGATACTGTTTGAATCAGGCCACAGTATTGTCAGGACACTGTCTTTCTCTTTGTCGGATGAGCTTGTTGGGCATATTAGAGCGGCTCATCCTTCCACCAGCTTTACCTTGCCGGCTAGCAGGAGCCAGAACGCTGAGGTACGATGGGCGCGAAGACAATTCGGATCTCGCGGCGCGCCAGCATCTTGCGTGGACGAGATGAATCCTACTTGTTTGGAAGAATTATACGGTCTTCCCTCTACGTTGGCTACTCAGCAAAGCATCCGTCTTAGTAACGGGATATGACGGCCAATGGGTTCAGCCAGATGCACCATCAGTACGCTTTCTCTCTTTTCCTCCGAGTTTTAATTTTATCCTTTGTAGATATTCGTCAGCGAATATCAGCCCCTTCTGGACCCCAACACCACCACTTTCACCTTGCAACAGATTTCCGGTGCCCATCTCAGACACGGCGGTGAAGCCAATCTCGATCTGGAATACGTTATGGGTCTTGCGCTCGGAGTACCAGCTACCTTTCTCGCGGTCGGTGGGATTGATTTTGGAACTGAACTCATGGATACTATTTCGTGGGTGGAGGGGCTCGAGAATGTCCCTAGCGTTATGACTACCTCGTACTCTCAGAATGAGAATCTCATCGATCCCGCCGTTGCACAGTGAGTACTTTTCCTTGTCACTACATGTTTGACCTATCCACAAACGCATTTGCAGCCAGATATGCGACCATTATATGGCTCTTGGTGCTCTAGGGCTTTCTATCATCAACTCGGCGGGCGATGGTGGAGTGAATGGACACACTGACGGTCTTTGTGGAGCTACAACATTTGTGCCCAGTTCGTCACCTCAGTCCCCTTGCAAGTATTCTCAACTAACAGTCTCTTTGTAGCGTTCCCGAGTTCTTGTCCATACGTTACTGGCGTCGGATCGACAGTCGGCATCAACCCTGAAACTGCAGCCAACTTCTCTGGAGAGGGATTCTCAAACTACTTCGCGCGACCTTCGTATCAAGACGACGCCGTTCAAGGGTTTATATCCCAGCTCCCTGACGATTTTGCCGGGACGTTCAATAGCAGCGGACGTGGATTCCCTGACGTTGCCGTTCAGGGAGTCAACTTTCCGATCGTCATCACGAGCGACATGCAGCGACTGGCGAGTGGGACGTCTGCGTCGACTCCCGCCTTTGCCGCGGTGATCGCGATCTTGAACGACAGGCTCCTGGCAGAACGAAAACCAGTGTTGGGGTTTGTGATGGTCCCTCCCGTCCAAACTCTTTTTTCATCTTCGCTCTAGCTTCTTGAATCCTTGGATATATGAGCACGGACTGGAGGCGTTTACTGACGTTACAGAAGGGAGAAATCCTGGATGGGAGTGTCCTAGCGATGGGGTGCGGTTATTACGTTCCGTTTTTGAGTATTGTCGCCTTGCTTATGAATTTGTAGATAGCCTTCGAGGCTGCGGAAGGATGGGATCCCATCACCGGGTTCGGAACGCCCGTTTACTCGAAACTTGCTGCAGCTGCTGGGATCATTGACATGGCATATTCATGATTGTTGTCCGAGTCGGACTTTGATAAAAAAAACAAGGAGTAGTATTGTCAGGACTTTAATTGATTTCAAATTTGACGCGAAGGTTTCTCCTGGCCATCAAAGTTGTTGAGATGATTCCAACTGTTGCATGAGGTTCGGTCAGATGCTAACAAGCGATCGACGGTGCGAGGCACTTTCTGACATACTTCTGCTCACACTGTGAGTTACACACGTACTTACTCGCGACTCGTCGCGGGCTGAGGCCCCATTTATCTTTGCCTCAGTTCTGTGGGCAGACTGGTCGCCGTGCACCCCAGAGAAAGCCGAGTGGCTGTACACTTCAATGTCGGACGGCGCCGCCGGCGAGTCGGACGGTGCATGATGATTTGGTAAATTGGTGGTAGTTTGTTTCGCGGTTTTAAATTAGCCAATTTGGGCAAATTTGAGCAAAAGAGGCCGAATTAGTTGGATTTCCTGGCTTGATACAATTGCACGCGATTCAGCTGCTTCCACCACTGCGGTGTTACCCTCCCAAGTCACTGCGTTCCGACCCCTTGTAGACAGAGGGTCTGTCTATCCCTGTAGACAAAGGGTAGACGAACCCCTTTGTCTACATATGTCTACATCATGTAGACACGGCTCGTCTACATATGCCTACATCGGTCTACCTCGGTCCACGTACGTAGACCGACATAGACCAATGTAGACACACGTAGACCAATGTAGACAAATGTGCACATACCTCACTCAATCACTGTGTTGAGGCCCCCCGTAGTCAGAGGGTGTGACTACGGAGGTAGTCGCATGGACATTGGACTACATGCGACTACATTGCCCACCCCTTGGCTTACCTGTGCCTACGTCTGACTACCTGTGACTACGTCCGTAGTCACAGGTTGGCTTCGACTAGTGGTGTTGCAATGCTCGAATTTTATGTAAATAGTTGCTGTTGAGTTGTCACAAATCGCTAATAACGCTTGGTTTGGACAAATTTTGGCATCGGCGCAACAGTCCGCAATCAATTCATCCGATGTCACATAGCAAATAGACACTCATCACGGCCGCGAGCACCACTGCTCACTAGAGGACTCGAGAGAAAGGGGTTTGGGGTGAGCATTAATGAAGAAATGAGCGACACAAGTGTAGCCCAATGTTGGACGAGCCGTGCCTACGTGGGTAGGAAGAGGTAGGCCAAGGTAGGCCAACTGAAATCAGATGTAGGCACAGCCTGACTACAGCCGTAATCCGAGCTAGGACAACGTCAATCAAGCCTTCGACTACTATATCTGACTACAGCCGTAGTCAGACATATGTCGCAGGTAGTCCGAGCTAGGACAACGGCGTCAGAGTCTGATTACGGAGGGTCTCAACGCAGTGAATTCTGTGGAACTGGATACATAAACTCAATGCAGAATAGGATTATGAAGTTAACCGAGGTATGTCTACGTGCGTCTACGCTATAGATGCACGTAGACATACGTAGCCAACGGGTAGACGGACCGTGTCTACGCCGCGTAGCCAGACGTAGCCGCACGTACACCGACATCACGGCGTACACATACGTAGTCGGACGTAGACAAAGATCGACACATGTAGCAGCACGTAGACAGACGTAGTCCAACGTACACCGGGGTGCGTCTACGTAGGGTGGGAACGCAGTGAGTTCGAATCATGGCAGGTAAGCCACAGCTTCCCTTATTTGATCCTTTTCTTAATGTTCTTGCAGTGGCGATGTTTCGGCCCATCAGCATGCTGCGATACATGTCACTTTGCAGGGATCGTGCCGCCCGCCGTCGGGGGCCGATAACAATGTCGTGAGTTAACTACCTTACTCCACCTACTTACCTCTACTCTCCTCTCATTTAGTTAACCAACTGAAATGATGGGGCTGTGCAGAAAAGAGTTCATCAATGTCATTATTAACGGTCGTGAGGGCCAAACACGGCGGCTTGAGTGCTTCTAATTCCGACGTACTCACGAAGAGCGAGGAATAGCGAGACGGCAACTCCCGGCGTCGAGCCGAGAGCCCCAAGAAGATGTGTATTGAGGGAAAGGTACGGCTACGATACACATCCCGTATTGTAAGATCAAGTACAAATTTCAACAAAAAGGAAGCGGGAGGGCGGGCCACGAGAAGATTAAAGCAGGCGTGTGCGAGGCAAGAAGCGCGAGGAGAGCTGGAGTTCAGGAGAACTCGCTCGCCCTTATAAGACCCTGCGAGCCGATCGAGGGGTAATTCAGGTCTCGTACAGCCCGGCTGCAGAGGAGACGGCGCCGGCCAGGAGTGACAAAGGGCGCGACTCCATTCCCGTGCTTTGCGAACAACGCCCCGGGCGCCGACGTCGGGAGGAGCGAAAAGAGGAAGCGTAGGGAAAAATATATAATAAAAGCTATTCGTACCGGGCGCAGAATTAGACTACAGTAAATCAAGATCTAAACTCGATTTTTTTCGCGTTTTTTTAGTCGAGAATCGCCGAGAAAATCGTTATTCAACGCTGGACAGAGCTTGAATACGAGACGGCAGCATACATATCCTGTTGGGATCAGAATGTCAGGGTGCGCCTCAGCGATTTCCATGTCTTTTATATTTCCTTTTCTGGAATATCTTCCCATGGGTGCGCCGTCATATCTTGGGTGGGGAATAGGAGCCTCCACACATAAGTAATTAAGTAAATCGGAGCTATGCCGGGTGCGCTATTCACGGTTTTTGACTTGCCCCCCCCTAGTTTTTATATCAGGCATTCTAGTGTTCTTGCCAAATATCTGGGTTCAAACGGAATACAATCCATTACTTCACGTAGACTAGGGTAGAACATCGGTAGAACATAGACTCGGAGGCACCACGCTCAGACTTCATTCTTCAATTACTACGCTTCACTCTGAGTTGCGGTACTTAAGATGAGTACACAGTGATGGCAGGCTCGAACGCGGCAGCGATATTGTTCGTGAGCTCGGTAAAGTTAGCGACGAGGGTATCCTTCGTCCTAGAGTCAGGACGGAGAATTGTGTGAAGATGTAAATAGGGCATACCGGCGCGGTGTTGATTAGAGCGTTTCCGAATCCAACGCTGGCGTTCTGGAGGTTCTGGAGGTCTTGAAGGAACAGTGCCGGGATACCGCAGATGGGGAGAGCTTCCTGCATGCAAAAATGAGAACAGAGCACGGAAAAAGGATTCAGAGAAAAGTTCAAGACATACAAATGCCGACTTCTTGTAGATAATATCCAGGAGGGAGCCTAGGACAGTGGGCACACTCGTCTCAATGGCGGAGAGGATCGCGGTGTCGTCGTCCTCGCTGAACTGGCCGGTGGCTTCCACATCACTGGCCGCGGTGTTGAGGGTGGTTATTATGTTGGTCGCATCGGCGTGAATGGCCAGCGCGTCGTCGACAGACCCGTTGGTGGAGGGAAACACCACGATTGCATTGTCAAACAACGTCACTTGGCGGACCAGCGTGTCGATGTCCGCCTCGACTCTCGCAACATCACACTTACAGGCGGCGAGACCGCCCGCAGCAACGGAAAGAAGAACGAGATAGCGAGTGAATTGGACCATGTTGGCAGGAGTGTACGAGCGAGGAGTCGCTGGAGAGAGGCAACGCTCCTCTGCACCTTTTTATACCGGCTACGTAGTAGGGTAGCACGGGAAATTTGAGATCGCCGAACAGGCGTGGTGTTCATTAATATGACCGTGGGTAAGAATTTCTAATAGATACAGAATAATATGAATGCGATATGACTGGTCTGCATTCATTGTGTTGATATTGATACGGTGAGACAGTACCTAACCCCGGGATTTTTCACTACGTAAGAGGCGGGCGGAACCTTGTAAAAAAAGGTACACAAAGATCGGTCTCTACGTTCTCGGGGTCGCTGAATCCAAAGTCATTTCGCGAAATCCCAATTGAAGGTTAACTCTAAAAAATCTGGAAAAATGCCCATCAGAAAGCTGGACCCCAAAAAATGGAGTGATCGGGAGGGTACGAGAGCGAACGGAGGGACAGCCGAGGACCTACGTGGGGATAGAGTTGATGTTTGATCGACAAGGATCGCACGCCTCATGTCCATATGCATCTAAAATTAGAAACTTGGCGCGAAGTGGTCGAGACGAAAAGTGTACCTTCATTTATTATCCGTTCTCTGCCCGATTCATTTTGACACGTCTGCCTTTATCTCCTTTAAGCCAACTCCCTTTTCCTTTCTCTGGTCCTCAGTTCGAGAATTTGACAGCCTTGCCTATCGCTTTCCCACTAAGACGCCTCGGCCACACTGCTGTATGCTTCCTGCGTGGCTGTTGCACTCATGACACCCTTTTGGTGCAAACTTTTTCACACCGGTCGTAATTTTACTGCGCACACCGAGTCGCCGTGTAAACATTGGAATACGTCAAAGCTCGTGAACCGAAATATACGAATGCGGAAGCTACAGGCGAGGACGCCCATGCGGTGCTTTGACCGGGGAATCCGCAGTTCCACAGTCTTTCACTGCAGTTCGACGATTCCGCGGTTCAACAGCTTCGAGAATACTTCTCCCCCCAAGTATTCCGTATTTGATTCAACTGGGACCCACAGCAGTATCAATCGTGTTCGATGGTCCACGCTGAGCATATCAAGGCAGCACTATGGTTTAACCGCCGTACAGCACAACGATGCCACTCACTGCAAGGAGAAAAGCCGAGAATGATTCAATACCGTGTGCAGCTCTTCTGCCGGCGAACGTGAGTAGTGCAGTCTTCATAACTCTGGCATAGACTCGGTCGGAGGAGTCGGGTGACTCCTAAAGCATTGGAATGGGGACGAGGTGAACTACGATGCGCATGTTCGCTTGATGAATATACCAATCTTCATTGGCTTTGGAAGTAGTTAGGCCTAGTTGGTTGCCCGGCCAGTCGGCGCCCCCCCCACTACGGCTGCGGCCCCCGCAGCACATGGGCCACCACCAACCCTAAGAGAGAACGTTGGTAGTATGTGGCACGGGTTGGATGAGACCGAGGATATAGAAACGGGCATGCAGATACGTGACCGCGTACTATGTAGGAGCTAATTTAGATAGTATTACGGATAGTTGCACATTGCGCCCTCCGATGTGTGGGTTGGAGGTTTGATTGATCGAAATCGAGTCGACCCAGAAGCAGCGCAGACGAAGGATGAACCAGTATTTCCGCGCACTTGAGAAAGCAAAAGAAATTGTCGTGCTGCCGACCGAATATAGGGGAGGTACCGGGTCGTGTATGGAAGATCCAGTGGTTGTGAAGAGCACACAAAGCCAACGGATGAAGGTCTATACGGGCTTAAAGACTGCAAGATACGTGAACGAAGAGTCTCATTTCTCGAGTGAAGGCCGTGGAAAGTGGAATTCCACAATAAGTGCTAGGAGGTGGGCAGAAATGAGGAAGATATTCCGTGCCAGATAAAACTCCACGTCCAAGGCTGGGCCACGATAGAATTGAGAAAGGGGACACAAAGCGTCCAGTAGCAACAATGCAGAGATTTCAAGGGGGGTAGGGAGAGTGCAGGCCAAGGTACATGACACCCTTACAGTTGGAACTGTCCAGATTTTTGCGTAAAGGCATGGCAGAAGATTTAAAGCGCAGAGCAAGCGCAGAGGCTGTTGTCGTGGGAAGGAAGACTCTTGGAAGAGGAGCGGAGTGGCTGTGCCGACGGATCAAATTGCCGAATCCTCTCTTGCTCTCGTCGCCGACGCCGTCGACCGGCACTAATGGCATACTCACGCTCCAGCCCACAGCTGTCTTACAAGTTCACTTGTGTACCCCTCCCGATATCCGTCTCGCCGAACTTTGCGCGCGCCCCGCAATCCAGGAGTCGACGACTGTTCTCGCAGTCCGGTCTTCGAGAGCAGCAATCTAATCCTTTTGTGCGCAGTTTGGATGGCCACTTCTCCGACGCTGACTCTGCCCTCGGCCACTCGCAGCGTTCCTTGGTCTGGTAGTTGATCAGTTCTTGAAGGTGCATTCACGCTATCTGGTGACCCTCCTCCATCGGCGTCTCCCTGCCCTTTTCCTGTTTTTTTTCTTTTCTTTCGCTCCAGTACTCACACTGGCGCTTGGCAGGTCTACCTCGCCAATAGACGCCTTCCTCGCCGACCGGCCATTTCCCCCGCCCGCGGCGTAGGTCGATGTCCTGGATATGGTGTGGGCTTCTATTCTCTTGCTTGTATGGAGGTACGTACCCTTGCTCTCTTTTTTTTCTCGTCTTGCTTCATCTCGGGAATCCTTTCTCCCTTTCACTCTCCGTCCCCTCTCACTATGTGCTCCGCTTCGCCGCTTAGAATTACACGCCAATGCTCTGCAGATACACCACACGATACAGCGTATGAGTCTTCCTCCGCTCGTTCGGCTCCGTCATTGAATGTAACCACCTAGTCGCCTCCTAGGCGCCACGCTTTCGTCGCCATCCAGTCTTCGGCGCGCTCGCCGCCCGCCCTCGTTACCCTCGTCGCCCCTTTCGCTCCTCCGCGCACGCCACCCGCATCATGCAGCACGCAATGCCTGCACCGACTTCGAGGCGTCCTACCGCGAGCCGAGACGATGCTTCAAGCTCCAGTGGCACGTCATGGGCTTCGACTCTGTCTCTGCAACTAGTATGGGAGTCTATTCGACTGAGCTTCGGGGTGAATTGGAACAAGTTTCTGGATACTTCGGATAAAACACTTCTATGAAGGCGACCCTGTCTCGACGGTCGTGACGGCCGTCCCGTCATCTGTCCCGTCCCGTAGACAATTTATCTGGCCCTGCGACGGGACGGCGACGGGACGGGTTTATCCGTTGAACTCCCGTCGAAACGACGGCCGTGCCCGTGACAGACACGGCGAACGGCCCTAGCCGCCACTGGTAGACTTCATTTCAGTATCCGTGTCCCGATATCCAAGCAAACACTGTATGTGTCCGTCACAGTCGTCGAGTCTTCAGTGAGTCATATTTACTCTCGTCGGAATTCCTTCCCTCAAGTCGTCTCTTTCTTCTTTCCACTCCCAACATTTTGTATCAGCCCTGACCTCCTCCTTTAACATGTTTCCCGGCTGTCCAAAGAGGGCATTCCTGGCTCTCCCCAAAGCATGACGTACATGGAGTGTGGATGGATGACGATGGGATTCGGGGGGCTGTTAGGTACGTTTTTCTCCTTTTTTTTTCGCCGACTTTTCCTCCTCTTCCTATCTTTCTCTCGTATCTCTGCCTGCGCGGCAGGCCTCTGCATCGTCCTGCATGCAAAGCGAAGCACCACTGCAATGCTATCTTTTTAATCCCCTTGATTTATCCTTTCCTTTCGTTTTCCATTCTTGCCCCTCGTACTCATTAATCCTCACCCAGCCCGTCCAGCGTTGTTCAAGCCTGACGCGGTGCTGCCACATATCTCCCCTGGCAACATCCCGACGGCCCTGGCCGGTGAAACATCCATTATGCAGTATGACGACTTGGTAAGCTTTTTTCTGGTTTGTCTCTTCCTTCGTATGCGTTGTTGGAAGCACCCCTTCTCCTCTTTCCACACGATCTTGGGGCGCTCGTCAAAATCCTCGTGGCCGGCCAGTTCTCTTTAGGTGAGATTTCCCCTAGTCTCTCGTAGACAGACGCTACAACAGTTTGGTGCTCGTGCCTCGCATGTTGTAGATTTCCCCTCGTCTTAGTATGCACAATTTAATTACGGCCTTTTGGTACATGTAGCTTCGTCTCGAACATGGTTAGCGAAGTCGCGCCCGCCCGTTCTCCGCTGACGCGGCGATGGTCTTTCCGGGGAGGAAACCGGTACGTCTTTCACCTTTGCTCATCTTTATTCTCTCATACTTTCTTCTTTTCCTGCTCGCCTTGTCGAGACGTCGCTTCTTTTTCTGGGGTCAGGGCCCCGCCGATATTTCCCTCCTTTTTTTCAATTGTCTTCTTCACACATCTACCACGACCCTCGGAACCCCGGGACTACTTCTGCTCCCCTGCCCTTTGTCTACCTGTCTCGTCCCCTTCACTTTCTTTCCATTGGATATTTCTTTCTTCCTTTCTCCTCTTTCATATTCCCACTGTTTCATGTCATTTGTGTACGCCTCGCCGCTGACCATTTCCTTTCAAGGTCCACGTCCTCTTAGGCACGCCAACGCCGTGACGCGTACCCACTCCTCGGCGCAGTTATCTTCCGACTTATTGGAAACACAGGAAAGATACTTCATCGGCGTGCGCGACACATCTCATTTATTTAACACTAACTGAGGAAATCTTGTTCACAGTTCAAGGGACGTTTTTCTTGTGAAACATGTATAGTATTGAAGGATACCCAGTGATAATGAAGAAATTCCACTAATAAAAATAACAGAATTGTCGATATAACATGCACGCTACTTCCACGTTTGCTTGATCATATCCGCACCGCGCTCTGCAACCACATAGGTCGCCGCCTGGGTGTGCCCCGCCGGCACGATCGGCTGCGATTCAATTCATCAATTCCCGAAACCTCCATTAAAATAGAATAACTCTCACCAGAACAGACGCGTCGATGACACGAAGCCCCGCAATGCCCTTCACCCTCAGGTCCGGGTCCACGACACCGTACTGCGCCCCGCGTGGGGACATGCCCGCCGTCCCGACGATGTGATACCCGGGCCCCGCGTGGCTACGGACGAAGTCCACCCGCTCGGCGGGGGTCATTGCGGTGAGGTCAACCGCCGGCGCGCCGAGGTAGCCGTCGTGGTTCCACGCGGGCGCGCTGAGGAACTTGAACAGGAGGTCGGTGCCTTCGGCGAGCGCGAGTGCGTCGAATTCGTTGGCGAACAACCCCGGATTGACGAGCGGCGGGGCGAAGGGGTCGTTGCTGCTGAGGGATACCGAGCCGCCTGAACAAGCGAAGGTTAGTCAAGGGTCGATCCTGCCAACAGGCAAGATTCAAAGTGGGGACGCACGGCTGACGGGGCTGATCATGGCCATTGCGAGGCTGATGGAATTGCCGGGGGCACCCAGCCCCGATGGCTGGAATAAAATCTCGAAATGGGGTGCGTCTGGGCCGGGAGACGGATCCGCATGTACAGCAAACGCCGGTGAGTCCGGGCTCAGCCGAAGCCACCCCGCGTGCGTTCCGGGGTCGGAGTCCACCAACGGCCCCGTGCGCGACTTTTCCCACTGCGCGAGCGCCTCGTTGAAGACCGTGGCATTCTGGAACAGCGAGTCGGCCGTCTGGTTTGAGTTCACTGCCCATGTCAGACCAGTATAAGGATGGTCCGACGCGTTCTTCCCAACGCTCGGAAGGTCCACCAATGTCTGAATTCCCATCGCTTGCAGGGCATTGCGATCCCCAACTCCAGAGTTCAGCAGGATATGTGGGGTGCCGATCGTTCCCGCAGAAAGAATAATCTCCTTCGACGCTCTTGCGACGAGGAGTGAGGTTCCTGCGGAGCCAATGAGACACCGAACTGCACAGATGCAGCGAAACAGCAAGGGACATACCATGCCGGAATTCTACCCCCCCAAAGGCGGGTGTTCCAGGTGACGCAGGTGAGCCTGTGTGCGCGAAATTGACGAGCTTCGACACTTGTGCATGCAGCAACACATCAAGATTCGGTCGCTGGATAACTTCCGGTTTCAAGTATCCCGTCGCAGAGGAGCTGCGCTCTCCATTGCCAATCGTATACTGCAGCCAGCCTTATTTGGCTTTCAGCATCTAATTTTGTGAGAGTGATAGCTGGCGAGCGCACCGATTCCCAATGGTTTCCCAGAATTCATGTCCAAATTGAACGGAAAATCGTCGGGGAGTTCTTTCGTCGTTTGTATCACCCGCTGCTCGAAATCAGACCAAGAGTAGCCGCTGATGCTGACTGAGATAGGTCCTTTCGTGCCGTGAACAGCGGGGTTGAATTGACCCGTCGTGTCGTGGTTATCAGCTGGTGCAGTCCATTTCTCGTTCTAGTGTCAATGGTGATCAACGTTTGCGCGAAATGCCGCATTGAGTACATACCTTGAGGAAATAAGGGAATATTTTGTTCCAAGACCACCCATCATCTCCCGTCAGCTTTGCATATCGGTCAAAGTCGGCTGCTGCGCCACGGGTGTACGCCATGCCGTCTTTTGTTCATTCATTAATTGATATGTCGGCACACTAGGTGAAAGAAACCCTTACTGTGCGAGCTGCTCCCCCCCAATAAGTGCCCTGGTATATTGTTCAGACCATGCCAGAAAGATCGCCTTACAGTGCTTTCTACTCACCTTGTAGGTAGTTGAAAACATGGCCCGCTGCTCCGGCCTGCGGTGTCGTGGTGTAATCTGCGCACTGTTAATTAGTATCTCGGCACCAGGGATTTTGCCATACTCCAGCTGTACGGGCCAGCAGCGTTCGCAAAGTCATTCGCCACGAATGGGATTTGCGCGTCGAGGACACCCGTGTTTCTGTTCTCAATCAGTGGTAGCCCATCGGATGGGTCGAACCTTGAAGATACTTACGACGGTCCGGCTTCCAGCACTAGAACAGATACTTTGGGGTCTTCTGTCAAGCGGTTTGCAACGGTATTGCCCCCCGCACCACCTAAAATAAGTTTGGTTTGGAAATCAACGTTAAGCTTTACGGAACGGACATACCTCCAACGATGACGAAATCATAGTGCAGACTGGGCAGGTCAGCGACGTTCTCGTACAGCTTACACAGGCCGACACCGCTGAAGAGGGATATAGTCGCTAATGCTGAGGCAAACATCGTGGCACTGGTTTGACCTCGGATTCGTGGGGCCATCTTATAGGTTTTGCAAGTGTGTCAGATGTTACGCTCTTCTCCGAGTCGAAGCCGAAGCCGTGGAATTAACAACGTACAAACTCCGTGCCTGGTTGTCATCACAACACCTAAACCTAAACGAGAAAGGGCTTTCCGGGAGACCCTCGGCCCTGAGATTCTTTGAGGCTCTACTGTATTCGACGTTTCTCCAAAGAACTCCTGCCGACATGGGTAGCACTAAAACAAGGTACCCATCATCCAGAATTGAGGCGCACAGTATAAAGGGTGAGTTTTATTTCAATCCTCATTCCCTACACTCTTTACTTTCTAACTTGGACTCCGACTTGACGCACTGTCGTCACCACACTCCTTGAATTGTTTCCCCTTTCCTTCACCTGTCAACCCCTGAATCCCGTAGTATATAACCCTGTGATGTCCGTAGTTAGTGCCTGGTCAATCTAATTTTTACGCCACTCACCTTGTTGGACCGACCGGCCAACGCCTCGATACCTCTCGTGTGCCGGAAATAGCCGCGGACTCGTTAGCCGCCAGCTCTCCGTCACACACAGGGTCGGTAAAGTAATTCAAGGCCTACCAAAGCAACTCCAGACGGAAGAGTTTGTGCCCATGCCTTCTCCTGATTATGCCGTAGTCGAAGGTGCCGCTCACGTAGTCACCACTACTTCTGTACTAGAGTTTGTTCTCACCCAGAAAAAATCAGATATTTAATCCCTCTTGTAGAAATGCCCCTTTCCATCCAAGCTACACTTTAGCAAGAGGGATTGTGCTGAAAATAAGTTCTGAGTGAGATAAATAATCTTTCGTAGACCAAATGCGTCACTGACAGCCAAATTCACCAAACAGGTCCGGAAATGGACTAGAGAGGGTATAATCCATCGTTTTCCGGCGCACCTAGCGCGCCACATGCCTTGTCATTCTCAATTTTACGTCCAAAATACATAGGTCAATTTTGAATGTCTCCCCGCCAAAAGATTTCCCGTTCGATTTGGCCACTGTACAAATGTAGTGGCGACTGAGTAAGCGGCACTCATAGGCAGTTTGAATCTTTAATTCCGGCGTAGATCTCCGCGACACCGGAGTGCGATGCCAAAATATTCCGTACTTTCTTACGACATGTACTCATTTCAGCATCCAGCCTCCTTTGTGAAGATGGTGGCCAGTGCCAGTGACGGCCGTTCGGTTCCTTCCAAAACACACTGGGATTACGGTAGTGTTTCGACCAAATTTTTACTACGGGCCTGTGTATTAGCGGCGCAGTGCGCCGTTATTACATACTCTCAATAATCGCTTTCCGATTCGCGTCCTATTGCACGGGAGACTCGAAGATTTATGAGGATTTATTATCTATGACTGATTTTCTGTCAATTCAGGGTTTTGAAACAAGCCCTTGAACCTGTGGTACGTTTGTACTTTTTTGCTTGGCCCAGAAACAATAAATGGTCAAAGGTGACCTTGAAATGGACTAAAAATGATTCAGAAATCACCCAGAGCCTCGGTGAGGCCGAGAAGCAGAAATTTGAGGTACAGACAGCTGTGGTGTGATTTGAAGGATACTTGAGTTCCATTAGATGGGTTGCGCATGAGCCGCATGCGGCTTTTGTGCATTGTGCAAAGCCGTACGGTAAATTCGAAATCTGAGAGGTGTCAATTAAGTATTGTGATATAAGCTTACCTGAGGTGAAGGTGAAGTGCTGTGGGGACAGGGAAGATCCTCGGTGTTGGCTCTGCTGCGCTGTAGACGTCAAAGTATGGAAAAAGTGAGTGATGCCTTTGTGATGCCTGAAAAATACGACCTCCTATTGGTGCACATCCAAAACATAACACTCATGGGGGTAGAATATGAGATTTAGGAGGCATTGAATGGTACTTCAAAATACAAGAACCAAAAACAGTGAAGAAAAAGCCGCGGCATTGCACCATACACAAAAGCCGCATGCGGCCCGTGCGGCTTTTGCGCAACCTATCTATTAGTTAGGTACTTGTTCACAATTAGTTTGCACAGAACTTGTTGCAACCACTGTGTAGTGGTCAGATTCCCTTATAAATTTGATACAACATCCTTTCGAATATTACCGAGGGCTATAAATGCCGGTATTTTGAATGTCCGCTTTATTTTGCCAGTATTCCACATTCTCACAGTGATGGATATCCAAGTATTTGGGGGTAATAATTATTGGACATTCGACAGAAAAAAAGTCACCACTGGTTGGCCAAAGGGAAAAACAGCACACCTGTTGGGCCAGTCAAAAAAAGTGCCGGTTTATGAGCAATCGTAAATTTACCACTGGTGTGAATCAACAATCACACCGGTGGTGGAGGTAATTTTTTCGGCACCGCAATGATAGACGGGGAAAAAACACATACAGATGTGCTCACAATGATTTTCTTTTCACCGGTTGTGACCTGCACAAAATAAATCACGCACCGCTAAGTCACTGATTGTTCTTTTGCTTCTGGGATCTTGCGCTCATGCTTTCCTACTCACCAGAGAAAGAGATATCTCGATTCCCGAACGATCCTACAGCGTGAATAGGCTACCATATACAACTGATTCTTCACAAATCTCTGGGCTATGTCTGGCCTATGTTTATCCTTTAATGTGCCAGTGGGATACTGCTCAGAAAGAGACAACCAGTGCTCTGACTCCAGTGAGCGACTTGATTTGGCCAGCATTTCGTATACACTTCAAGTCGGGATAGACCAAAGGCGGCACGTATAACCATTGGGGCGCACGGCACATTCAGATCAGCGCCGGCACATTCAATGAATGTGCCGGCCGTGAGAGAAAGGGCGGCACATTCGGTTGGCACGCGTGTTTTTCAATCACGGCACATTCGCCAAGGGCGGCATCAATCAAAAATTGATCCTGAATCTTATCCTCGCACAGCACGGGCTAGGGTGGAGGTGGGTTCCAATTTACAGGTGACAATTAAAAAGGTATAAAGAAGTTGCTCTCGGGCAGAATGTATATCATACTCGGCGCGGGCAGCTACTGTACTAATATCCTATTTAATTGCACTGATTGAGTACTTTCACAGGTTGCGTTGTAAAATCTAATATCTGAATGTGCCGTGCGCCCCAATGGTTGTACGTGCCGCCCTGGTATATAGCCTCAAATGTCCGGGATCATGATATTTCCGCCGGACTTTTGATGGGTGCCGATCAGGCGGCGCACTGTAGGAAACATTGATAAACAAATTGAACACGAGCAGTTGACGCGTTTGCGTACCACTAGACGCGACCCGAATGCGGAAAAACATATACATATGGTATCTATCCCCTCTGACGCACTCAAATGATTTGTTCTCTCGGGCAGGTATACTGTTTATTACATTTTTCACCAAGGGGCAATGATTGAGACCGCCGAGACATGATGGCGTCACATTCTAGTCAAAGGAACCACATGGGAAACAATCTTGAAGAACAAGAAGAAATTGCACCTGAGTACCATTCTTGATAAAGAAATACCTCCCGCTCAATTAGTGTTGCAGAATTTACTTAGTTGGGGCTCGATATTGGCCGTGTGCAATACAAATGGATAGGTGTAGTGACTGTTGGTGACAAGGCAATAATAAACAAACCCCTGGAATGTAGGTCTGAGGAGGGGTAAAGCATTTGAAACCTCGACAGGAGATGCCGGAGCTGGCCGGATTTGAGGACATTTGATGCCAGACTTCCCAACCCTGAGCCGTTTAGCCAAGCCCGTCCGAAAAGTCTGATAGATCACACGCCCTTCAAGTTCGTCGCCGTTAACCTGATCGGTTGTAGCAGAAATGGATGACTCGTACATGCTTCGCGCTTTCAAGTGCTCAGAGCCAATAGGGGCGAGTTGCTAACTTACTTACGGGTACAAGCCCGAGCGGTCACTTGATACGGAGAGTGCCTTGAATGGGGTGGACGGTGCCACCCGTGCTGCGAGTTATGAGATTTTTTTTATGAGAGCTTTTTTTTCGTTGTTTAATTACACTCCGATTACGTGAGTAATATTATATTGGAGTGATAGATGGATTTATACGCGAATCCGGGCAGCCAAAGTGCGGTACCCTAAACGACCATCTAGGAGTAGGGTGTCCGAAAATGACTTGAGCCTTGAGGGCTAGACGAAGTGCCAAAGAGTCGCGGAGTTCCCTGAGCAGCGTGTCGATGATTTCACGTTCCGTGGTCATGGAATGATCGCCAGCCAATGGCAATCGCATGAAATGTGGTTGGATAGATACTTATAACTTATTCAACTTATATTTAGGTGACAGCTGCGAGTTTCTCATGACATCGGAGATGACCCTCAATTCACGCGCAAGATCCTCGTCCCGGCTCACAGAGATTCCGCTCGCGACTTCGACGAATTTCTCGCCAGTGCTACTCTTGAAAAAAAACTCGGGCGTGGGGATGAATTCCGATATTGCCGATATGTACTGCTGGATCCGATGTCTTGTAAAGTTATGACCAAGGGGGAATCGGGATTCGAATCTCCGACAGGGGGTAGGGGGGAGGGGGGGTCCCGGGAGGGCTGAAAAAAACTTCTACCTATATATTAGCAGGGAGGGGAAAGAGCCTCTAAAACATGTCTATGAGCCTTTAGGGGCTCAAGTTCACCGTTGGGAGCTCAAACAGAGGGCTGTGGTAAGCTGAGGAGTGTTCAGTTCAGTTTTGTACACCAATAGCGGGCCATATGACAACGAAAATAAGTCAAATTTAATGCATTAGTACTCACATAATAGTTGGACAGGACTGGAACAATGCCCTCAATGATCTGGAAAACAAATCGTGAATTTTGTTGGAATTTTGTGGCGAATTGGGGTGGTGGCGGTGAGGACGCACATGACCGGAAAGAACGGACCGCCGCTAGGGGTGGGAAACTTCTTCCCTTTATGGAAGGAGGGAGGGGGAGGGGAGTCCAAGGAATGTTGAAAAAAACTTTTCGACCCTATATCCTTTTTTCGAATCCCGATTCCCCCTTGGTTATGACGGCGATAGAACGTGGGTGTTGTGGGCCTCAGCTGATGAGCTCACGGCATGTATCTCACCGCACATCTCACTCTCCTGCACCACCACCCATATCCTTCGCGCAAATACCTCGCCATGAGCTCTGCAACTGTTCTCATTGCTGCGATCGTCACCGTGGCATTGTATCGGGTCCTCCATCGCAAGAGCGGCATCGAGAATATCCCAGGTCCACCCTCACCGTCATGAATATTCGGTCGGCGAAGCGTCCTATTGCGACTGCACCGGCCTAATAGAACCATTTATCCAGGCAATATGTTGCAGCTGCTCCTGCCTCCAAGCTACGGTGACTACGAATTCACCTGGCTGAACTGTACGGACCGATCTATCGCCTCAAAGAATGCTTCGGGGTGAGCTGGGTCCACCGATGTCGGTTTGTACCTTCACGCCCCCGCAGCAAGACCGCTTGATGGTCTCCGACCCGCTTGCGTTTCAATACGTCTTGAACAGCGCGCAGTTCGTGCATGGCCCAATCGTAGAAAATTTCTCACATTTACTCTATGGGAAGAGAAACATCTCGGCCGTGAGAGGTACGTATTCGTGCTGCACGTACACCTTAACTTACAATAGTACTGGGTGCTGAGCATGATAACACCATAGGAGACGCCCACAAACGGCTCCGCGCTGCACTGAACACGGGGTTTACTACTGCCGCTGTGAGGAATTGACACAAGCAGTAACGATATTGACTGCCCATTTACTCCGACTCCCTCATTACACCTTTCGCATCTCTAGCTGACGGAGCAGGTGGAACAATCCTCTGCATCGTCGATCAATATCTCCCCTCTGCTCGGCACCGCGACTCTGGGCGCAGTTAGCGAAGGTATGGTATACGTATGCTGTAACTATAGTCGACATTTGTTCTGACGATTATACAGCCGTCCTCGGTTGTTCGACGGAAGATTTAGGAGAGGAATTAGTGGCCAATAACTGCCAGATAGTGTGTGGGATATTTTAGGTCCAACGGCTCCTTCATGACGGCCGTTCTCCCAGGGTGCTTGCCTCCAGTCAATCTGCAGCGCAGATCCTAGCCAACGCCTTCGGCGCACTTTTGCCCACTTCACTCTTCAACGCAGGGATTTATCTTCCGACTAGTGCATTCAGGGCCATCCGCAAGGCAAAATATCTTGCGGAGGATCTTGGGCGTCGGGTCGTACGGGAGAAGATGGATGCGGCGCGGCAGGGGCTGGAGATTGACAGCGATGTTTATGGCCAGCTTCGTGAGTTTCTGTTCGTTCTTCGGCCGTCCGATTGACAGGAATTTCTCAGTCAATCCCGTCCAGTCAGACAGCACGACGAAAGGGATGAGCGAGGAGACGGTCATGGCTCAGACTGCGGTCATTCTCACTGCGGGCCAAGATACCACGGCGGCCATTTACTTCCTGCTTTCAGTTGTAGCATTTCCTAAACGCCGTTCCGTATTTAGGCAAATACCCTGGCGTTCGGGTTGGTGGAGCTCGCCAGGCATCCCCATTTTCAGGATCAACTGCGCGCTGAAATCCAGTCCAATCTTGGAGCCAATCCCCACAATGTCCCATATGATAGCATGCCCCTACTCAATGCATTCATCAAGGTGCCGTCTTTTGGGCGCGAGAGTCAGTGATGTAAGCTGACCTGTGGTCGCGATGCGTAGGAAACGCTCCGACTCTATCCGGCGGTGGCTCTTGACGAGCGTGTCGCCCTCGCAGACGCGGTCATTCCTATGACAGAGGATAACAAACCTCAACGGAAGAAGTCATTACGCAGATCCCCGTTCGCAAGGGCCAGCTTGTGACATTGGCGATTGCTTCATTCCAAAGGTGCATCCCTGCTCTGCATTAGACTTAGACTCCCCCCGTTGATTTATATGTCTTAGACTTGAGTGCTTCTGGGGCGCTGATTCACATGAGTTTAAGGCCCAGCGATGGCTTGAAGGGTCACCCTACAAGGACGAAACCAGTGTAGGGCCATACGCTAACCTGTCCGTGGATTTCCTCGTTTTTTTCCCCTTGGGACATCATATTGAGCTGATCAATTCAGGTTGAGCTTTTTAGGCGGCCCTGTCTGGGGTGAGATCTCTGGGAACCCCAACTCAGTTTACTAACTGTCTGTTCGACGCAGCTGGCGTTTTGCGTGAGTCGTTCATTCATTGACGGTATTGATTGATTGATTTATCTCGAGGTGAGCAGGATATTGGAGATGCAGGTGCTCATATGCGAGCTTGTTGGCAATTCTCTTTCACTCTGCCCAAGGATGATCCCGTCTGGCTGCGGTATGCCACCGTTCTCTCGCCTGCCATGTCCAATAGGGCGAAAGGCGCCCCACTTCGCGTTACGCGAATCTTGTAGGGTCCCGTAGTGGGAACGATGATTACGACCTCTACGTCGTTCACATATTTTTGTGTTCACATTCTGCTGGGAAGATTTTAGACACACGTCTGTTGATCATGGACCTCGCTTTTTCTTACCTTCTTTTTGGTCCTGAGAAAATCTAGGGTTCTCCGTCTAGCTCCCTCAATGCCCGCCATGTGCCCGCCCTACGCCCTCAACCGCATCCAAATTCATGGGCTTCTGCGCACACAGGTATACGAGAGTGCTGAATCAAAATTTGCATTGTGCCCATGCGGAGTTCTTCGTATGTGGTAATTGGTAACTGGAGCGGGAGACGCCAAATTTTTGGAGAAGATGATTATCCTCACCCGCTCGACGCAGTTTTGGCACGCCAACATCCGTCGAGGGAGACAGCCAAAGTAAGCCATCCTCCGTGACTCGTTGAGAATCCCGGAATTACCATGAATCACTTCGAGTGGTCAAGCGGTAAACACCCACGCAAGAACTCGATGCAGCCTTTTAACCACCCTTCAGAAGGAAGAACGAGCGATGACGACCATTGAGTGGATCCGGACCACATGGTTTCATGGGCATTGTAGGGAATCGCAATGGACGAGTTAAAAGCAGCAGCCTCTTGCTAAAACTGCATGCACGCAGAGCGCGGGTTGAGTTTCTAAGTACACATCGCTTGTAGATTTATCAGAGATACTCAACTGGCAAATCAATCGTTTCACCTCAGTGGTGGATTCATTGCTGTTGGGTTCCCAAGTGCAATTGGAACCATGTGGTCTATGAATGACAACGATGGTCCAGTGGTTGCAGAGATTGTATACTCTCATTGTTCCGTGATGGTCAACACCCGAAACATATTGATGCAGCCGAGGCTTTACAGCTTGCAGTCAAACAGTTGAAGGACACAAAGTGCATTACGAACGACGGATACCATTCATTCACATGGGAGTATGATAACATTATATTAGTTTCTTGTAACCTCCCTAGTTTGCCATTTGGTTGATACCATATTTTAAACACCCTCGAGTCAGTTTGGATTTGAGCTGTAAGGGTTGTAAAGTGGGAGTTGTTGATTAAATAATCTGATTTCCTTTGTTACGTGGAAGCTTGACCGCATTCAGACCGTTCAAAGCTGATTTTAGGGTCCATCCAGACCTCTTCTCGTCGTCCTCGGGCTGAGTCGCCAAATACCTGTATACCACTACCGAACATACGAGTTCTACAATATTTGGTCGCCGTTTGGTTTATGAAAACCTGGCTAGCGCGCCAATCGCCTCAGCACCTTGTTCCACACCCATGAGTCTCCCTTCCTTTTGCTCTATTGGCGTTAGATTCCACTGCTTGAGCTTCAACCGTCCCTTGTTCTGGTTGCGGGTGGATCACTGTGTGATCCGGAATCCGATTCATGCATATTACATTCAATATCGCTGCCTTCCCACCCAACATTTTATTTAGTTTTTACCCGCGGATGAACCGGTTGAAATAATCAAGAGCGTGTACAGCACAGAGCAAAGATTACCGTGAACTTGAGCATTCACGTGCAACTCCGAATCTGGGGTACAACTCCCGCGTTCGAAAGAAAATATCTAATTGGCCCTTTTCTCTCTGCTCTCATTCCTCGCCCTTTGCCTGCATTCTGCTACCGGCATCCGCCAGAGGCAAAATACACATGCCTGCTGGGAACACCGCACTTATAGCTCATCAACTATGCACAGAGATTAGCAGGACAAATATTCGGGCTTGTACACAGCTTCGTCGTCTTATCAAGTAGGTACGCGCAGCCAGCAGTCCGAGAATCGATCGACTCCTACGCCCGAATGATTGCTCGCTGCAATTTATTTCGTTTCCGACACTTGTTTCCCCCTTTTGGCGAGCTTAACCTTTCACCAATCCGGATTAGACTGGCGTTGGACTCGGGGCACACATAAAGGCCAGCTCCCACTAGTGCTAAGAGACCAATTTAGTTTAGTTGAACCCATTCCTAACCCGTCAATGGCACCAGAAATCAGACATTTGTTCTTCTGTTTCTTCTCCAGCATCAGTTCAGGCAATTGAGAAAGCAATCGGATGTGACTTATCTATAGAGAACACAAGCAGCTTGTCTCACCTAATTTGCGGAGCTCCTTTCGAATCCATATTGATGAGTTGACAATAGTGCATAAAAAATAAAATTTTCTCCTGTAAGATAGGTGTCGGTGTTCCAACTTAGATGATGGCCGGGACTGGACTCATAATTCTGATTATGTTTTGTCTCTGGCCTGTAGAGTTCAATCCGCAGTGCTTTTGTCTGAGTCCCAGTGAAAAACCCGTCTTGGGATATCTTGGCAGATCTTGGGATACCATGCGGACTGCCAAAATTCTCCTGGCTCCTGTTGCCGCATGCTTATTTTCGAAAAAACCGTCTTGGCATATCTTGAAATTTTGCTCAATTTTGGCGGGAATATCAGGATTTTGGCAGTTGTCCAAGATATCCCAAGACGGGTTTTTCACTGGGTCTGAGTACCGAAGACCTTCCAAAAATATCTCGTGACCTGGATACTGCTGTTTGGTGCGGTCTGGAGAAAACCGTGCGACACGAGACGACTGAGCCCAAGGACTATTCAGAAGACTTCCATTACTTACAACACGGAAGATGCCCTTCGTTGTATCTTTATGAAAACTGCGGCAGAGTATCTCGGCTTTGGTCTACCAGTTAGACTGGGGCGGGGAGCTCAAGTTTATACGACGGTAAGTCTCATTTTCAATCGTATCGTTTGTGCGCGAGAGATATGCTGCACAGTCTTGAAAGACTTTACAGCCGTTTACTGCGAGTCCTTCCTTCAGTGCGACCTTTATCTTCACCGCATTTGCTGCGTTCTCGCACTACATGCCTACTTGAGCAATCAACCTCAAGCAGACCGTGAAACGGCCCAGGCAATTACAATTATCGTTTCGTTACTCGATGGGTTTCGTAGCCGTGCGCATCTGCGAAAGCGGCGTTGGGCCACCATCAATGCTTGTCTTCACACCGTCACGATTCACAACAGTGGAACTTTCTCTATCTATTCTCACAAGAAAATCCGATACTTTTCGAATTGCCGATCAGTTCAAATGGAACCACCCATCTTCGACCGCGGCAGTGGCGGCTCTCGCATCATATGGATTTGGTATTCAATTTTCTATCCCACGATTCCAAACGAGTGTGCCGACCTTTCGCGTTCGACTCACAGTTCATTTTCCAATATTATTAGGGGCCCGAATAATTCGGAGGATGTATCCCAATCTGCAGGGAGTCCTACGGAATGGAAGAGCAGACCCGCTGAAATGACTCCTGTCTTTCAAATAGCCCACAATGACGGTCAGGTTGGGAGAAACGTCTCTTGGACTGCATATCGTTGGTCCGGCCGTTAGTCATGCCTCACGAGAGATCTTTTCTTTCTAGTTGTCCAGCTAACTTGTGATGGACTTTAAATGGCGCCTTACTTACCCCATAGTTCGTTCTCTCTCCACACCAACGGCCCCCCCTACAAAGTAGTCTCAAAGTTGTGTATGAATAGCATTCGCAGCTTGTAGCTCGTCGTGAACTGAACACTTATCACCGGCCCTGGCTTCTGTTCCTAGTCGACGGAAATTTATAGTGCGCTGTGAGAAATGTCTAGACACAAAAAGTTAGGTCGCCGCATTTTTGTGCGAGTTAGATAGGGAAATTTGTGTTCACAACGTATTTGCACGGCCAACACAGAGAGTCTTGGCACGAGGCCGCGAGAACATGGTTCACCGGTACATAAAACAGTTAGAGACATTTCTGCAGGAAGTTTCTGCATGATGGTCATGGGCTGTGCCGCTTGTCGGCCGTACTCTCTTTATTGAGTATGATGTCTTGGTGAAAGCGCGAGAGGTGACAGTTCGGGGAGAGAGAGACAAGCCAGCCGATTTGTCTCTGATTTTTTAATGGTACAAAATCATGCAATAGCAGACTGCAAAATTTCGACAGGCAAGGGCAAAGGGTGTGACTTTTTCACGGTTAGCGCATCAGATCCTCCACATGCAGCTTCGATCACCAGATCGGCGCATCTCATCTGTGTGATTTCATCACTGCATGCACGTGTCGGCCAGCTGTAGCCCCCGTGGCCATCGCACACCCCAGCAGCGTAGATTTAAGCACGTTCGCGCGACTGCCAAGTCCCTTAAATTCCCAACACTATGTACCGCGGGGCCGCGGGCTCATGCGAAGGGGTGGCGCACCTGACATGTGTGTTTGACACTACACTGACTACCCGGCGCGATTGTGTCATCGGCGTCGGCGTCTAGACCACGATCAACGCAGCGCCGTGAAATGCGTCTTGAGTGGACGGCGTCACACCCATTTGATTGACAGCGGACTCGCCTGTTTCCGACCCTTTCTTGCGTCCGACCAAGTACTTACGTTCCACTCTAGTTCGCACACCATCTGCGCTTCACGGCGCGCTGGACTTCAAATGTTGCTCAATGCTCATTGTCGGCGCTTAATGCTCAGCCCTCAATCAGCTTCCGTGAACATGGCGGGCTCTCACGCCAAATCTGCCACACAAATTCCATGTCTCGATCCTGGAACACCCAAGCTGCCTTGAATTCATCTACTTCGTCTCAAAGTCCTGCGTTGTGCCAGTGTCCAACTTTCTACGTAGCAGGTTACAGCTTTTTTTATGCCGCTCCGAACCCAATGCTTCATCTGCATCACAATAGATCACAATACGGCATCTTAACTCCGATGGCGAATTTGTCGACTGAGAAATGAAAACGCCACTGTCAACCAGCTGTCCTACTGTGTGATTAAAGTAAACCCTTGTATTTTCGGGGTTCGGTACCAAATTAACAGGACGGTGAGGCCCACGCATGCGCCAGAGTGAGGTTTGTCGACGTTGGTGTCGGGAGGAGTCTATTTGCTAGGAGGTTTTGAATGGGAGCCACCTTCCCACCGCGCTTTGTCCTCGGGGTACGAGATAGGCGCCGATGGAAGCGCTGGGAGCGGCGAAACCGGGCACGTTGCATTGCCAAATGCGAGGCATGCTTTCAACGTGGCAGCTACCGATATGATGGCGGGATCTATCCTAAGATGCCAAAGAATTCGGAGCGATCCGGTATCAATGGTCGGATGTCTTTACAGCACCTTGCAGCCACGTAGGCATGGCGTGGACGTCTGACATATATATAAGATCGACTTCCTAGCCTTCAAGCTTCTGGACCTTTCCCCTCGCAACCATGTCCAAGTTGAAAACAGTGTGAGTATCCCGGACCTCTCGAGACTGTTGATTTAATTCATCTTCTTTTAATTAGCATCAAGCTCCACAGTAAGCACCTGCCTATGTTGATGCTGCCAAACCATACTAGTCCTTTTTCACAGGTATCCATGTCACGTCCTTGGCTAACCCCCATGATGATCTTCGAGGTGACATGAAAATGTTTGCCCAGCTCATCATTGAGGAGAATATTTTTCTGCAAACCGTGCTGGTGGCGTCGGAGCGCGATCAAATGAGTTGGAAACTTGGTTTTGGGTGTAACATGTGAGTGTGCAGTGGGCTTTGTAAAGCCACTTCAGATTCATCGACCCTCAGCCCACCCCATGCTCCTATTTTCTCAGTAACCATTTTGCGCCAGAGTGAAACTGAGGGAATACGACTTCTTGGCTATGTTGAAATTGGGCAAGGCGAAGTTCTTAGATCTGTGAGTTTGAATAGGTGTAGGTGCAGTCCCCTTACTCTGAGCACAATCACTGAAGATTACAATGTAGCCTTCCACCTCCAACTCAATAAAGTGAATGTCGATGGCCCTTCTCTCAAATTCAGGGCTGGTTTCTCAGTTTCAGAGTTGCCATACCAGGAGGTATCTGCTTTATATCACATTGGCATGCCAGAAAATACAAGTGAGATTCCCTACATAGTGTTGGACTACTCCCTGATTCATCAATCTACAGTTGCCTGTGTCAAAGGCCAGGGCATAGCAAGTGAGCTGCAGAAGATTTATGAAGACTCCAGAAAGACCGAATGTTCTATGGATGCTCTGCAGCTTTGGGTGATGCATGAGAGGATTCTACTGTGCTGCAAAAGCAATGACAACAGGGCTCGGTGGCTGAATATACTTGGAGATATTTTTCTATGGTCTTACCAAGCATCTGGGATTGTTGATGGCCTGAACCAAGCAATCTGTGCATACAATGATGCAGTGCGCGATAACCCAGTGTCTGTTATCTATCTTACAGATCTTGGAACCTCCTTGCTACATCGCTTTGAGCAGTTTGGGAACTTGCGGGATATCCACCAATCTGTCGAGATGCTCAAAGATGCTGTCCAACTCACTCCAGATGGCCATCCTGACAAGCCTGGGAGGTTAAATAACCTTGGCAGTTCGCTTTTGAGTCGCTTTGAGCGGCTTGGTGATCTCAGTGACCTCAACAAGTCAATCATGATGAAAGAGGATGCTGTCCGACTCACTCCAGATGGCCACCCTGACAAGCCTGGGAGGTTGAACAACCTTGGCAGTTCGCTTTTCCGTTCCTTCGAGCAGCTTGGTGATCTCAGCAACCTCAACAAGGCTATCGTGATGTTTGAGGGTGCTGTCCACCTCACTCCAGATGGCCACCCTGACAAGCCTACAATGTTGAACAACCTTGGCAGTTCGCTTGGCCATTGCTTTGAGCAGCTTGGTGATCTCAGTGACCTCAACAAGTCCATCATAATGAAAGAGGATGCTGTTCAACTCACTGCAGATGGCCACCCTAGCAAGCCTGCAATGTTGAACAACCTTGGCAATTCGCTTTTGCGTTCTTTTGAGCAGCTCGGTGATCTCAGCGACCTCAACAAGTCCATCATGATGCTTGAGGATGCTGTCCGACTCACTCCAGATGGCCACCCTGACAAGCCTGGGAGATTGAGCAGCCTTGGCATTTCGCTTTCCCATCACTTTGAGTGGCTTGGTGATCTCAGCAACCTCAACAAGGCTATCATGATCTTTGAGGATGCTATCCAACTCACTCCAGATGGCCACCTGGCCAAACCTAGGATGTTGAATAACCTTGGCAGTTCGCTTTCCTGTCGCTTTAAGCGGCTTGGTGATCTCAGCGACCTCAACAAGTCCATTATGATGAAAGAAGATGCTGTCCGACTCACTCCAGATGGCCACCCTGACAAGCCTGCAATGTTGAGCAACCTTGGCATTTCGCTTTTCCATTCCTTTGAGCGGCTTGGTGATCTCAGCGACCTCAACAAGTCCATTATGATGACAGAGGATGCTATCCAACTCACTCCAGATGGCCACCTTGACAAGCCTGGGAGGTTGCACAACCTTGGCAATTCGCTTTCCCGTCGCTTTGATCAGCTTGATGATCTCAGTGACCTCAACAAGTCCATCATGATGTATGAGGATGCTGTCCAACTCACTCCTGATGGCCACCTTGAAAAGCCTACAATGTTGAGCAGCCTTGGCAGTTCGCTTTTCCATCGCTTTAAGCGGCTTGGTAATCTCAGTGACCTCAACAAGTCCATCATAATGACAGAGGATGCTGTTCAACTCACTCCAGATGGTCACCCTGGCAAGCCTGGAAGGTTGGATAACCTTAGCAGTTCGCTTTTGGGTCGCTTTGAGCAGCTTGGTGATCTCAGTGACCTCAACAAGTCCATCATGATGTATGAGGATGCTGTCTGACTCGCTCCAGGCGACCACCCTGACAAGCCTGGGAGGTTGAACAACCTTGCCAATTCGCTTTATCATGCCTTTGAGCGGCTTGGTGATCTCAGCGACCTCAACAAGTCCATCATGATGTTTGAGGATGCTATCCAACTCACTCCAGATGGCCATCCTGACAAGCTTAGGAGGTTGAATGGCCTTGGCAATTCGCTTTCCTGTCGCTTTGGTCAGCTTGGTGATCTCAGCGACCTCAACAAGGCTATCATGATATTTGAGGATGCTGTCCAACTCACTCCAGATGGCCACCCTGACAAGTCTGGGATGTTGAACAATGTTGGCCGTTCACTTTTGGATCGCTTTGAGCGGCTTGGTGATCTTAGCGACGTCAACAAGTCCATTATGATGTTTGAGGATGTTGTCCAACTCACTCCAGATGGCCACCTTGACAAGCCTGGGAGGTTGCACAACCTTGGCAATTCGCTTTTGGGTCGCTTTGAGCAGCTTGGTGATCTTAGTGACCTCAACAAGTCCATTATGATGTTTGAGGATGCTGTCCAACTCACTCCAGATGGCCACCCTGACAAGCCTGGGTGGTTTAGTGGCCTTGGCATTTCGCTTTCCCGTCACTTTGAGCAACTTGGTGATCTCAGCAACCTCAACAAGGCTGTCATGATGTTTGAGGATGCTGTCCAACTCACTCCAGATGGCCATCCTGGTAAACCTGGGATGTTGAGAAACCTTGCCAATTCGCTTTACCATCGCTTTGAGCGGCTCCATGATTCTGAAGCCTCTCGACAGCTGTTACTTCACTACACCTCAGCTGCATGCTCAGCAACAGGCCCAGCCAACATACGATTTGATGCAGCCAAAAGCTGGGCGAAACATGCCCACATTCACCAACCCTCATCTGTACTCCGTGCATATACTACTGCCATTGAACTGCTTCCTGAATTGGCATCGCTGGGGCTGTCCATAACCGATAGGCATCATCACCTCTCAGAGGCAGGCCAAGTTGTGAGAGATGCTGCTTCAGCTGCAATTGCAGTGCATGACTACCAGAAGGCAGTGGAGTGGCTTGATCAGGGTCGTTCAGTTATCTGGGGTCAGCTTCTTGATCTGCGCACACCAGTAGATGAACTGAGAAAGAGCCATCCTAGCCTTGCTAACAAGCTTGTCTCTCTCTCCACCTTACTAGAAACCGCCGGCACCCGGAGCAATAGTGTTACTGATGCTGATGCTATCAAACCACAGTCACTTCAGTCTATTGCACAGCGATCCCATGCCCACGCTCTTCAGAGGAATGGTGTCTTACAACAGATTAGAGAACTGCCAGGGTTTGAGAGGTTCCTATTATCAAAGCCAATTTCTGAGCTCTCGCAAGCTGCGAAAATGGGCCCTGTTGCCATCTTGAATATCAGTGCATATGGATGTGATACTCTGATACTCATGCCAGGCCTTGCAGATGAAGTAATCCATGTCCCGCTGAGTGATTTCACAATCTATGAGGCACAGGCATTGGCCAAATCTCTGGCATCAATTGTGGGAACTCCCGGACGCAATGATAGGTTGCATGGCTCTATTGAGGGAGATATGGCTCCAGATGATATCTTTTCCCATATTCTTTCTGAGATCTGGTTTAAAATTGTTTGCCCGGTCCTCAATGTACTCGCAATCACAGTAAGCTACTTGAATCAACACATCTAATTGCCATCCTAATGATATCCATAGACTCCAGCAAGCCAAGATTTGGGACGTATCTGGTGGTGTCCGACAGGCCCACTAGCATTTCTTCCTATCCATGCAGCAGGTCTCTATGGTGAAGCAGCCATTGGCTCGAAATTATCTGACTTCCTGATTTCATCCTATACACCATCATTGACTGCCTTACTCCAAGGATATCGCACACAATCTGAATCCAAGGCTGAAATTCAAATCCTTGCCGTCACCCAGCCGTCAGCTGAGGGACAGCTCTATATCCCAGGAACTCGTGACGAAATCAAACGCATTCAGCAGCATGCTGGGCAGAAGGTTCATATTCAGTGGTTGGACGAAAAAATGGCAACAATAGAAAATGTTCAGAAGGGCATGAGGAATTCCAGATGGGTCCATTTTGCCTGCCACGGTGTGCAGAGTGCTTCTCCAACTGAAAGTGCCTTGCTCCTTGCTGGAAGCTCACGGTTGACACTCTCAAACATTATCGAGCTATCTCTCCCAAATGCTGACCTGGCATTCCTATCTGCATGTCAAACCGCCACTGGTTCCCGAAAGCTCCAAGATGAGTCGGTGCATCTCGCTGCTGGCATGTTACTAGCGGGGTACCGAGGTGTCATTGGAACGATGTGGTCTATCATGGATAATGATGCCCCACAAGTCGCTGGTGATGTTTATGCCCATCTATTGGAGGCATCACCTCCAGATCTGACTAGGGCAGCTGAAGCGCTGCATCTCGCCATTCAAAAACTCCGAGAGCAGTCGGGAGGAAAGAAATCGTTTTTACACTGGGTGCCCTTCATACATCTTGGGGTTTAACTTGAGGGATATACTATGTAGGATATGAATAGGTGTAGAAGTAGTTCGGTAGTAGTCCCTGGCTCTGTAGGACCCCGTGTGAATCACAGTCTTATTTCACGGAGTATTGCAGTTTCCAAGTTACAACAATCTCAACAAGCCTTATGTACACTAACTGACCAAAATGATTGACCGATCGGTTTTTAGACCATATCTCAGCATTTTTGGGTCAGACAAAATGTAGGATCATGGATAAGGATCCTACAGACCGTTCTGTACTACTAATGAGATTAAAATCTATTGATGCGCCATAACTCGGGGCCGAATACGGAAAAAACCGGAAAACTGACTTTTTCAACTTGAACTACGATTTTTTGAGCACAAGCCAAGGTGGCCAGATTGTAATTCAGGAGATTCTCTATCCCACACTTTGAATTGTTATTGCTTTTGAGTTGCGGGATCTCCGCAGTGGTGACAGTGAATTCGATGCAAACCTTGATGATGTCGCCAAGTTCACACAATGTCGGTGGTATTTCGGGTTTCGGAATCACCCTCGAAGAAGGATTGGCGCCAAGTAAAGAAACCAAAAACACCATGCTTCGGTGGTGTAGCAAGATGGCTTTCCGCCCAGAACGCCAACAAAGGCCGCCGGAAGATGCTGCGCTGCATCTGCGGTCTCTTGCCAAATTATTTCCCATGTCCTCAGGTTTGATACGATAATTTTTGACCAGAATCGGGGTTGCGGAGGGACTGCCACGATTTCGTTTGAACAGGAGATAGGAATCCATAGACTCCAAGACAGATGTCATATTTTCCGGAAAAATACTTGTGTGGCAGAGTTTGACCGTCAACGACGACATTTTGTTGACAGAGGGTTGGATAATGCTCCCCATCAAAGATGTCGGAAATTTCACCGGGAATATGGGTATAGTTATGACGGTGGAGCAGCCGCTCGATGGATTTGGGATTTTGGAAAAAGGCTCGGGGGCAGGGGATGATGGGGAGGTAGCAGAACATGCGACGGCGCTTGTCGGTGGGGGTTCTTCGCAATAAAAACATTCTGTAAGGTCTGCAAATGCACTGGTGTATGCTGCGCAGGAGCTTACGCAACAATCGTACCAGACGGGTTCGATGCCCGAGAGTATCGCCATCCGATGGAGCATGACCTATTCCGAGCTCAAATCCATCTTGTGGTCAAAAGTGTAGACCATTTGATTATACGCCGCGTGTGGCACATGCACCAGCATTTTGAGCTTGAATGCACGAACGTTGTCGCGACCCTGTTCCCCTCAAGATATTATTCCCTGAAAGAGCGAAAGAAATGAGAGTGTGACACCGATTAACATGGAAAGAACTGACGAACATCCCACAGCGCAGCCTCCTCATCTGGTCCGATCATTTCATCGAGCCGTTCCTTCATCTCGTCAAGCGAAAGTGGCTTATTCAACTCCTGAAACTCGTCAAAACCGCTCCAGGGGTCAAGCTCAACCGATGTGGGGACTGGAATAGTGTGTTCTGTCACTACATTTTGATGGCCCCTCGGCCGACTTGGTCAATGCCGGCTGAGGTTGGCCGAGGTTGGCCGAGGGGTTCGACCGGGTTGGCCGAAGTTGGCCGAGGAGTTCGAACGGGTTGGTCGAGACCCCTCAGCCAACCTTGGCCAACCTCAGCCAACATCGACCAAGTCGGCCGAGGGGTCATAAAAATGTAGTGTATGGCGCCAGGAGATGAAGTGTCTGCCGCTGTTAAATCAATCTCCATTTTATCTGTTTCGGAGCCGGAAGAATCGTGCTCAGACGGGCGGAGAATCGGGGCAGATTCAAATTTTGGGTGAGGAAGAGGGGTAGAAATATCAGGTTCATGGGGACATATTTAACTGAGAGGACTGGATTCCCCCATTTCATCACCAGAGTCGATGCTGGGCCGAGGAATAGGTGAGACAGATGGCCGGACAAACTCCCGCGGAACTTTTGAGTAGTGATCTCGCCTGGTTCGTGCACTAATCAGTTTACCACATGTAGGCTTACAGTGGCAGTATTTTGGCCCTGATTAGGCGCTGTGGAGGTAGAAACTGGCTTGCTACGATGGCGGACAAGAGGGAACGACATGCTCGCAGGAAGAAATTCAGGCAGCGGATAGGGGAACACGAATAGTCGGCGTCACAAGGAGCAGTTAACTGTGAAAGGTGGGAGGATAGGCAGGCTGCGCGCCAAACGTCGGATTTGAGGTCGAGAAGCAGAAAGCAAAAATATTGGGGTTGTTCACAGTTCAGTAAAAGACACTACTCTGTCTTCCCCAACCCCGCAAGTGAGGTTGGGTGATAGTGATAGAATTATACACAGCATGGTCCAGCCTCTGAACATCGTGTTCCTAAGATTATCCCAGCACGCGCAAGCATCTCGCGCCTTCGTCATGGACCCCCACTACCCTACTTGACGAGCTATTCGTTATCCGCCCAACATCTATCGGAAGTAGAATAAGAAGCGGTAAGTAAAAAACTTAATTGTTGCACTACGGTAGTATCAACCAATGCAGGAGAAGAAGGGGAACGAACATTTGAGTTACATCTCGAAAAATGAGCGATTTGGTCCGCGGATTATGCGACTTATGGTCAATCCGCGGGCAACCAAGTTTTACCCGGCGTAATCAGTTTAATGGCTCTCTGGTTCAATCTTCCTGGCAGGAGATACAATTTGGGCGTGTCGGAATCGTCCAAGCACCATTGAAGGTACGCTCGAAGACCGGCATTCACAGACTTATTAACCTGGATGACCATCAGCGCAGTAATGGTTGCAAGGGCCAATAGCATAGCTAGATGGCGAACAGATATCCACCCCCATGACGCTTTGTCGGCGTCTGAGAGAGACATAGAATCACCCGAGGCTGCTGTTATTATTTAGTGCTGCGAGATATCTCAAATGTCTCTGTGCCAATGTGACTCGCCTAAAACGCAGCGATACTGGACTAGTTTCTGTGAACAAGGATGGTATTAACAACTAAGATGTATCATATGAATTCGGCCTGTACATCTTCGAGCGGCTTCAAATGACTGGTGTCCACGTCGGCCGACTCCGCCAACCGTGCGTGAATTAACCTGTGCGATGTACATTTTGCGCGCCTTCCAGGGCGGTATCGTGCCGATCATAGACTCAAGGGGCTATTTGCATTTTCCCGAGCTTTGCTTGCCTTTGTGTCGTGGTGATTTTCAAAGATATTCTTCTTCGTGGAGTTCAGATTGAAGCCGACTAATTTGTTGATTTGACAACACTCAGGGCCTCCAAGGATTTGGAATTATTCCATAGATCGTCAGGAAATACTTGATAGCGAACCATTTCTGAGCCCACTGCAGTCATGGAGTTCAGAATCATAGCGGCTTCCAGATTCGTGATCAATATTCCAGGGAGGAGGTACCCTGAAAGGAGCCGCTTCCAAGCGAGCAGGGGTCAAAGAGCAGTGTACATGCAAACGGCTACGTAGTCTCTTATAAACAGACGATACAACAAAAATTGAGCTCATACTTCGCTTTGTTGTAACGGCTACGGCCAATTGCCAGGGTGGCAGTGCACGCTGACTCATCAACCCACTCAAGGAAGGGCACTGAGTGGCGCTCTGGAGGCAACAAACGCGAGCAACAATGCGCGTAGGATAGGATGGTATCCACTGCAAGGTAGGTAAGTAGGTAGGTGGGTATCATTACACGGCCGGTCCGAATCACGAACATCAGGGAAACCCCCCACAGAAATTTCTTGCAATTTTTCCAGAAATTACAGGAAAATATCTTCAATTTCAGAAATGAGCAAAATTTCGTGAAAATATGTTACCCCGGGCAAAATTTTAGTAAAAGTTGCACACATTTACGTGGAATTTACAACGGCTTTTCCTGAATATTGCTTCGGGATTCACAATTCATGATACACAAGGGAGCATAGAAACCAATCAGATTCATCGAAGTCTACACAACTACAAGACTACTAGTACTGTGTAACATAATTCCCGCAGTCTCCACCGGATTCCGACCTCAACAATTCACATCTCGAGCCATGGTAGAACGGCGGTGAACGGGGAATGTGCGTGTCGAGGCGCAGACGTAAATGGTTGGTCTATAAAGAGAGTCAGCGGCAGCACATGAGAACAAGAACGGGGGCGTACGCGGGAGATGACAGCGCAATGGTAACTGATGCGGGTGTTATAATGCTAAGGTATGGCCTCGATTGAGCATTAGTTTATGAGGAAACCCATGGGCTGTCTGAAACGTACAGGACAGCCGTTATCTTGAAGTTATGACTGCTGTAACGAGATAATGTCAGCCAGCGCCGCAGTGCAGAGGAAAGGTGGAAGGAGACATACGGGAGACACAGGGAGCGCACGGAGCCGATCACACGCGCAATGATCCTCACTGGCGGCTCTCTTCTGCGGGGGACCTGAGTGGATCCACGGGGATGTGATCGGGGGTGCGTGTGCAACAGCGGCCTGTTTGCATTAGTCCGACACGTACTGGGAAGTCACTGTCAACCAATGACATCAGCATGAAGTTGCTCCCAGTACGGGGTAAACTTACAATATGGCAGTGCACAGAGTTTGCTTTGCGAAGGGAGACCACTGCATCTCTATTGAGGGTCTGTTAAGAAATAAATAAAAAGGGGACAGAGAAAGGGTAATTTGATGACCCACCCTGCGACGCGGCCCACACTTCGGCCGTGGCTCACCCCCGAGCGGTCATTGACAGCTAATAACATCAGTATGGATTGAGTTCAGAGAGAAGGTTGACGTACCGGCGGGTGGTTGTCTAGCCTGCCATCCGACTGCAGGAGTGTTGAAGCTTAGGGTATGTGACCACTGAATGGGTCTGTGTTGGGAGTGAGTGTTGATAAGGAGGTTCAGATGAGTGGGAGAGGCGTACCAAGTAAGAGGAAGTCATCAGCGCTCCTGCGACTGTCTCGGCTGTATCGCGGATGCGTCAAACTCGATGAAATGAGGTAGAAACAAAGGTAGCGCACATGAACAGTGGGAGGAGTATATGACATATGGAAGATAGACGACGCTAGAAGGCAATGGAGGAGAGGACAGGTAGCGGGAGAGGTGGGCGACATGAGGGAAAGAAGAGAGAGGTGTGTGCGGTTGTTGTGCCCAAATCAAAACGAACCATATGTTCTCGCACGTGGGTGAACTGTTGATGAGTCATTCGGTAATCAACCGGTCTCCTTCGGACTTAGTTTCGCGACGATGACCTTGTGGCTCCGCCAACTCCTGCCAATTCATACTCATCCCATCCTCCATCGTTTGGTTCCCGGAGGATAAAGTATATGTGTCACATGAGCAAGGGCAACCTGTTTGTTACAACTTTGTTCCTTATGATCTCTCGCTTGCGACGGTGACCGTGCAACCTTGTTGCGACCTGAATCTTCCAAAGGTATTGAGTATTTTATCTGTGTTTGTAAGGCAAGAGGTATTTAAAGGGAAATATCTCTGAGGTTTCGCAATTTGGGCAAATTTCATAGAAATCCTGATAATCTGTCGAAAATTCACCGAAAGTTTCGTAAAATTTTGCTGAGGTTGCAAAAAATTGCAACCCGAAAGATATTTTCGGTAAAAATTTCGAAAAATTACAAGGGAGGTTTTCCCTGATGAACGCCGGTTCCAGGATTTTCCCGGTGTACAAAGCAAGGGTAATTACACCATCGCCCCGGGACTCTCCTCTGCTAATATAGCCCTAGCTCGCAGACCCCACAGGTTCCCCCATGCCCCACGGTAGAAACTAGCCAACAGAAAAGAGCAAACAAACACCTGGATTAAGCCTATCAGTTTCGTGTCTACTTCGATGCGCGGGTAATTTATAGAACACTTCAGGGACATTATGCATACCAACCAGTGTAATTGTTGAACGCTCGTAGATTGGGCTTTTAGTAGCTCAACGAAATCGAGTTCAACATTCGTGGCAGGGTACTAGCTATAATGAATGATCCATGTACCGCAGCTTTTCTAAAACAAGTTGATGAGTCGACAGCTTATTCGAAGATAGAGCTTCGCGGTGTCCTCGCGTCTTCATAATAACCAGATAGTGCCTTGATAAAGCGTTTTCATGAGGTAGGCGTGTCCTTTTGAGGTTTGAGACAGCCATGCAGCAAGCAGAGTTTAACTGATCAGTCAATTTCATGTTGCCACCATTGTCGTGCCTCTGATTTAATCGCTTTCCGATATTCAAGATGGGCATGTTAATGGGCCCGGAGAAAATGCTGCGACTGCCGCGGCACTGCGGGGAATTGACGCGGCATTGACGCGGCGGTGGCTGTGCTATTGCCGCGGCAGGGATAAAGTGCCGCGCAGCCTTTAGCTCGTTCCACAACAACTTCTAGACCTCAAATTGGGTGAGGGCAGTGTTCCTACACCCGAATACATTGTCTGGAACAACAAAACCTTCAGGAATAAAAGTGACTGTAAGTTCCACCAAATGCCTGAGGGATTTCAACCGGTTGATATTACCAACAGAACTACTGTGAACACATATGTAGCTCACCAGGGATTTAATTTTAACAATTCTGAGTCCAAATCATTGTTTACAAAAGCCCCAAGTTCATTGATTTCCTACAGAACGCAAGTTAAAGCAGGTATACTAGAAGTGCAATGTTCATCTCGAATTATGTCCACAATTTGGAGTCTAAAATGCCCTCAATGTTCATTCGTTGGCGCGACACTTGCCTCCTCACATCTCCGCAGTGCCGCGTCACATCCCCGCACTGCCGCGTCAACGCCTCGGCAGTGCCGCGTCAGTTCCCCGCAGTGCCGCGGCAGTTCCCCGCACTGTCGCGGCAGTTCCCCGCAATGCCTCGTCAACTCCCCGCACTGCCGCGGCAATTCCCCGCAGCACCGCGTCAGTGCGCTGCAGTGTTTCCTCTGCTCAAATTTGATGCAGAGGCGAATCACAATGTTGTTTTCGCTTCAAATTAAGGTTTACAACTGGACAGAATATTATATATATCTGACTTTCAAAAATTCTTTAGTTCAAATAATTTCAGGCGATATATGGGTAATTCGATCGTGTACATGGCCCTCAAAATGGCCCACCCACAAATCCGTGGGACAGAGACTTCAAATTGGAGGGAGGTACGTTGAATCACTGCCAAACCATGTTTGAAAATAGTGGTCTCTGTTGAACACATTGATTCTGGGTCCCTTCTATTACACCCTGGCGGTAGTCCCGCTAGTCATTTTGAACACCAGCTGGGATAGTACTTCACATTGTGCATTTTTTGGTGAGTTATGTGCGTAGACATATTACATTGGATGTGGTTCAACTTAAAATAATTCATTCAGGGATTTGTTCTGAAATCTCAAGACGTGGAATTTACTGTGAGTGACTGAAGTTGAGAGCACTTACAGCTAATGTCGGAACCGAAGGCGCGGTGAAAAAATTTCTGTTTTGGGACATTTCCGAAGAATTCCCCATAACTCAATGAGTTCTCAACGGATTGACACGAAACCTAGCTAGTTTTTCCAGGCTAATTCATCCGCAATTAGTGATGTAAAGGAAATTGCGAAAATGTATTTTATCTTTCCATTTGGCACTTGAGGCATTGTTTCTGTTGAACACCTCCTAGGAGGGTGGGCACTTGTTCAAACACACTGGATTTTTGGGATGGAAGACTTACATGCATTATAAAGAGGGTGATGTTGCCAGAATTATGATTCTCTTCTCTATTGAGTCACTATTGACTCGGAAGTAATCTTTCGATCCTGCCGCGGAATCAGGGAGTCGCTGCTCGTAAAGATGACACTTCCAGCTTGTGCGGAACCTTGCGTTGTCAAGTCTGGCGGCAGCGCTGTCTCACGTGGAAGAAGACGAGGTTCGCAGGTGCTGGACCAAAAATCCTATATATTGTCTTGATCATGTTGACAACAATGAAATTTAGTGAGCACCGCGTGGTGAGTGCGTTCAGTCTGCGCCAAGGGGGAATCGGGATTCGAATCTCCGACAGGGGGTAGGGGGGAGGGGGGGTCCCGGGAGGGCTGAAAAAAACTTCTACCTATATATTAGCAGGGAGGGGAAAGAGCCTCTAAAACATGTCTATAAGCCTTTAGGGGCTCAAGTTCACCGTTGGGAGCTCAAACAGAGGGCTGTGGTAAGCTGAGGAGTGTTCAGTTCAGTTTTGTACACCAATAGCGGGCCATATGACAACGAAAATAAGTCAAATTTAATGCATTAGTACTCACATAATAGTTGGACAGGACTGGAACAATGCCCTCAATGATCTGGAAAACAAATCGTGAATTTTGTTGGAATTTTGTGGCGAATTGGGGTGGTGGCGGTGAGGACGCACATGACCGGAAAGAACGGACCGCCGCTAGGGGTGGGAAACTTCTTCCCTTTATGGAAGGAGGGAGGGGGAGGGGGAGTCCAAGGAATGTTGAAAAAAACTTTTCGACCCTATATCCTTTTTTCGAATCCCGATTCCCCCTTGGTCTGCGCTGCAAATCCTGCGGCCGAGAGCGGATCAGAGGCATATCGTCGGTTTTGGGCCAAACCTACTCAGAGGAACCTGTGTGTGGCGGAACGAAGCTCTGACGGCAAAAATGAGCTAGATGCGCGACGTGTAAAACGGATGTAGTTTTTCATTTTTTGGAATTGTTTTCTCTATCCACCCGGGCATCTATCTGCGACAGAAGGGCTCGTTTAGCGAAACCGCTGCAGCACTTTTGGCATAACAGGGTGTCTGGCGTGCTAACGGCGAACTTCGAAATCGGAGATGATGGTGGTCGGGAACCAGGGTAGACTACTATAATTAGCTTTGGAGTGCAAAATGTTCTAGAAGTGCAAAATGCATTCGCTTGAGCTCAGTTCTTGCCCGATCGCCTTCGAAAGTGGCTCAAATTCAACCGACAGGTATGTATTCATAAGAAATCAAAAAATGTCCAAGGAAAATGGATGGGTATTGACCGAGATCCTGGCCCGAGCCATCAAAACCACTGATCCCAGTGCAAAATTCGTTGCACTGTGCTTTGTAGTGGGCCGACTTTTATGAGACTTGGAATTATTACTTTCACGGCATAAATATACGTCATAAAAAAAAAATCAAGACCAAAATCGAAGGGGAATGGGACCTACGGATGATTTTATCGCTTTGTCACAAGATGTCACAGTCATCTGCCCGCCTTTGATTTGTCACGCTCTCACATCCTACGGCCGTTCCGCTCCGTTTTTGACCTCGATTTCTTCTGTAACACAGTTCAATAGGCCATATAAGTATCTCTTCCAAGTTCCATAAAAATCGGTTGGCTACAAACTACTGTGCATCGAATTTTGCATCGGCATCAGGGGATTTTTGCGCTCGGTGCAGGATCTCGGTCAATACCCATCCATTTTCCTTGGAAATTTTTTGACTTCTTATGAATACACACCTGTCGGTTGAATTTGAGCCACTTCCGAAGGCGATCGGGCAAGAACTGAGCTCAAGTGAATGCATTTTGCACTTCTAGAACATTTTGCACTCCAAAGCTAATTATAGTACTGGTAGACTGCCAGTATCCTGCATGGAGATCGTCGATCATTGATCTGTCGCACTTACACGTGAGACTACCAGCGCGGGCGCCGCGTTGGCAGGGACACCATCATTAATGCTGTCAACTTACTTGTTTCTATCCGCCTGAGTTTCAGTGGAAGTACCTGGTCTCCTTTCTCTTTCCGCTTCTTCCTTCCTTTCGTTTTCCTGGCTGCGCCATTCCCTTTTTTTCTTTCTAATTTCTAGGCAGCCATGCACACTTTTACTCTCATTCCCCTCCTTTCGCTCCTGCCCGCGACACTATCCGCGCCGATCTTCGGCCTGGCCCCCTCAACGAGCGACGACTCAGCAACGGGAACGCCGACGCCCGTGTCGCTCGACACGGTGAACAGCACGCTCGTGCGGCCCGCGCTCTTCTCGCGCGTCGCATACTGCGAGAGTGCGACGATCACGTCGTGGACGTGCGGCAAGCCGTGCGAGGCCCTGTCCGATATCACCTTTTTGCAGTCTGGTGGAGGTGCGTCTCTGCTCTTCGCTTCTTCCTTTTTCTTTCCCTTTTTCCGACCGCATCCCAATACGCTGACACCCCGCCGCACAGACGAGGGCGCCATCCCGCTGTGTGAGTCCGCCCTGCATGCATGCATGCGTCCGGCTACGGTATCTGATTGACGCACGCAGACTATATTGCGCACGACGCAGACGACCAGAGCCTCGTCGTCGCACACGCGGGAACCGACCCGGTTAAGTTCCTCTCCCTCCTCAACGACGCTGAGTTCGAGCTCGTCGCGCTCAACTCGTCGCGTTTCCCTGAGGCTGCTGGGAGTACGTTGCGTCTTTATCCCTGTCCGTTTACTTTGAATGATCTCACGTGCGGGCAGCGGACATCAAGGTGCACGACGGGTTCCAGCAGACATTCGAGCGCACTGCGGACGGGCTGCTCGCGGGGGTGATGAAGGGCCTCGCGAGCACAGGGGTCAAGAAGGTCGTTGTTACGGGGCACAGTCTCGGTTCGTCCTGCCCGGTTTGATTCATCTACCTATTCAATGGCTGGGTACTACAGGTGCGGCGCTGGCGACGATGACGGGCGTCATGATCAAGGACGCCGTGGACCCCTCCGTGAACGTGGCGGTGACGGGCTATGGGCTGCCACGGGGCGGGAACGAGGCGTGGGCCAAATTCCTCGATAGCAAGGTGCGTCTTGTTTCTTCCTCCTACTTTCCGTTCCCACTAACCTCTTCGCACGCGTAGCTCGGCCTCACGTTCGTCACCAACCAGCACGACCCCATCCCAATCGTCCCCCCCAAGGTGCTGGGCTTCCAGCACTCGAGCGGGGAGATACACAGCGTGGATGGAACCCAGTCGAACTTCGTTAATTGCCCGGGCCAGGACAACGAAAACTGTTCGACAGGGAACAGCTTGATTGATTTCAATATCGTGAATCACCTCGGTATATATCCCGTTCTTGTTTCCTCCCCCTTCCTCCGTCCTTATCCCGCTGTCATTCTCGTTTTCTCGCATCAACAACACTGATTACCTTCTCTCCACGCAGGCCCGTACTTCCAAGACATCTCCTTCGGCACGCCGGAGTGCTCCACCGGCCTGTTTGGTTAAGGGCGGCTGCAACGTTGTTTCACATGGTGAAGGGCATACATTATTATTAATGACATTTAATATTTGGGGCGAGTGTGCGTGCGGATACCGATTGGCGTGAATACACAACGACCCCGAGTTAAAAATATCACCGGGGGAAAATTACAATTGCGACTCCACAAAACAGAGACGGTGTAATTCGAATACTGATTGGCAGTGTTCAAGAAAGCCCGAATCGGTAGAACCAGCGCGATGGAAATCAGGGCGCGCCGTAGAACATATTCTGGAGCCAGACCAACTGGAAATGAAATAATCATGCAAGCGATAGCCATTGGAACGACGGGGTAGGTTTTTAACAGGTCTCGATACCCACAAATCACCAACCCAGGTGTCCCGAATGAGAGTCACCACTCAGTATGTCAGTCAGCCAGTGGGTTCATATCATCGGATGTATCGTCCCTTGAAACCTCCCTCAAACTTGGCGCCCCGGTTGTCTCGGCGAGACCCAGAGCCCACCGTTCAACGCCGATCGCCCAGCATCAGCGGCGAATGTCAAAATATGCAGTGGTGACAGCGGCGAATTGCGCCAATCTTTTCAATGCCGCGTAAGACGTGGGCTCTGCACTTTGGTGGCCCGAAAACCATTGGTAGAATTGGTGAATGGTAATTTTTGGGGTATCACAGGATTTCATACTCCTCAGATAAGAGCGTCAATCCATCTCGGATGAAATGACTTGTTCCTCACTCTTATTTAAACTCCCGCTCAATGCAGCGGATCATCTTCGCATCGCTACGGCCAACTGAAGAACTGTCAGCACTGCGCGGCCTTTACGAACACGATTGCCCGTTGAAAAGATCACAAAACGGATACCTTGGACCCTCTCCAGTGAAACCGCAGGTCATTTCCAATTACGGCGGTGGAAGACGAGAGAACGCATGGAAATATTTACACTGGCACCCAGTGCGGCCAGCGACATGGGCCGAAGAAAATAAAGAGAGATCGACCTGCGGAGTGCATAAGAGAAAAAACTGCAAAGGTCGTTAGGGACAAGTTCATGTGCCGCACGTACAAACTTGAACACGCAGCGAGTAGGGTTTAAATCAATGTCGTCACAAGTGTCAGAATATGAGGGTTATTGTTCGCTCAGAGGGGGGCAGAAAATGGCAGGGCCAGTGGGCCTCGAAATTTCACCGCCGCAAGAAATCCCCATCCGAACGCTTGTAGACCTAGCTGACCGAAAACGACAAGGGCATGGCCATCCCATCAAGTGGAAACATAATCCCCGCCTTACCAGTCTATTGGCCATGAGCATCGGCCCCATCCTCAATGTGGTGGTCATACCGAAAGTGTCGTGGTGGGACAGGCTTCTCCTCCAGTTGGTGTGGATTGAACAGGGCCGTGGCCAGGGAATCAAATCTAAAACCCGCCTAATCCTCCGAAAAAAGTGCGAACGAGAGTCGATCAATAATTGAAGGGAAAGAATCGCGTACCAGAGCACGATGGCGAAGAATTTTCGAGTCTGCTGAGAAAGAAATAATGTCTTTCGATGTGCGCCGCTGGGCGGCACAGGGAAACGCTCGAACCCCTCGGGAATTGGATACACGCACCTGGAGGATGCCTGGAGCAACGTTCAGGGAGCAACTACAAATACCAAAATAGCACGAGCTTCGTCAAAGAATATATGGAACGTCGCCCGCACCAAAAATGTGGCACCAGCGGCGCGCAAAATGGCAATTAATCACGGCGGAGCCGCGGCTCTACCGCCCGCAATATACAGTGCGGCGTGCACCACTCTGGTCCATTTCGACTGCGCCGGTCGCTTCTGTTACTTTCTGGGCAACCCAACTCCCATGCCACAGTCAATTAAATCGCATCGTAGTCCTCGCTGTGTTGCGTTCCAATTGCACAGCCTACTCCTTGACTGGTGTCGTTGACCTCGCGCCTTTGAATATGACGACTGGACTCGATCTTCGCACTGTCGTCGCCTGCGAGCGTCGCTCGATCATCGTATTATCACTCTACAGTTTTTGGAGGGGGTTGGATTCCGCAGCATCCCCGTACCCACCAACTTCTTGTCCCCCATCCTTCACAGTACCAGTGTCTTACCTCCCCGCACATCCGCGTCCTCCTCATCCATCCATCGCCTCATCTATCTTGCCTCCTCGTTTCCCGTACATCTACGTCACATTGTCCGTGCTATGCTCATTCTACCTCGCTCCCTGCCTCCGCGCTCTGATAATATTTGCTGCATATATCGCTCCTTCTCCCGACACTTTTCGTCGTTACCACGATCGCAATCCCACCTTGCCTCTCCTTTTCCACCCTCCCGCTCGTCTTCCTTGACATTCATCCCCGGCACCCGCGTTGTCGCAGCTCTCGTTGCTCCATTCCTTTGCGTCTGCGCGCTTCATCCCTATGCACGCTGACTTGTTCTTCGTAGAAACCAAGAAATACGCGCACCGCGCCTTCTTTTTAGATGGCGGGGAGGGAGAATAGTTCACGCTCGGGGAGCGCTTCATGATTGCGTGCGGGTTTAGTTCGACTTCGGACGATGAGCCCAAGTGCAAGGATGGCGTAGCAGTAGCCCATACTTGGCTCTGAGTTCTAGAAACGGCCGTGTAAATTGCTCAGGAACGTGCCTTGAAACGGGGTTTACGGCCAAAAATGCAGAGCAAATTCACAAATCCATAAGAGTATGAGGAAGAAGAAAAGAAATGGATTATTTTGTACTGAGTTTTAGGACATCGATGTGACTCGATGAATGCATCATACATATCGCGAACCCTATGTGACATTTCTTTTGTCGATATAGTGTACAAGTCGTCCAGTGCAGCAGTTGGGCCGGCCTCCGTCACTGACTGTTTTTTGAATATCTCATTAGAGACACAAACTGAGAGTGTCTTGCGCGGATGGTATATTATATGGACTAATGTATTTATATTAGCGCCATGATCTCGAAAACATTTTTTCTGCTTGGTTATATGGGCGGCAGTTGAGGTGTGACCTGACATGGGGGCGTCAATCTTCCCGAGGGGCGTCACAGGGGCGTCAGAATAGCGGCCCTGGCGTGACCCCGCAAACTTCCTGTCCGAGTTCCAACCAGCACGCATCTGGAGCGCATCAGAGGAAACAAATATCGACTAATATTACGCTGAATTGCCGGTTCAAAATTTGCGCCTCTCAACGAAACACCAAACTAAGATGGCAAACAACATCCGAATGTTGCTCAAAAAATAGTGAGCAGGGTCGTGAAGCGAATGAAGGCCGCGGCATCATCTGCCTCTTTATAAAATTAGCGTGTCTGTCTGTCTGAAGCCTATATCATATATTAACGGCTCACTGTGACAGGTTCAGCATAACATCAACCAAATCAAAAAGCGCTTGTTTATATTCGCATGAATCATTTCGCAGTCCAATCGCGGGGCTTTGGTGTCGCTCAAATTGTACAACAAAGACGGACGAACCTCCTCAATTCATGATAGGTCAACGACGCTCGTTAATCTTCATTAATCTTCGGAGCATAAATGATTATTGATATTATGTCCACCGCTCTTTGACCAAGTCCGCCCCCCGTTCTGCGACCACATACGTTGCTGCCTGGGTGTGAGCACTAGGAATGAAAGGCTTCGATGTGGTCAGTTTTTATGGGGACAGGAAATAGTGATTTTTCGCCTACCATGATGGAAGCATCGATGATGCTAAGCCCACTTGCGCCCTTCACGAGTAGGTCGGGATTGACCTGTACCACATGGGGACAAAGAACAGGTGAGCTCTTCGGACAGATCCAAGTGGACTGAGACTTGCCACTCCATATGATGCATCTTTTGCCGACATCACTGCGGTCGAAACAATGTGTCCAGAAGAGCTACCGGTGTTTCGTATAAATTCGTCCAGTGCGTCTGTCGTCATATTCAACAAATCGATAGTGGGCGCAATAATGTAGTCCTTCCACACTGGCGCTTCAACGAATCGATAGGCCTTTTTGATTGATTCTCGAATGGCGAACAGATCGAAATCAGTGACCAAGAGTCCTGGATCAATAAGTGGAGGGTCGGAGGGATTATTACTCTGGAGGGTGATAGAACCACCTGAGTTTCGATTATCAAATGTACGACCCATAGTTGGACATTGTGAGAAACGTACGGCTAGTCGGTGTGAGCATGATCATCCCAAAACTCATGAAGTTCCCAGTCGGCCCGGCCCCAAATCCACTACCCGTCTAATAAAGCACATTAGCCGACAGCGGAGGCATCTGGGCTCCTTCAACGTACTCCGACGAATATCTCGATATGAGGCGTTTTAGGTCCCGCGGATGGATCCGTGACGTTCTCAAAAATAGGCGAGTTCGCATCCAAGCGTGTCCAAGCAATGTGCGTCACCGGACATTAGTAAACGGGCCAGTGTGAGTTGCATTCCATTGTGCATACGCCTCGTTGAACAGTGTCACATTTTGTTCTATGGGATCGATGGTTTGCGTCGAGTTCACGGACCACGCGGCGAAGACCATTGGTTGGTCGGTGGCGTTTTGACCGACGCTGGGGAGGTCCAAGACAGAAGAAATACCCAGGGCTGTTAAGGTGTTTTTTCCCCCGATTCCAGAGTTCATTAGGATGGCTGGCGTCCCGATCGTCCCCGCCGAAAGGATTATCTCGTTGGCGGCTTTGGCGGTGAATAGGGATCTGCCTGAAGAGCGGTGAGCTGAGCAGGCGTTTGAGAACGGGATGCACGTACCTTGCGAAAATTCCACCCCTTCGAAAGATACAACGTCTTTGGTGGTCTGCGGACCCACGAGCCTCAACACTTGTGCGTGCAGCAGAACATGCAAATTCTCTCGCTGTATGAATTTTGGTGCCAAGTATGATGTTGCGGAAGAGCTGCGCTGTCCGCCACCGATCGTAGATTGAAACCAACCTTGTACCCTGTCAATTCAGAAGAAACGAGGTAAGGATTCGGAAACCTACCGACGCCCAGCGGTTCCCCGGAGTTATAATCCAAATTGAAGGGGAATTCTTCAGGGAACTCGCGGGTGGTTTGAATGACCTGATTTTCGAAAATGGGCCACCGAGAACCGCTGAGGCTGACAGAGTTGATTCCGTATGTACTGTGCACAGCAGGATTGAATTCACCACGCGTGTCATGGTTGTCCGCGGGCGGCGTCCATTTTTCGTTCTACGATCGGTGAGTTTGATGAGCAAAGATGAAGAATTCTTGCGCACTTTGAAGAAGTACGGGACCAGGTTGCCCCAGGACCATCCAGAATCTCCGGTTACAGCAGCCCAGCGATCGTAGTCCTCGGCAGAGCCGCGGGTGTAAACCATGCCATCTAGCTCGTATACTCAATATAACAGAGAACGTAGGAGATGGGCGGGAGCTCACTGTGTGAAGTACAACCGCCCAGGATATGTGCTTATGGGAGAGAATCAATGTTTCTCTTAACGCACTACGTACAACCAAGTCTTACCTCTCGGATATGGAATTGACCGGTTATTCAGTCCAACTTGCAGCGTCGTGGTGTAATTCCATTCGTAGATGTTGGGTCCACTAAGCAAATTATTCACGAAGAAGGGGACGATGGAGTTTATCACTCCTTCGTTGCTGTAAGAATCAATCGCACTCGCTGAAGGAATGGGTTTCAGGGACTCACGAGACTCCTGCTTCGAGTACAAGCACAGAGAAGTTCCGGTCCTCAGTCAATCTATTGGCGACAACATTACCCGCGGCTCCGGCTAGGTTTCATCGGTAGTTAGCATTCGCATCTCGTCCTCGCGAAAAAACGGGGTCGTACCTCCGACGATGACGAAGTCATAAACGAGGCCAGGGAGATCGGAAACGTCCTCGTATATCTTGGCGAAACATTCCCCAGCGAGGCCGAGCAGAAACAAGGGGATGAGCATCTTCTGCGCGCCGTTGTATACAGTAAACCCAGACCAGTAGCATATATATATTCGCGTTAGAAGGCTCCAACAACCGGTCAGAGCGGATGGTCATGTAACGAGGAATAGGTGCGGAGGCTTTATTTCTCAGCGCGGCGATTCGCGGCAAAGATGTTTGATAGTGGTCGCGGGGCTTCTGCCGCGGAGTGTTGAATTTCCTTGCGAGGAGAGCAATACGCGAGGCGAGGTTGTACCAGTCCGGCCAGATAATATTTGGAGTGGGTGAGATGTAGAAGAAACCCATCGTCGGTGCTGCCGCTCGTCGTCGAATGTTCTCATCTCCTCGTCAGATCGGCTTGGGGATCGTGGAAAGGGCAGCGGTGATAACGAGTGCAGGGACGTAAAAAGAAATGCCATAAGGAGCGAGTAATTGGGCCATTGCAGTAATAAGTCCGGGTGCAACTCCGTAAACGATGACATATGTATCAGGTCAAGAGATGCACTGTGCCGTCACGATAGAAAGTATAATTCGCCAGAATCACCACAGAAGGAGAACATGCGGTGGAGCCACCCAGCGCCACCATGTGCTCATCCGGCATGCGGTGCCGGGTGCTTGGCCGGGTAGCTATGTCTCCCGACCTGCTAAAATACTAAAATATATGGCAGGTCGTTCCGTCTTTAGTCAGTCGCTTTTAGTCCCTTATTGCTGCCACCTCCCAGGCGGCAAAAACATGAAGAGAAGCGAGAGAGCACAGCAACCAAACATGGTCAAAGCTTTACACTGCCAGTGTCCAAATATCACGTGCCTGGAGCGCGTCGACTACATCAGACAAACACAGAAGAACACAATGTGAGAACGGTTAAAATGGTTGCAAATGACATGAAACGGATCACGCGTTCCTACGGCCGCTGCTCAACAACAATATCCAGTCCTCCGTATTTGAGCGAAAAGAATGTCGCCGACTCGCCAAGGGGAACAAAGATAAGAAAAAATGATATCACCTGGTAACCTACTTTTTTTTTTTTTTCAAACTGTTGGGCTACCCAGTACGTAAACTCACGTGCTAGGAAAACTGCCTTTTGTGGAACGGCATCTCCCGCGACGGGCTCGCAATCTTGCCGCGCCCTGTGCCGCAGAGATAGGATTGCATCGAATACTTTGAGCACATTATTCATCTACTCTACAGACTCTGCGGGTGGTATAACAGCTAAATTTTAAGGTACGAGGTTGACAATGGAGCAAAAGGCAAGCAAAAGGTCACCTTTTGAAGCACTAACTAGCAGTTACCCGTGCTTCACTACGGTGGGAATAGTGAAATCGGATAACATTTGCTCTTTTACTGGTTGAATGAAAATGCCGCTCCTCATCAACCTCCGGTTGACTCGTCGCGGCCTGGTGGCCCGTGACAATTATTCTGATATCCTTTTTAACTCAATTTTCCGCCCATGCTGCCACCCGATATCATAATTTTTGGGACAATGGGACTTTAAGTTCACAGACAGCTCTCTCTTTGAAGTTTTCTCCCTCCCTTCATTTTACAAATGCAGTTATCTCATGCTCGAAGTTATTTGCCTTTGATTGGACTGCCAGAGTACTCCAAATGTGTTCATACGATCGTTTGGAGGTACATTTGCGTTCAAATAACTATGTTCTCAACATCTGTACAGTTTAAAAATAACAATCTAACAGTTAAGTGGAGATTTGGGCATCTCGGCGGTTTTCAGTGGAGCGTTGGAGCAAGTGACATCATTTGCCAGCTCTCGGAGCTCGGGTTGACTCGGATCAAGTTTGACTCGAGTCAAAGGTGTTCGATTGTAATATAGATACTTTTTACGACCGGTTACGTGCTCGAGCTATCCAACGAAAGATCTCTGATGCCGTCGGATGGCATCTTACCAGCCCACATCCCCTCAAAAGGAAGCCCTGCTTCGTTTCCAACGCTCGCATGGTGGGTTTCACTTGGGTTTCAGTCTCCGCATCTGAAAGAACCATCTGCATCTGATTTTCACGCAAGTTGAGTAAAAGTGAGTTAAAAATCATTACAGCCGTTTGCGGAACTTAGGGCGCAGACAATTTTTTTCTGTTTTCAGCCATTTTGGGCAGAACAGCTGCCCCGACTTCAATTTTTGTCAGATTGCCTCGGGACATATCTCATTCTAGTCGCACTGAGAATCCGCAGTCAATGGTCTCCTTCATCTTTTGTTTTGGTTACCAAATGAAATTATCACTCAAAAAATCCTGATTTCAGGCAGGACATCTGCGGCATCAGCATTTCACCCCCAATTGCTCTAAATTTTTGATACGGTGGACTCCTATCTATTATCTAGTTAACAGACTACCGGGATAGTGAATATAACATCTAGTTATAATGTAGCGGTCAGAAAATAGTGGGCTGATTTAAGCTCTCAATTGGCTGGCAATGTGTATAAGGACTTGGCATTACATTCACTATCCCGGTATTCTGTTGACTAGATAATAGATAGGAGTCCACTGTATCAAAAATTTAGAGCAATTGGGGGTGAAATGCTGATGCCGCAGCTGTCCTGCCTGAAATCAGGATTTTTTGAGTGATAATTTCATTTGGTAACCAAAACAAAAGATGAAGGAGACCATTGACTGCGGATTCTCAGTGCGACTAGAATGAGATATGTCCCGAGGCAATCTGACAAAAATTGAAGTCGGGGCAGCTGTTCTGCCCAAAATGGCTGAAAACAGAAAAAAATCGTCCGCGTCCTAAGTTCCGCAAACGGCTGTAACATATCCAATTTGAGCTAGAATTCCAACGCACCCGTTTCGCTCCAGTCTTCCGTGCAATATGTAACTATACCTTCATCGAGGGTTTCGGAAGGGTTGACAGCTTCCCCACAGATGCAAGAGAGCAGAGGTGGAATTTTGTCGTCGTTTGACAAATTCCCGGTTCTTCAGCATCGGCTCCAGATGCAACCAATCCTTCTCGCGAGCGCGCTGCAGCACCTCCAGATTATGCTCAGGACCGAGACCAAAGCGTGAAAAGGAATGGTCGGCAGCGGCAAAGGAGGTATGTGATGGGGTAGACTCCATTTTTGCCTATTGTTGGCAAAGGAGATCCTGAGCTCTTCGCAGATCACCAACGGAATGGCATGGCCAGGTCAGACATCAAGTCATCGGAAGCCTCAAGAGCCGCTGGGTATTCAGAAATAGCGGCAGATGGAACGGGGTGATGGTAGTATCCGGCAGAGTGGGCAGAGGAACTTTCGATGGGACTAGCTCTTTTGGCTCGAAAAAAAAGTTGGAAAGCAAAGCGTGGATTGGCCTTTTTCTTTGGCGGTGGGGTGGCTTTTTGGCGGCCTCACCACGCTTCTTCTTGTTCTTGAGGCAGTCCTTGTGTTGTTTTTCGAGATTCAACATTCCTCCTGTGCCAACGTTAATCTAGTACATGCATGTCGGGCTAGTAGTGGGAAGGTCCGGTTCGAAAATCGGTTCGAACCTGAACCGGACCGGACCGAACATTGCGTTCAGCATTCAGATTCACCGAAGTGCTGAACCTAAACGGTAGAATTTTGTGCACCAGCGACAGGCAGGAAGAACTGATTACAGTAACCGTTGAATTCCATGCCCTCAACAAAGTGTGCTGATGTCTGACCCCAAAATCAATTTGCGAGGTGCTCAGAAGTGACATATATCACCCTATAGTACTTGGTTATTACCTACAGTGAACCCGCTTCCGATCTAAGGTTTGACATCCATTACAACAAAGCGAGGTACGAGCTCAAATTTTGTTGTAGCGTCTGGTTATAAGAGACTAGACTTCCATTAAGATTCGTCGTAATTCTGTCCTTGCCTTGAATTTCACCTCCAGTGCAAGAGAAAGGTCGAAGATCGATACGATAGATTCGTTTCTGAGAATTTTGTCGACCCTCTGTATCTCGAGTTGTATCGATCATTGACACCTAGTAACATTCCTGCTACAACAACCCCCTTGTTGTAGTTGGCTTCGTATCTTGCTCAAATCTTCCAATTGGTTGATTTCCACAATTCTCGGACTACTAGAAAATACAAACTTTTGAAATTCCAAATCTGAAGCAACTTGAGCAATAGATAGGATGTGCAAAGGCCGCACGAGCCGCATGCGGCATTTTGTTTCACAACATACCAATAGGAGCAGTACGTAAAAGGAGCCATCGAATATAGCGCTTCCGTATGTATCTGGGAAGTTGCTTGCAGATTATTATTATTTATATCCCATGCAGATCTTCCATGCATGTCTGTTGGGCACCGAAGCGATATTGGTTGGGACAGTGCCCCTCGATATAACCAGGCCAACAAGCGGAACTTGGGAGACACAAACACTGGGCTGGGAACAGTTCTCGCCTGCGACGACTGCTTGGATTCTCATTCCGGGGATTTTCATGGCGGCGTAAAAAAAGCATATCATAACATGGGTCCGCGTCACAGGGAACACTAGTTGCTGACTCTAATAAACGGAAGACAATGGATGAAGGTACACGCACCGAAAATATGCGCCAATCGGACATCCATCTGCGATAACAGACCATCGTGGGTGACAAAACCGGAGCAGGTTTGCAGAAAACGCTTGGAAATGACAGATCTCAGACACCGTGAATTTTAACGCGTTGAACGTGCCACAGAATACAATTATGAAGTATGCCACGATTGCGCCACGACGCGTCGACATAGGGGGTTGGGCCAATGTGTTGAGTACCAAGAGCTAGAGAATCGAACTGAAAAGTCCTGGACAGAGGTCGCGAGTAAGATGGACGATACCTAATTGATCCGGTGATCGACACAGCCACACCGCCTTTTTCTTCCTTCCGTGCACCACTCGAGCCCAATTCGACTGCACCGGTCGCCGCTGTTACTTCCTGGGCAATCTAACTCTCATGCCACAGTGAATTAAACCGCATGGTAGTCTTCGCTGTCTCCAACTGCACAGCCTAATCTTTGGCTCTTTGACTACGCCGACTGGACTCAATCTTCGCACTGTCGTCGTCGCCTGCGAGCGTTGCTCGATCATCGTATTATCACTCTACAATTCTTAGAGGGGGGTTGGATTCCGCAGCATCCCCGTACCCACCAACTTCCTGTCCCCCATCCTTCACAGTACCAGTGTCTTACCTCCCCGCACATCCGCGTCCTCCTCATCCATCCATCCCCTCGTCTATCTCGCCTCCTTGTTTCCCGTACATTCACGTCACATCTGACTCCGTCCGTGCTTCGCTCATGCTACCTCGCTCCCTGCCTCCGAGCTCTGATAATCCTTGCTGAGCATATCATATCGCTCCTTCTCCCGCACTTTTCGTCGTTACCACGATCGCTATCCCATCTTGTCTCCCCCCCGCTTGTCTTCCTTGACATCCATCGCCCAGCGCCTGCATTGTCGCAGCTCTCGTTGCTCCATTCCTCAGCTTCTGCGCGCTTCATCCCTGCTTCTTCGCAGAAACCAAGAAATACGCGCGCCGCGCCTTCTTTTTCGACGGCGGGGAGCGATCATAGTTCACGCTCGGGGAGCGCTTCATGATTGCGCTTCCGATGGTATGCGTCCTTGCTTGCCCTCTTTCCTCCCCATTCCCAAGTTCCCATCGCTGATCTATCCTGTCGCTCCCAGGTTGCCACGACGACCTCAAACCCCAGCTATTCCCCGACAACGTCCCCAGCATCGCTGAGGTAATGAGTGCAGCTGCGTAGTGGGTGTATATTTTACACCGCCGAATATGGTAAGACCATTTCCTCTTTACTTTGCCACGTTTTCCAGCGACCAGTGCGCAGTCGGACCCAACGGTAAGCTTCTCGATGCCAGTGAAATCCAGTTCTACAACGACGTCGACGACGATGTTCCTCTTCCACCCCGGCTGCGGGTCAGGCCACTCTCCAGCAGTACTTTCGTCGCTCCGACCGCCCCCGCAAGCAGTCTAGTCCAATCCAGCCTATATTTGGTCAATCTCGTTGGGATCCGTTGCAAACGCTTCTAAGACAATGAATCTGGATATTCTTGCAATTCCGAGTGCATTCCTGCAAACCTGACTTGCCCAGCCGGTGTACTGACTCCTAGGATTTTAAAAAACCTCGGACATTGGACATAGCCACCTGCGGCTGTGGCATGAGCTGAGCTACCGTCTTGCAGTGTTGTCCTTAAGAGTTAAGACTTAAGTTAAGTTAAGGCTTAATTACCCCTTAATATTAAGACTTAGCTTCAAGCTTTGATACCGTTAAGCCTTAAATGGCAATTACATAATTTTTTCTGTTCCTGGCCCAAGGTTCATGCCAAATGGATGGTAGCTGCGCGGGATCTCTCGGACGACGAGGATGGCGAAGAACTTCAACAGTTGGCAACTACAACGGGGCCGTCAACTGGCTTCACTGACGAACCTCGAACTCTGGTGTGTAAATCCCACGCTCAAAGTCTTCAATTGGCTCACAATAGTCGTCTCCTTTTCACGACCGTTCTCCCTGGTCCCTGGATATCGCTTGTGCACGTTGAGTCTAGGGCTGGGCTCTTGCATGGCATATCCCTTGGGCTCGACTGGGGTTCCTTTCTTCGCCAGTCGTTGATCTTGTCTGTTGTCGGCCCGGTAACAAATTTGATGCCCGTACTGTGCTCGTTTCTGGCGGGGCTTCGTTGTCTGGTCTGTACCGAATTAACCATTTTTAGGCCTGCGATTGACGCCTCCATCCGAGCAGCCGCTAATTCTGCCCTTAATCAGTCTACTGGTGGTGTGCTCCTTTTGGTTAGTTTCGATTCACCGGATGTATAACGTTTCTGAACCTCACTGCAGGCTCCCACTCTCAGAATTCTGCCCTTCCTCAGTCTGTTACTCGCAGTGGTGCGTCCATTGGCTAGTTTCGACACATTCCAATATAGAACGTTCCTGATACCCAACGCAGGCCTCAACTCTCGGAGTCGCTCTTTGATACCTGTTGCACATGATGTTGAAAACCATTCTCCCGAATCTCTTGCGACTTTGGCACCATTTGTAAATCATCCGTCTCCTGTGATCAACTCCGTGGTGTCCTCTCCCGACCTGATCAATCATTTGCTGAACGCAGATCTGGGTACGTTATTGTTGTCTCCCAGATCAGATGTGAAAATATTTCTAATTTCCTCACTTGCATTAAAGGCGATGTTGGATCGACACCACGTATCAGGCGTAGATGCGTTGTCCGTCACGCAGGCACGTTATGTGCTTTTGTCTCATTTGATATCTGGATCCTGTATCGGAGTGTGCGACGCGATTAATCATTCTATGCATGTTTGCCGCTGCGCCCAATTCCGTTCTGCTTATGGCTCGGAGCACGCTATGGCATTCGATGCTTTCGTCGATCTGCATCACCCGAGAGGTTACCATCCACACATATGGTCTTGGTGATCCAATGCTTGGGACTGCCTTCCGCTTCACCAAACCGTACCCGTAGCCGACGGGTCACGGGCCGTGACTACGGTTACAGACCCGTCCGTACAGCGCTTGGTCAGATTTTCGTACGGGTCGGGTACGGAACGGGTAGACCCGTAGGCGGGGCACCGTGTACAGGTTTCACGGGTGACCAAGGGCGATCAGTGCCGGTTGGCGCCGCGCTTATCGGCACTGCTCGCCGCACGGCCTGCGGCCCTGCACGTCTGGCCAAACATCAAAATGTCACTTATTCTGCATCTGCGAAAGGTTTACCGTCTATGTCTAGCGGCTCTAGCCCACCTGCGGTCTGGGGGTGGCTGTGCTCCGGTCTCCCACGCATCCGCCCCACTTCCCATAATATTAGCGAGCCTGATTTCAGTGAGTTAAAGCCACAGAACTTTTTAGTGTTCACCAGAAGTGATTAGAACAGAAATCAATCAGTTATTTTATCTGCATGAGCGTCTACATATATATTTGTTGACTCGGGTGTGAAAACCCGTCTTTTACGGCCGTAGCCCGTCCGTAGAAAGCCCTCGGCCTTGGCTTTACGGAACGGTACGAGACGGGTGGCACCTCTCACGGCCGTAATCACCCGTTCCGTAGTACGGGTCTTACGGGTTGGAACCCTACTCACGTGAGGCATTTTTGACAGAAATTGGATCGCGCAGGTCTGCCATAACCGAAATCCATGCATCTGCCAATCCCGCTCGTGTCCTGTTCGAAAATGTGTTCATACTTCCCAAAGGCAGTCTCATCTCTCTGGCTCAGTCGCACAGTTTGCATGTTTGGTGGTGATCTGTTGGAAACTGACGAGACTCAGCTTTGGCTCTTATGCCAGGAATGAGAGGGTAGTGCATCTTGAGCCTTGGATTATGGAATGCGAAATAAGGTGAATCAGCCAGGAGTCACTGATGGAAGACAGATAGCGGGCTCTGCCGCCCAGCGGGCTACTTTAGTTATTAACACACGTGCCCCCGCATGCAGCACACGCAGGCAGAATTAGTCTCTTATAAACAGACGTTACAACAAAATTTGAGCTCATGCTTCGCTTTGTTGTAAATCGTGTCGATGACGTCTTTGATTCGTGTTGGAAGTTTTTCCGTTAAAGGGACACAGTGACGCACGTCAGGGGAGGCTGTGATCATGAACACTGCTCACAGCCCTTCCCTACTTCCTCACTTCTTCCACCCTCTCCCATGAAATCTGTATCTCGCCAGCAGACCCGCACCAGCATACACAGCTGGTGGTCGGACCGGAACCCTGGGCTTCAAGGTCCAACAGTCAACCTTCATGCGGCGACCAAGCCGCTCATGAGGCTCATGTATCACCGTCAGGCCTTGAACTTCATGAAAAGGAACGAGGACATCCCACTTTCGAGTGAAACTATGCAGATTTATTGCAGCTATATCTTGTAAGGGCAATCCTTCTGCTTTGTCTGAACCGCGGCTGACTGATCCCGTAGCTGCAATTATGTATCGGACTCGACTAAAGCTGCCATACTGGGTGAGCTAGAGAGGAGAGCTCATGCCAAGGATGAGGTGTGCACAATTTCGGAGGAACCATTTCTGTTGGCTGCACTTTCAGAATTGCTTGGATCGCCAAATGTTGGAATCCGCCGTGCGGTGTGCTGGCTGATGGGAAGGCTCACGTCTTATCGGTCTATCACGCCAGTCATATTGCAGTTGAAACCCTGTGTGCCGCTCATGTCTCTGTTGCGGTGAGTGTTCATTGTGTGTTCATGAACACTGTTCTTATCTCAGGTAAGTGGCAAACATGTCGATATTACTGCGGGGGGGACATACACACTATATAATGTTGCATCACCGGTCGATGGTGCACAGGCGTTAGTTGATGCAAAGGTGTTGGACTACATTTTGGAATTGCTTGAATCACCCAGCACAGAGGTCCAAAGATGGTCATCTTCACTAGTGGGAAGATTGGCGTTCCACGGGTTCATTGGAGCTGTCATGTTTAAGTTTGAACTGTGTGTACGGCTCATTTCTCTTTTGAGGCGAGTGTTGATGACTTGTTCTTGGACACTGCTCACCCCCGAATCCAGTGATGGAAATTTCGACGTGATATCTGGGGCGACGTTCGCTCTGTGCGGAATTGCCTGCGAGCCCGACGGTGCGCAGGCAGCAGTCGACGCAAAGGTGCTGGACCACGTCATAGAGTTGCTCCAATCACCCTGGATGGAGGTCCGAAAATGGGCATGTTGGCTAGTGGGAAGATTGGCGTTCCACGGCTCCAGAGCACCGCCCCTCGAGTTAAAACTGTCAGCGGCTCGTGTCTCTCTTGAGGTGGGTGTTGATTATGTGTTCGCCGAGACTGATTTCATCTCAAGTCAGTGACGAAAATATCGTTGTTATGGAGGGGGCAACGTACGCCCTATCTCAGGTACCGCGGTCAGCCGATGGTGCACGGACGGCAGTTGACGCAAAAGTGCTGGGCTTCCTCTTGGACTTACTTGCATCCAGCACAGCAGTCAGAGAATGGGCATGCTGGTTGGTGGGAAACTTGGCGTCACAGGGGGCCATTGCACCTGCTAGCCTCAAAGTAAGACTGTGTGAGAAACTTGTCTATCTCTTGCGGTGAGTTTTAATTATTCGTTCTTGAACAAGACTCACATCTCAGTCAGTGGCAAAAATGTCGATGTTACTGCAGGGGCGATGTACGCGCTATCTCAGGTTGCACGGTCCGTCGATGGTGCACAGGCGGCAGTTCGCGCAAAGGTGCTGGGCCACGTCGTGGATTTCTTTGAGTCCCCAAGTGCCGAGGTTCGAAGGTGGTCGTGCAGGCTCGTTGGAAACCTGGTGCGGCACGAGACCACGGCGCCTGCCGTCTTGGCGTCAAGTTCCTCCAGATGGCTACTGTTCCTCTTGCTGTGAGTCATTGGATCAGCACATTGACCACCATCCCTTCTGATTTGAGCTAGTGACACCGAGGTCGCCATACGGGCTAGTGCGATATTTGCGCTCGCCGAATTGAGTCAATGGCCGGGCGGCGTCGCAGCCCTGAAAGAAATCGGTGCATTAGAGGCCCTTCGGGAGCCAAGCAAATCCGTGGATCGCGATATCCAAGCTGGAATACGCACCCTCCAAGAAAATCTTGCTCGGTACAGTAGGGGAATGCAGATTCTAGGAATAACATCCTGAGTGACGGACTGACAGTTGTGTTGCCATGAATGCTGTAAATTGTAGCTTGCAAGAGGGACAATATATGATTTCCTTGGCCATATATCTTTGCCGCTCCGTTCTGTCAAAACGGATGGCTGTGTCTTATGGGTGAATCGTGTGGCCACGTTGTACGCGAACGGCGTTATATGGTCGGAAAAGAGGCGGTTTCAGACGAAGAGGCGTAAAAAGGACCAGATGCCATGTCGAGACCATTCCGGGCCATGTCAATGCCATGTTGGGCCATGTCAGACACGAATCGAGGGTCAGCCGTGTTTTGTATTGGACTTCCTGATTGTCTGCCATGTAGGTTGCGTTGCGTCCATTTGGGCATCTAAAAAGTTAAGTGAATTAATTAGTAACAAGTTCTGGCGCGAAATGCCGCGGAAGAACAGCAATGCATGGTTTCGCGTAGGATCTTCCCAGCGGCTTGGTTGCCCGGAATTCTATCGAGACATGATATTTGTTATGAACGCTACTCCAAAGCTTCAAGTCAGCTAGAAATTGGTCCGGCACAGCGAGATAGGATTGCGTGCGCGCCGTACGAGATACCAGGAGCACACACGCCGACGAGACTATCTCGGCAAAATCCGGGGAATCAAACGTGACTTTCACGCGCTCAATGACGCGTTGTGGCGGTGCCGCCGCTCGTCATTCAAATTTAAAGCCACCCACTGGCAAAAGCCACCGGTCTGTCTACCGACAGCTGTCTCGTACTACTAGCCTCGTAGACAGATCGGTTACCTGTCTACCACTCTAGCCCATTTCGACTGCGCCGGTCGCCGCTGTTACTCCCTGGGCAACCCAACTCTCATGCCACAGTCAATTAAACCGCATGGTAGTCCTTGCTGTCGTGTTCCCCTCCAACTGCACAGCGTAATCTTTGGCTCTTTGACTACGCCGAGTGGACTCGATCTTCGCACTGTCGTCGGCGCCTGCGAGCGTCGCTCGATCATCGTCTACAATTCTTAGAGGGACGTTGGATTTCGCATCACCCCCGTATTCTTGTTCTGAAGCCTTCACAGTACCAGTGCCTTACCTCCCCACACATCCGCGTCCTTCTCATCCATCCATCGCCTCGTCTATCTTGCCTCCTCGTTTCCCGTACATCTACGTCACATCGGACTCTATCCGTGCTATGCTCATTCTACCTCGCTCCCTGCCTCCGCGCTCTGATAGTATTTGCTGCATATATCGCTCCTTCTCCCGACACTTTTCGTCGTTACCACGATCGCTATCCCACCTTGCCTCCCCTTTTCCACCCTCCCGCTCGTCTTTCTTGACATTCATCCCCGGCACCCGCGTCGTCGCAGCTCTCGTTGCTCCATTCCTTTGCTTCTGCTTCTCTGCGCTTCATCTCCGGATTTTCAGGCTGACTTGTCCTTTGCAGAAACCAGGAAATCTATGCCCCTCGGACTCTTCTTCGCCGATGAGCAGCAGCAGCTTGCGCTCCAGGAGCGCTTTGCGATGCCATCTCCTATGGTGTACGTCCTCTTGTTTTCCCTCTTTCTTCCCCAATCCCGCCACTGACCTCCCATCGCTGACCTATCCTGTTGGTCCCAGGTTATGGTGTACGACCTCGCCCCCGCGATAAGATCCAGCTCTTCACGGACAACGTCGCCAGCATTCTCGAGGGCAAAGAGGACATCATTGTGGGTGCAATTTTACGCCGCCAGATATAGTAACACCATATCCTCTTTCGGACATCTCTCTGCGGGTGTACGCAAATGCCCGTTCTCTTTCCTCCCTCATTTCTGTCTCTTCGGACCGGTCAGCTTCGTTTCCAAAGCCCGTTTTCTGCTGCGTCCCCCCCTCTGTCCTCTCTATCTCCCTTATTTCGCACTGCGCCGCTCTCATGTCTTGTGTCGCAGGACCTCCCGACACGAGGGTTACATCCTCCATTTCCCTGTCTGTTGTAATGCATCGCCGCTTTCCGGTTCAGTGCGGAGACGAAGTCTTTCGCTGGATTGCTGATTTAATTTGTCTTTTGTGCAGAGAAAACGTCGCGAATGTCCCGAGAAGAAGAAGTGCAGTAATTCGCGTGTCGGCGTACGTCTCCTACTTTTTTTCCCTACCGCTGCGTCGCTGACCGTTTGCATATCGTGCACGCAGCTCCCCGTCCGCTCGGTATCCGCGAAAGTTCCGGAAAGCAAGAGGTGATCGCGGGGCGGGCTAAGACGACGAGCGACGAGGGACTGGGATGCGCATACACGCGTTAGGAATCCAGACACGAAATCACATGTATGATACTCCATGCAATAAAAACAGACTTACGCGATTCCAGAAAGGGCATCTGGATACGAGGACATATACGATGGGATTTTGCAGAGGCGGCTCTGTTGCGTGTCAATCCAGGCGAGTGGCTGCGAACTAAATGTCTGAAAACATCTTGATATTTTGTCCAGTGCGAATGCGCAGAGTTGAAGAAAGCAAAGAGTCTACCGAAGACTGCGACTTGTTATGTCACCGTTATCCTCTTGCGTACCGATGTCCCCAGATTTAGAGTTTCATCCGCTCGTACGCGCGGGTCTATCTCAAGACCTCGACGGCTCGTGTTCTTTTCTCACCCCAACAAACGGCGGATATCTCGACACCGGCGTAACTAGCGTTAGCATCAACTCGCGAGCATTGAATGTAACTCTGATTCTTGTGGCGGATCACGGACACACGGGAAAATGGGCAATCTCAGAAGACTCAAGATGTGGATGTCCCAGTGGTAAACGAACCAATGAGTCTCGGGAGTCGGTTGAGGGACCACAAATAGCGAAAGTTGAGCTATAATTGGTGGGATTCGCGAGTATCCCCCATCACACCAAGAATGTAAATTTGTAAGCTTGGCGAACAACAGGGAGCGAGGGTGGAAAGTAACAGAAAAGAAAAGAGAACAACTAGGTCTCGTAACAGAGCTATCGGAACTGGCGTCAGGAGGAGGACAGGCAATTGAAAACACAGAGGGTTCTCTATCCACCGCGCAAGTCTAATATTCGCAGGAGAGATCATATCAAATATGTTGAACGACGAAATGATAGAGGACAGGGGACTAGGACCGGGACCTAGGAGAAAACTGTCGATCTTGACAGACGTTGTGTTTTAGATAATCACCCAGCTGCTGTTCGTGCAGCGGTTGAACGCAAGCACGCCAGAACAGGCCCACAATATTCAGCGCCGTTTTGAAAAACCTCTCTGGATAGATGACGATTGTCCTGAAACTAATCAAACTTCAATGGATCAGGAGGCCAAATGAAACCAGACGCAAATCATCGGCCACCGCAAGTCAAGACCTCATGGTCAGAAATGGGATACCCGGCGCGCAATCGGTTCACTCTTAGCTTTTCCGCAACTGCGAAAGACTGATTTAAGAGGGTCTAGAGGCCGCACCACGTGCGGGCTGAAATCCCAGGAAATTCATCTGTTAGACCGAGGCGTCCATAATTGATACTCAATGTAGGCAAACACGTTCAAAACTCCACTGGCATCTGTGTCCCAGACAAAACAGCTCTATTCGTCTTTGGTCCTTCAGTAGTTGCGCGGCTAAAGCCTGGACTTGATTCATAATTTCTTTTGACTTCAGTAGGTAAAGTGGAAGACTACATTGTCCGTGGCCTGGTTTCTTGTCTGGTCTGCACGTTAATTGAGTCACAACTAGGCGATGGTCGCTTTTGACAGCACAGTGTTTAATGTCCCAGCCCCTATACAGATTGAAATCACGGTTGACTACACAGATTCGGTCCAGACGAGAGTGAGAATTATGTGTTTCATTTGTGTGTCTGTTGTTACGTTTTTGGTCACAGGTATAGTTTCGTGAGCCAGGAAAAGGTGGGTTGCCGGATGTCTTGGCAATGCAAGCCATAGTTACGTCATCGTCATACCGCGGTCCCTCACGCAGGGCTCGTTCGGGTAGGCATGCAATTAGGAGAAAGACCGGAGCTCGAGATCGAGAACGGGTGTTGTTATTGAAAATATCGGAGTGCAAAGATTGCAGCGTTCGCCCATAAGGCCTTAACGGCGGTTTTAAAAGTCCCTGAGGGTTTACTAAGGCCTAAGGCTTACATCTGGAAAATGACAGTGCTGTATAGTGCCATAGTTGCCATAGGTATATCCCCTATGCAGCACTATGGGAGCACTGGACAGTGGGACTGCCACCACTATGCAGCAGTTTGGTGCTCATCGGGCGTTCGACCCAGAAATAATAAGGATAAAATCATGGGCTTATATTGTGACTAAGCTACACAAAAATGTACAGTATACTATCTGCGACTGCCTATCCGGCCAAACTAAGTATCCGGCCACTTGCCTAGTACAAGTCGGTGCAATGTATGATAGTCAAATTTGGTGGTTGCTGGTTGGACTATAACGTATGGGGACCTTGCATGTCAGATTTCAAGGTACGGGAAGGCGGCAATCAAACGTGATGGGAGTTTCGGGACAAAATGCCGCGCGTGGGATCATCATTTCTTATCCCCGGCCGGCCTTCTCGCCCGTCTTTTCGTTATTGCTCCCCCAATTCTTCGCCGGTTCACAAGTGCGGGGGTCAGTTCTCATCCCATCGCTTGGGGCAATGGCCCCAGTACCATACAATACGTGAAAAACCTCTCACTCGTCTGCTTAATCCTCGAAACAAACCTTGCCTTGATTTCGAGTGGCACAAACCGGCCACCGCTGTGACGAGCCAACAACGTCTGCTGGGGACCTGGGATTTAACTCGGTCATTAAGAATACCTGATAATGCATAATGCCATATCGATCGCGCTTTTTAATGTCAGACCTCCCGTTCAAGGCTGGGTAACGTTGAAAATCACGCAACTTGGTTGACGCATACAAATAGATTTTTTTGGAGGGGTAGTTGGGATATGGGTGACCTAGCTTGCTTACAGGTATGTCCTACCACATCCATTTAAGGCATATGTATCTTTATTTGGGCCCTAAATACCCTCTGTCCTTTGCACGGTATGAAATTTGCCCTGCACTCGATCCCAGTCATCCTCCTTGGCGGGCAACCGAAACAGTGGTGGTCCCTATACACATTATATTTGTAGTTTGAGGGTATGTGACACTGTATTTCGATCTAATAAACGATTCAAGACACACTGGCATGGATAACACAAGTGCCAACGGACGATTTCGACGGGTGGCCGGATAGGCCGTTTTTGCCGTTTTCGGCATCCGCTCACAAAAGAATTCGCCCATGTCATGAGATGGTCATGTAAATCCGCGAAAAAATCTCAAATGACTCGCAGGATGTATGCCCTCGATTAAGACCCTATATACTTCTATTAGTCGGGCTATGTGTATGGGCCCGTGACGATAAATGCTAAGGTGGCCGAGATCCCAGTCTCTGATAGTATGTGTGCTGTGAATGTTCCCAAGGATCTTCAGACCTTTGAGTTCCAAGTCGTAATGCTAACCTCTCAATCCTTCAAGGTTGGATGCCCGCTTTGCTCATGGCACCATTCGTCGTCGAGGTGAGTAATCGGTCTTGGGATATTTTGCAATGTACATAAACTGATTGATTCTGTGCGGGGATATGATATCACGACGTCCATAGGACAACACTACGGTCTTACTGCATCTATCTGCGCTTCGCAAGGTCTGAAACATCAGTAAAACTGCAATTTCGTCTTGGACATCTTACATCTTTGGCCGCCATCTTTCAGCATCTTTGTCTTTGGAAAGGCATCTTGTGTCTTGAAAAATGCGTCTTTGGACGTCTTGTGTCTTTTACTCCTCATCTTAGATCTTGACCACTCAGCCGGGATTTTTTTTGAAACTTGTACCATGTAAGGATGCAAAATTGTTGTTTCATACTAGACGTAATTGAACCTCTAGCCTGTACTCAAGGATTTGACCGTATGCAAGGAGAAGTGGGCAGAGAAGGGAGGTGTTGATTGGGCATCTGTCAAGTGGAAGAGGCCTGAAAGCGTATGATGAACATTTTCGGACCTACTGCAACCATCTACCGCGCAAGAAAAGATCCAACGGCGTGGCAGCGGCTTCAAGGGCAAAATCAAGGCAAAATCAAGATGCGACGAATCTGCGAAGTCATTCAAACTCCGCTGGCCCGTGCGTAACCATGTGGTGTTTGATGGATGTTGATCAACGATCACTCGCACCTTGTCCTGTCCCCTCATCCATCCCCCGCTCTCCCCCTGTACATATCACGCCCTGCTCTCCCTGCTCTTGGCCACCGGGCCCATACCACTTTCTGGTGTCTCGTTTGGTGGTTCCCAGCTCTTGGATGACATCGGGACAACATGCCTGTCAATCGGGCTGACTGCTCAGTGTCGGCTGCTCCAAGATGAACCTGAAGATCTCCAAGCTCAAACCTTCAAGTTTGAAGACCCCTCAAGCTCAAAAGCCTTTCAAGGTCTCTTTAGAACAAGTTTCAATGACAAAACCATTCAAGGCCAAGCCTTCCAGCTTCAAGCCACTACTGTATCCTGTCAACGTGCGTTGTGAAATGCTATACCTCAGGCACCCCATCAGCGCTACCAGAAATTCTCAAGTAGCCAAACTCGTATTCTCTGATGTCCCAACGACACTGACTGTGGCACAAAGTGCGTATCCGTATAATCCCATTCTCACGCTGACTTGTCTTGCTCTTTTGCGTAGAACGTGCCCCCGTCTCAACTTCGAACGATTGGCGCAGTGTTACTGTTTCAAGGGTGCGTACATAGTTGTTCTGTTTACGATGACAACACTAACAATGATTCCGCCGCAGTATTTTCGCTTTTCCGATTTCGTAGTCTGGGATGGATATAACCTCAGTTCTCGATCCTGGTTGTACCCCATGCTCCCCCGTACATTCAGTGTATTATTTATATGCTTCAATATTATTGTCTTTAAATGTATCTTTGCGAAGCTTTGCGAGTTATCAAACATCTTTAGGTAGTTCTTTGTTAAAGATTCTGGTCGTCTTGGGCATCTTTCCCAAGACGCGAGTCTTTCCTGAGAAAAGTGAATCTACTTTAGAAAGACGTGACATCTTAGCCAAAAATCCATCTCTCGCGTCTTTCACGTCTTGGCAAAGACGTCAAAGATGCCAAAGACGAAATTGCAGTTTTACTGATGAAGCTGGACTGGGATAAGAATCGAGCCGGATAACACGGGGTGGGGGTGGGATATTTACGCGCCTTTGTTTACGGATACGCTCCGGGCCGTTGACCTTGAAAGAACCCTTTCAGACCAATATCAACACGCAATATAGGACATACCATATTAATCCACAGTCAATCATTCCCAGGCGGTTCTCAAATTCATGTGCGCAATGGATGTGAAAGTTGGACGAAGTGCTCGCAATGGATGTGAGAATTAGTAGCTGCCCTCGGTAATCACATTAGAAAGCTTGCGCAAAAGCCGCACGAGCCACATGCGACTTTGGGGGACTGCACAAAATTACAAGGTTTTTGCTGTGTTCCCTCTATGTTTTTGTGAGTTCAATGCTCCCTCTAGTCTCTGTGACACTGTATTGCATTCATCCAAATGGGTATCTGGTCGATGCTTTTCCGGCCATTACTCCAACTCCACTCAAACTTCCCACACTTTTCGCCACTTCCACACAGCAGTTGAGGCACAAATGAGATTTCTTCACTCACCTGTACTTGTCCTTGGATCCAACTACCCTTCCATTGACTTGGTTTCTCAGTAACCTCAAATTTGATTTCTGCACGCGGCTTCGCGCAATGTCCAAAAGCCTCATGCGGCTCGTGCGGCTTTTGCGCAAGCTGTCTATTAGCGCGCAGGGATAAAAATGGTATCTACATGCTCACCGGCGACACAACAACGCATAGTACCTTCAAACACGCCCGCCTATAACCGCAGTTAGTAGACCATATGAATGCGCAGAGACGACGTACATATCTGTACCATATAGAGCGGAAAGAAGCCAGCTAAGCACGGAGAATGGAATGGACAAGGATGCGGGAAGGTGTCAGCACAGGGCCTCGCTGCAGGGTTTTACTGTGACGTAGGCAACTGGGCGATACAAGGAATAGGCGAAACACAGTCAATTAAGCACTGGAGAGTAGACTAGAATAGTGTAAGGAATGTAAGTAATTACTTAGGGTTATATACTACAAAATAAAAGGGGTTTTTAGGGGACTAGGAGTCTAGGGGTGACTGCGGACACTAAGGGGTAAGGAGTAAGGAGTGATCCTGACAAGTAGGGGTTGACAGGAGTCGATCGAATAAGGAGTGCGAGCCAAGGGGCGAGGGGCGTAGGAGAAAGGAGTGAGACAAGGGGTAGGCAAGGGGTAAGAGACAACCGGGTTAATGGTAGGGCAGGTTAATAAGGATATGAGACCAACACAATAATCTGGTGAGGCACTCCAGAATAACCCGGATGAGTACGTGAGTGATGGGAAACCGGGTTGTTGAGAAAGGAGTGAAAAAGGGTAGATCATGACAGAAGGCCACGAAAACCACGATCCTGTGCGCTGAAAATAGCTTCATCGTCAGCGAGGGAGATGGTGGATGCACGCACCGGATGATTTCAGGCCACCGAGTCAATCTAATAGGACTAGCAGTTACCTCGCTACGGTGGGAATAGTGAAATTGGATAACATTTGCTCTTTTACTGGTTGAATGAAAATGCCGCTCCTCGTCAACCTCCGGTTGACTCGTCGCAGCCTGGTGGCCCGTGACAATTATTCTGATATCCTTTTTAACTCAATTTTCCGCCCATGCTGCCACCCGATATGATAGTTTTTGGGACAATGGGACTTCAAGTTCACAGACAGCTCTCTCTTTGAAGTTTTCTCCCTCCCTTCATTTCATAAATGCAGTTATCTCATGCTTGAAGTTATTTGCCTTTGATTGGACTACCAGAGTACTCAAAATGTGTTCATACGATCTTTTGGAGGTACATTTGCGTTCAAATAGCTATGTTCTCAACATCTGTACAGTTTAAAAATAACAATCTAACAGTTGAGTGGAGATTTGGGCATCTCGACGGTTTTCAGTGGAGCGTTGGAGCAAGTGACATCATTTGCCAGCTCTCGGAGCTCGGGTTGACTCGGATCAGGTATGACTCGAGTCAAAGGTGTTCGATTGTAATATAGACTAGCAGTAACCCGTGCTTCGCTACGGTGGGAGCAAAATCTGATATTGTTCTCCTCTCCCACTTGAAAAGGTTTGCAACTGCCACTCGTTGTCAACCTTCGGTTGAATCGTCGCGGCCTAGTGGCCCGTGACAGTTATTCTGATGCTCTTTTAATTCATTGTTGAGCACAGAACAGTCCAAAAAATATTCCAGGAATTATTCAAAGGATGGGTAATTACAGCATTTGACTGTTGTCTCTTCATACCTGTACTACCAGTTAATTGTTTTGCCATGCTGTGTTGTTCATAGAAATAATCTGTGGGGACAGTTGACCTGAATTCAATTTTTTAATGTAAAAATGTCATATTCATTTTTCTGGTGACTCCCATCAAAATTCCGTGTGCATATCCGGACTTATATTTAGACCTAATACCGACTGGTCAAGACATGAGCCTTAGAACTTGTGCGGTCTGTCAAAACCCAGCTACTGTTATTTCATTCATGCATGCTCCCCAGCTTTAATCTCACAGATGAGGGTTCGAGGTTATTTCCAATTGTTCAGACTGCTAGAGTATTCAAAATGTGTTCATGTATAAAATTTTTGGAAGAAACGGCGCTTTGACCACTGGCAAGTTTTCAACATCTCAACAATTCAAAATTAGCAATCCAATAGTTGAGTGGAGATTTGAACATCTCGACGGTTTTCAGTGGGGCGTTTGGAGTAAGTGACGTCATTTGGTAGCTCTTGGAGCTCGTGGTTACCTCGGATCAAGTTTGACTCGAGTCAAAGGTGTTCGATTGTAATATAGATGTTCTATGGTGGTGGGGGGATGGTGGACAAGTACACCCGCAAGTATAAGGCGAACACAGAGGACGGGAGACCAGAGGACGGCACCATGGAAGTGGGAGGAAAGAGAAAGAGCAACCAATGGTTGGTTGCGGAAGAAACTCCAGAGGGTACCACAAAGCCGGTAAGTTACCACCCAAAATGTTCGGAGGGTACAACAATCGTAATTTACCTTGAAAGCTACCTTTTTGAGTGCATCACGTGCTTCAAACACGTGCTTTCTTTTCGGTCAAATCCAGTCAAATCCTCGCCGTTTGCGAGCAGCAATGAGCCCGGGAGCTCCGTTCTTGCGAATAAGACAATATTTGGCTTCATTTCGGCACTAAACTACTCTCTACATCATCGCGGTCTCGGTCTGCCAGAGCTACAAAAATTACCACTCTAACCGGCCGAAAGCCACCTCCACCTCCTCCTCCTCGTCATCCTCGCCCATATTCACATCTCCATCATTCACACGCACAACCGACGAGCCGCTCTCAGGAATAGGCTGATCAGCCAATACATCTTGGAGTAACACTGATCCCAAATTGACCTCGCAGTCATCGGAATCCAAATCGAGTGAGCGGCTCGAAGCAACGATGTTCCGGGGCTCGTCGAGCCAGTCTATCTTGGATTTGGTGGCAGAATCAGCACCAGTAGCGGCTGCTACATCGAGTTCATCGTCCGAATCAATGATTTCATCAATGTCTTCGTTGTTGAGGTCCATATTTTCGTCTTCCTCGTTGGCGCCTTGGATGTCCCGCTCGATGTTATAGAATTTCACTTCGGGGTCTGGTCGAGCAGCTTCACGAGTCTGGATGACGAAAGTTAGGACTGCGCAAGTGGCAAATGAATTAAAATACCTTAGCTGTGCCTTCTGACAAGGCCTTCTGCTTAGCCTGATCACGGTGATAGGCTCCACTGGTTGAGCATTTCGAGTTTTTCAGTGAAAATATTGGTGAAAAACATGTGTTATTTTTCACCGAAATTTTCACCTTTTTTTTCGGTGAAAAATTTAAATAGTTTTCCAGTACTTTTCTGACTCAAAATCAGACTCAAAATTTTGAAAGAAAATTTATGACTTCTCCAGTAGATGTCTACCAATAATTCATACACATTTTCAGCTGAAAATGTTGGTGAAAAATCTAAAAAGTTAATCACCCGAATTTTCACTTGGAAAATGACAGTAAAATGTGTGAAAAATGTAAAACTTTCTTCACCTAAATTTTCACTTGGAAAAGGAATGTAAAATGTGTGAAAAATGTTCAGTGAAAAAAAGTGTAAAATTCAAAATCACGAATCCATGTTTTCAAACATTTTTCACCATCTTTTTTTCCACTTTTGTCACTGAAAAATTGGTGAAAGAGAGGTGAAAAATTGAAAATGTTTTTTTGACATTTTACACTCGAAATCTATGACGTTCCAAACGTTGCATAATTCAAATCAGGAAAAAACTTTCAGTTCGGAAAACTTTTTTTTGTTCACCACTTATAATCCTTCTAGACTGCATCCCTACATAGCATATGAGTGAAATAACAGTACTATATTGTCTCGGGGCCCTCAATCGTGAATTTGTGGCCAGATTTGAGTGTCATCAGTAGAATTTGATGGCTCGGGATATCCCGGCTCATCTTCTATCGGGTTTTTATGTCTTAAACAAGTTCAACAACATAGACAGTCAACTGGAGTGTCCGGCCAACCTCGGGTCATATACTCGATGGGAGGGTTCAAAAAAAAGTTTAACAAGCTCGGAACATTCCGAATTTCCGCACAAGTCCGAAATTCACCAATTTTTAGAGTTGAACCTGAACACACTGGAATGCAAGTGGCTTGCCATGAAAACAGTGTTTACAGATGATATCTGGCTTGAAATGAATGCTAGACCCAAGGATTGAGCCATTCGCAATATATTGACCCATCAAATTCTACTGATGGCACTCAAATCTGGCCACAAATTCACGATTGAGGGCCCCGAGACAATAGTACTGTTATTTCACTCATATGCTATGTAGGGATGCAGTCTAGAAAGATTATAGGTGGTGAGCAAAAAAAAGTTTTCCAAACTGAAAGTTTTTCCCTGATTTGAATTATGCAACGTTTGGAACGTCATAGAAATCAATGTGAAAAATGCGAAATAATATTCATTTGTTTTCTTCAGACATCATTGGTTGAACATTTCAAGTTTTACACTGAAAAAATGGGTGAAAAATGTCTGTCACTTTTCACACTTGTTTGCACTGAAAAAGCAAGTGAAAAAGTTGAAACTTTTCAGTGAAAAATTTAAATAGTTTTCCAGTACTTTTCTGACTCAAAATCAGAGTGAAACTTTCAAAGAAAATTCATGACTTCTCCAGCGGGTTTACTACCAGTAATTCATACACATTTTCAGCCAAAAATGTAGGTGAAAAAAGTAAAACACAATTCACCACTTTGAAAATGAGGAAAATGTGAAGAATGTAAAAGTTTTTTCACCCAAATTTTCACGTTGAAAATGAAAAGTAAAATGTGGAAAATGTAATTTTATATATATATTCGGGGTTCGGTCGCTCAAGAAGTAAATGGATTTTGAGACTATTGACCGTTATACACCCAGATGCATCCAGCACACTCTTTATAGCACTCAGAAAAATATTCGCGCCACTCCCCCAGCGACCCGACCCAAATACCTTGCTAGAATCACGAAAAATAGCCATTTTAGGGTGTATTCGGGGTCGGGTTGCCCAGGAGATAAATGGATTTTTGTACTATTGACAATCATAAACTCAGATGCATCCAGAGCACCGACCAAGGCACTCAGGTGAATATTTGCGCCACTCCCCCGGCGACCCGACCCAATACCTTCCTAAAATCACGAAAAATGGCCATTTTAGGGTGTATTCGGGGTCGGGTGGCCCAGGAAGTAAATGGATTTTGAGACTACTGACCATTATACACTCAGATGCATCTGGCGCACCGACCAAGGCACTCAGGAGAATATTCGCGTCACTCCCCCAGCGACCCGACCCAAATATGTTGCTAAAATCACGAAAAATGGCCATTTTAGGGTGTATTCGGGGTCGGGTCACCCAGGAAGTAAATGGATTTTTGGACTATTGACCATTATACACTCATATGCATCCAGCGCACCGACCGAGACCCAAATACCTTGCTAAAATCACGAAAAATAGCCACTTTAGGGTGTATTCAGGGTCAGGTTGCTCAGGAGTGGCACCAGTATTCTCCTAAGTGCTCTGGTCGGTGCGCCAGATGCATCTGAGTGTATAATGGTCAATAGTCTCAAAATCCATTTACTTCCCGGGCCACCCGACCCCGAATACACCCTAAAATGGCCATTTTTCGTGATTTTAGCAACATATTTGGGTCGGGTCGCCGGGGGAGTGGCACAAATATTCTCCTGAGTGCCTTGGTCGGTGCGCCAGATGCATCTGAGTGTATCATGGTCAATAGTCTCAAAATCCATTTACTTCCTGGGCCACCCGACCCCGAATACACCCTAAAATGGACATTTTTCGTGATTTTAGCAACATATTTGGGCCGGGTCGCCGGGGGAGTGGCGCAAATATTTGCCTGAGTGCCTTGGTCGGTGCGCTAGATGCATATGAGTGTATAATGGTCAATAGTCACAAAATCCATTTACTTCCTGAGCGACCCGACCCCGAATACACCCTAAAATGGCCATTTTTCGTGATTTTAGCAAGGTATTCGGGTCGGGTCGCTGGGGGAGTGGCACGAATATTCTCCTGAGTGCTATAAAGAGTGTGCTGGATGCATCTGGGTGTATAACGGTCAATAGTCTTAAAATCCATTTACTTCCTGAGCGACCGAACCCCGAATATATATATAAAATTACATTTTCCACATTTTACTTTTCATTTTCAACGTGAAAATTTGGGTGAAAAAACTTTTACATTCTTCACATTTTCCTCATTTTCAAAGTGGTGAATTGTGTTTTACTTTTTTCACCTACATTTTTGGCTGAAAATGTGTATGAATTACTGGTAGTAAACCCGCTGAAGAAGTCATGAATTTTCTTTGAAAGTTTCACTCTGATTTTGAGTCAGAAAAGTACTGGAAAACTATTTAAATTTTTCACTGAAAAGTTTCAACTTTTTCACTTGCTTTTTCAGTGCAAACAAGTGTGAAAAGTGACAGACATTTTTCACCCATTTTTTCAGTGTAAAACTTGAAATGTTCAACCAATGATGTCTGAAGAAAACAAATGAATATTATTTCGCATTTTTCACATTGATTTCGAGTGTAAAATGTCAAAAAAACATTTTCAATTTTTCACCTCTCTTTCACCAATTTTTCAGTGACAAAAGTGGAAAAAAAGATGGTGAAAAATGTTTGAAAACATATGACGTTCCAAACGTTGCATAATTCAAATCAGGGAAAAACTTTCAGTTTGGAAAACTTTTTTTTGCTCACCACCTATAATCTTTCTAGACTGCATCCCTACATAGCATATGAGTGAAATAACAGTACTATTGTCTCGGGGCCCTCAATCGTGAATTTGTGGCCAGATTTGAGTGCCATCAGTAGAATTTGATGGGTCAATATATTGCGAATGGCTCAATCCTTGGGTCTAGCATTCATTTCAAGCCAGATATCATCTGTAAACACTGTTTTCATGGCAAGCCACTTGCATTCCAGTGTGTTCAGGTTCAACTCTAAAAATTGGTGAATTTCGGACTTGTGCGGAAATTCGGAATGTTCCGAGCTTGTTAAACTTTTTTTTTGAACCCTCCCATCGAGTATATGACCCGAGGTTGGCCGGACACTCCAGTTGACTGTCTATGTTGTTGAACTTGTTTAAGACATAAAAACCCGATAGAAGATGAGCCGGGATATCCCGAGCCATCAAATTCTACTGATGACACTCAAATCTGGCCACAAATTCACGATTGAGGGCCCCGAGACAATATAGTACTGTTATTTCACTCATATGCTATGTAGGGATGCAGTCTAGAAGGATTATAAGTGGTGAACAAAAAAAAGTTTTCCGAACTGAAAGTTTTTTCCTGATTTGAATTATGCAACGTTTGGAACGTCATAAAAACATGGATTCGTGATTTTGAATTTTACACTTTTTTTCACTGAACATTTTTCACACATTTTACATTCCTTTTCCAAGTGAAAATTTAGGTGAAGAAAGTTTTACATTTTTCACACATTTTACTGTCATTTTCCAAGTGAAAATTCGGGTGATTAACTTTTTAGATTTTTCACCAACATTTTCAGCTGAAAATGTGTATGAATTATTGGTAGACATCTACTGGAGAAGTCATAAATTTTCTTTCAAAATTTTGAGTCTGATTTTGAGTCAGAAAAGTACTGGAAAACTATTTAAATTTTTCACTGAAAAACTCGAAATGCTCAACCAGTGCTCGGATCTGAGCGAAACTGAAGATGGTGTCGACCTTCTGTTGATTGCGCAAGGGTGAGTTCATCCAAGTGATGACGGACACAGTCCGTTCATCGGCCATGGAATGTGGTACAACCGAATAAAGCTTCAACGCTAAACTCTGTAGGAACGTGAGAATTAGCCGTTGTCTCCTGCGTAATTTCAGAAACTCACGGCGACGATTCCTCCGTGTTCAGAGCCCTCTAAAGCCTGCCACCACTTGAGGGGGCGCGTGTTGCCAAGCGGGGTATTGAAGGGAAATGCCCCTTGAGCGTACGCAGTAAATTGCGATTGGAATTTCTTGGCCAAAGCTGACTTCTTTTTCTTGAAGGCAACGAGAACAGGATCTATGCCATTCTCCACCTCCACCATTCCCAGCTCGTAAAGATACTCCCCTACCGCGAAGAATGTCTTGGCATTTTGCACCCCAATCGGCGCTGTCGGAGGTCTGCGTGTGCCGGGAATCGTAATCTTGGCAGATGCGACCGCATTTGGCTGCTTGAAGATTGTCGAGTTCACATATTCTGGCAGTCCGTAAGCTCAAAACATTCCTTGAAGTAAAGGTGACGCACTGGGATTCAAATAAAAGGCGGCAAGGTAGGCTCCATGTCCAGGATTAGTGACAAAAAACTCCTTCCATCGATGATTGATGATCCCGCGGATTTCGTCGCAGACATCTAGCGGGAGGAGGGAGTCGGCTAAGGCTACTCTTAGATGAGCTGTGACAGCGAGCCATAGCAAATAGACATCGGCAGGATTACAAGATGCCGCCTCGAGGCATTGGATAGCTTTTGCAGCTCCCTCGGTAACCGCAATCAGTTGATTTAATTTAATTTGGAAGTCGAGGGATTTGGCGGTGTCTTTTATGAAGTAGCTGGTGTATTTCTAAAAACATGTTTAGCTCAGAAAGATGCTCGAGAGCCTTAATCGACTGACCTTGATCTCGACTTGTCCATTTGTACAAAGGGAGCTAATTAGATTGAGATTGCGTTGGACAGAAATCGCCGCTAAGGTCACGGTGGCGAAACGTGTCTTGCCGATGGTCTCAAGCCCGCGCCCAATGGAGTGCTGTAGCCGCAGCTGCTTCAGCATTGCCTTGGATTGCTTGGATTGATTGAAGGTCTTGACAGTTGTGCGAACAATTTTGATCGTCTAAGAATGTCATTTACGGCTCAAATATGAATCGAAAAACCCACCAATTTAAAGTATGGGATCCTCAAGATGTCGCTGATCGTGTTGTTGAGGTAATGATCTGGGTCCAGCAAATTCAGCATTGTGAGGATCCTCTCACAAAGGAGCCGTATTGCCAGTGTTATCTGACGACGCGGCACCAAACCGTTCCACGCCGATGGGCTTAATCACCTAATTTGGGTATCAGCAACGGACGATACAGAACAAATGTGCCAAGAGTGTACATCCATCACCATATCTGCCATCCATTCTGCTGTGTGGGGAACTAAGGTGCATTCAAAACCTTCTAGCAGGAACGCGCGCCCATCGCAAGTGGAAGCATGGACAGTATAAAAGTTTTCTCCTCGCCGTACATCTCCCCCGTCAGACGAGACTGTGAGGCGTGTCTGCGTCCTAAGATAGCCGAGCTGTAGGCCGCGAACGCGCTCCTGCTCGCTCATGACATGGTTGTCCATGAGAATTGTACGACCGGCAAATGTGTATCTGGGTCCTGCGAGTACAGCAAGCCGGAATATTTCTTTCCATTCCGGGTAATCTGCGAGCGCGGGAGGAAGACCAGCAGCCGAGAATAACTTGACGACAGCCAAATCAAGCAGGGCTGTGAAGTGTTCGCGCACCTGCTTGGTCCCGGCGGGGCCAAAGAAGTCTGCGGCGGCCGGTGATGGAGGTTGCAATTGTGCAACGGTCAAGCCTTGGGCGAGCTCCTCTGCGCACGCTCCTGGACTGGTAGCAGCGCTGTTTTGAGACGCATACTGGCGTTGAGCTGACGTCAGTTTTATCGACTCTTCTTTCTTCTCGACCACGTGGCACCCCTACCAGGACCCCGGATCAGGAGTGGCGCGCGACGACGGAACGCACCCTACGACGCGCAGCTCTAAGCCTACTACCTTGTAACTTCACAAACGCGACGTATCTATACAGAAATACAAAAAGTTGAAAGAGAGATGTCCCACAACTCCCGGGGAACAACCCCAACAGCGACGCCTCTGGACTCCGCCACCGCGAAGGATGTGCAAGCGCGTATAGCGCCGCTCAACACTCGGCCCTTGATGATGGCAGCACTCGACAAAGATAATGTCAAGGGCGTAGTGGACGCCGCGTCAGCACGAAAGTACCTAGAAGATAGTCAGTGGGTGGCTAAAGGAGCCACTCTGACAAAGACGGACCTCGGCTCGATACTAGTGAAGACGACCCTACTCACGCAGGTCTTGCAAAAGGCGATGTGGCCCACGATCAGGGCCATAGGGTTTCTCGTGGAAGTGCTCGAGGATGACATGCCGCAGCAGATCGCGGATGCATGCGGGGTGGCACTCGGCGAGGTCATTGACGTCCCGTTCAAGGAGATGCGAGCTGCGCATGATGGACTGAACGTCGCCGTGAATGAAATGAAAGGTGAGTCGATTGTTCTGAGGGAGGAGATAGGCAAGTCGCGGAAGGGAATGGAGGCGCTGGAGGCGCGGGTACGCGAGTTAAAGGAAGCGGTGGAGGCAGCGGGGAAGGTGGCGGCGGAGGTGGCGGCGTCGGCGGCTCCGCGAACGTATGCGACGGCTGCAGCAACCACTGTTCTGTCTGCAGATCAGGCAGCGCTTCTGGCCCGGCGGGCGAGGATGCAGCGTCAGATCATGCTGGATAAGGCGGACGGTGCGACAGTGGACAGCTTGAGTCAACTCAGCGAGCTGGAGTTGAAGGAGAAGGCGACGATAGCACTCACCCTCATGGAGGCGAAATTGGAGGGTGCGGCTTTTGCGGGCGCGAGGAAGTTGGCGAATGGCGGGGTTGTCTTTGACTGCAGGGACGAGAAAACGGCGCAGTGGATCAAGGAGAGTGAACATATGCGACAGTTCATCTCTGCTTTGGGGGGGACGTGCGTGTTCCGACCAAGGCGTCAGGAGCTACTAGTCGAGCGGGTGGATGTGGAGACGCGGGTCGAGGATGCGGGTACTTGGCGGGTGGTAGAGAAGGAGAGCGGGCTCGGGGAAGGGGAGATCGCGGGGGCCCGGTGGTTGAAGCCGCAACATCAATGTTCGTCCACGCAGCGAGTAGCTCACCTGCGGGTGGACTTTGCGAGCAGCGAGTCGGCCAACCACGCCATCGACAACGGGGTTTTCATACAGGGCAAACACCACCGAGTCAGGAAGATGGAGGAGGAGCCGCGCAGGTGTATGAAGTGTCAGCAATACGGGGGCCATCTTGCCCGGGACTGCAAAGCCCCGGAAGACGTGTGCGCCCGCTGCGCGGCGAACCACCGTACGGCTGACTGCCCGGTGACGGACTCGGGCACGTTCAAGTGCTCAAACTGTAAGGTGAGCGGGCATAGCGCAGCTGATCGCGCGTGCCCTTTCTTCTGGAACGAGCAGCAGAAAAAGAGAGCGAGGGACCCCAATGCGGGGTATTGTTACTTCCCGACGGCCGACCCAAAGACGTGGGCGGCATCAGGGGGGGACTCGGATAGGGCGGGCCCAGAACGAGGGGGCGATGCTGGAGGACACGGGCGGCTCGCAGGGGGCCAAGTAGGGCAGGGAGGCGGCACACCCATGGACAATGGATGGGAGAATTGGCGAGCGCGGGGGCCGGCGACGACGCCTGTGAACAACAATCCGTGGGCGAGGGATGGTCGTCACCAGCCCACGATAAGCGATTCCTTCATCCGTCAGCAGAACAACTTGTCGCAGAGACAGAGACAGAACACAGGAGCTCTGGGCCGCATGGCGATGGCAGGGGCGGGGGCGGCGGCGGCGCGCAGTGGGACAGCACCGGTCGTGCTGTCACCTCTGAGACAGCAGGTGCCGTCGGAGCCGATGCCTAGCCCGGAACGCGAGGGGCCGAGTAGTGGAGGCCCAGCGTGGGCGGAGCAGGTACGGGAGGAGGGAGAGCTGGAGGGGGGTGCGAGCGCGTCGATTCAGGCCCCGGCCGTAACCGTGGACGGCGCACAATGAGCGAGCTGGAAGGGGAAGATCCGCCGCCACAGAAGCTGAAGCTGTGGCAGCAGAACCTGGATCGAAGCCTGGACAATCAGCACGAGCTATTACAGACGATGGGCAGGGGAACGTACCATATTGCGGCTCTTCAGGAGCCGTACATTGGGCCGGGGAACTTGACGAGAGGGAACAGCCACTGGCGTGTGGTGTACCCGTCGCAGCATGGGGAGGAGGGGAAGAGAACGAGAGCGGTGACACTGGTGAACGCCTCGGTACCGACGGAGGCGTGGTCGCAGCTACACTTCCCATCGCCGGATGTGGTCGCGATCGAGCTACGTGGGGAATTCGGGACACTGCATGTAGTCAACATCTATAACGATGGGGACAACAACGACACCTTGAGTGTTCTTCGGGACTTTATGAGGGCACAGACTCCAGGACGGGGGCGGACGTTCTACGTCTGGCTAGGTGATTTTAATCGACACAGTCCGTTGTGGGATGAATTCCGCAACGCGCACCTTTTCACGCCAGCGGCGGAAGAGGCAGTATTCCCGCTTTTACAGCTGCTGGGGCGATACAGAATGGAGATGCCCCTCCCCAAGGATGTCCCCGCGCTATGCGCGAAGGGGACCGGAAACCTGATGCGCCCCGATAATGTCTTCTGCAGCAGGGATTTCCTAGACTTCTTCATCTCCTGCGATGCGTACCCGGCATGCACACCGGGCAAGTCCGACCACTTTGCGATAATTATGGAGATCGACCTAGTACCGCCGAAGAGGGTGATTGAAGAGAGGCTGAATTGGAGAGCAACGGACTGGGAGGAGTTTGGGAAGAAGCTGGCGGAGGAACTGGCAACGGTGGGGGAGGCAGACGGTTACGCGGGGGTCGAGGAGGTAGAGGCAGCGATTGCGACATTGGACGCAGCGTTGTGGAGGTGTGTCGCGGAGCACGTCTCGGTCAGCAAGGTCAGCCCGCATTCCAAGCGCTGTTGGACGGGCGAGCTCGCCGAGACCAAGAAGGCGAAGGAGAAACTCGCCCGCAAATCCTACAGGCAGCGCGACGTCCCGGCCGCCCCAATCCACGAGGAGTTTCGACGCGCGCGCAACGACTTCTCTGCAATGCTTAAGAGGGCGAGGGATGGATGTTGGCTAGAGTGGCTGGAGGGTGTGGACGAGAGCGCCGTGTTCGCGGTGGGGAAGATGATGCAGAGCGGAGGATCAGATGGGGGGCGGACGAGGGTGCTGGATCTGAGGAGGACGAGAGGAGGCAGGGAGGAGACGGCCTCGACGAATGGGCGGAAGAGTGAGTGGATGGTGGAGGAATTTTACCCCGCGCGAGGACCAGGCGCTACGGGCCCGCCAGCGGACACCATCTACCCGGAGCCTCTATACAACTATGAGTCACTCTCCGAGGCGCAGCTGCATCAAGTCATCGAGAAGATGAAGCCGTGGAAGGCTACCCGCAGCAAAACCTTCCCGAATTGCGTTTACAAGTACAATGCGGCGCTTCTGGTTCCCCGGCTACAGAAGATATTCCGCGCGTTAGACGTCTATCAGCACGAGCCGGCTGACTGGAAACGCACCGAGACAATAGTTGGCAGGAAACCGGGGAAACCCGATTACACGGCGGTAGGTGCGCACCGCCCGCTGATTCTGTCTCACAGACACGCATGTCTGCGGAACGGAGGGAAAAACCTACAGCTGGCGACAAATGCGGAGTACTACAAAATGCTGCCGAGCAATCACTGGGGGGGAAGGCCAGGGAGGACGGGGGTGGACATGGTGCAGGGGCTGGTAAAGAGAGTGAAGGACGCGTGGAGGGGGAAGAAGGTGGCGACACTTCTGCTCCGGGACGTCAAGGGGGCGTTCCCAAGCGCGATGCTGTCAAGGGTGGTACACAACATGCGGATGGCCGGAGTACCGAAAGGACACATGGACTGGATGATGCGCCGCTTCGGAGGCAGGACGACGCAGCTAGTCTTCGACGACTACACCTCCGACTCCTTTCCCATCGTCGACGGACTGGACCAAGGCGACCCTCAATCCGTCAACCTCTACGAGTTCTTCAATGCTCCACTGGCGCGACTGGACGAGGAGAATGACAAGGTGCACTCGGGGATCTACATTGACGATTACCATGCTCTGGCGATAGGGGAGACGTTGCGGGAGACCACAAAGAGGATCAAAGATTTCGTGGAGGGAGAAGGCGGCCCGGACGATTGGGTGAAAACGCACAACAGCTCGTTTGGAGCAGCAAAAGACCAAGTATGCCATTTCTCGCAACGCAAACGGCAGGTGCGGAACGTGCTCACAAGGCGACTCGAGTGGAAGAAGGAGGAGCGTCTGCGGCTCATACTGAACGGGGTGACGGTGAGGCCTCTCAAGGCGGTGAAGCTAGTGGGCGTGTGGCTCGACGAGAACCTGACGTTCAAGGAGCAAGCCGCGGCCGCAGTGGGAAAGGGACACCAATGGCTAGTGAAATTCCAACGGATAGCGCGGGTCTCGGGAGGAGTGGGACCCGCGTACGTTCGGCGGTTATATCTGGCCATCTGCGTGCTGAGGATGTTGTATGGGGCGGAGGTGTGGTTGACGCCGACGAGACAGCGCGAGAAGGGACAAAACAGGAGGGGTGATGGACGGGCGGCGGTAAAGAAGCTGGGTTTCATTCAGCTGAAGGCGGCGAGATTAATACTGGGAGGTATGGCCACTTCGCCAGGGGACTTACGGGACGCGCACGCAGATCTGCCCCCCATACACCTCACCATTGACCGACTGCTCCAGAAGGCGGCTGTTCGGTACGCGACACTGCCGAAGACGCACCCCCTCCACGCGCAGATAGCCAACGTCAAGCGTTACGGACATGTGAAGAAACACCCCTCCCCCCTGCACTACTTGATGACGGCGTACAAGGACGTGCGGCAGGGGAAGGTGGAGGTGATCAGGCCGGTCCGGAGGAAGGCGGGTTGGGAGGCGCCGGTGGAGGTGCACGTAGCAGAGTCAAAGGAGCAGGCAAAGGAGTGGGCACTGGCCGAGACGTCGCGGGTGAGGCTGTTCTCGGACGGCTCGCTCATCGACGGTAAGGTTGGTGCGGCGGCGGTGTTGATGGTGGATGGGGTGGTGAAGAGGGAGAAGGGGGTGTGCCTAGGTTCGGAGCGGAGGTACGGGGTGTACGAGGCGGAGGGGATAGGCGAGGTGCTGGCGTTGGAGTGCCTGATTGAGGAGCGGGACGAAGAGATCAGTGGTGTCATCCCCCTGGGGATTGACAACACTTCGGCATTACGTGCGACAGCGGACGCAAAGACCGGTGTGGGACGTTACATCTGGGACTATTTCCACAAGACGTTGCGGGAGGCAAAAACCACTCACCCGCACCTCAAACTTCGGCTCGATTGGACTCCTGGGCACGTCGAAATACCTGGGAACGAGGCGGCTGACGAGGCGGCCAAGCGCACGGCACTGGAAGGCTCTTTCGGCACGACTATGGTCGTGAAGAATTTGCCCTACAGTAAGTCGGCCTTGGTGCTGACGCACGCTCGACTCCTACAGGAAGCGGCCAGGAAGGAGTTCAAGAGATCGCCGAGGAACCTGCGGATCAAAGACGTCGATGACAACTTACCATCAGCTGGATTCAGGAAGCTTACCGCCACACTCCCTCGGAAACACGCTTCTCTGCTATTCCAGCTCCGCTCCCACCACGTCCCCCTAGCGAGGCACTTGCACCGCTTGAAGAAATCCCCGTCCCCCAACTGCCCGTGCTGCGAGATGGCCGACGAGACCGTCGCCCATTACCTCTTCTTCTGCACCGCGCACGACGATGCCAGACGGGCCATGTACGCCGACAGCGCGAAGAACCAGTACTCAAAACACCTGCTAAATGACCCTGCCCACCTCCCCGCCTTATTCGCCTACGTCCAGCGCACGCGGCGCTTCCACTCAGTCTTCGGGGACTTCAAACCGATAGAGCTGCCCCCCGAGAAGTAGATTTCCTTCAGATTCTCTATATATAATTTCCCCGTCTCTTTATCTCACTATGCATCCCTCACTCACGACTTTACATGACCCACATCTCTTTACTGGTTCGCCCAGACCGCGGAATTTCCGCTTGGCACGTCGCCCCGTCGCGGCGTGCAAAGTTTCTAGACAGCACGATGACACACTTACATAGGACACAGATTTAGACACAAAAATAGCTAGTATTATATCTACCATATGTCTTAGACACAAAGGATATAAAACACGGATTTAAAAATAAAATAAAAAAAAAAAAACATCAGTTTTATGCACCGTTTGGAGTGTGCTAGAACCCGAGTCACGGTCCGTGGATTGAAGACTTTGGTGCACCCGCGGCCGACACAGCGATAGCTGCGAGACTTGGGATTGTTCGACTCGATTTCGACCGTCAAATGATCCATGACCTCTGACCGTGGTCTGCCGGTCGACTGTTCGTTGTCTGAAACATCTTTAGAGCAATGCTGCTTCTTCATTCTGCTCGTTGGGTCGGAGTAAGTATGTGTGCGATCCGGAATTCACATAAGCGTACCAGTCTGAGTGCCTTAATTCTCATTTCCTTTTTGACTTGCGCAGCCGGAGGCTTTCTTGCTGCCTTCTTCTAGTTCTTGACTACTTTGTCAACGGTCTTTTTGGCCGGCGGCTTCTTTTGAAGTTTCAGACCGAATATAGACGCCCTCGGGATTGGATCTTCGTCCGAGTCTGAATCCTCCACTTTGCGGCGCTTTTTCTTCGACTTTCTCGGCAAAGACAGATAGCTGCCCAAGTGCACTGGAGATTCCATCCTCCTGCCAGGGTGGCGTGGATGGAGGGCCCGGGGAAGGGCTTCGTGAGCGGCGTCCCAAACTCGAGGAATTCATATATTCATTCAGCCTTTGGGCAATGATATCGGGTGCTGCAACCACAGACGGTCCCTGTATTTAACTGTAAGCTTCCATTTTTCATACCGACCCCTAGGTAAAAATGACAACATACCTGGCTCTCGTGGAATTTGCCAATTACCCGGCGGAGTATTTCGAGGCGTCCAAGGTCTCCAAGCACAACATCTGAGCTGAATAATCTGTATTCATTTGGCAAGAACTTGTGTGCAATCGCATTGGGGGCATAAAGCCCACAGTTATGAGAGTCATTCTGTGTGGTGCAGTTGAGTTTGGAGGGCGAAAGGGTGTGGTTCTCGAGATGCCTGTCAATAAACCACTGTAACGCCGCACAAACATCAACATCTTCTTCATCTCCGCCTCCTGGATCACCAAACTCGATGGACTTCCCAAGACCGTCGACCGAAGTTCCGACCCAATGATTGTCGTTGACATGAAATATGCCAGCAAAATCCGACTCGTTCTTGATGCTCTTGCCAAAGTTGGAGAAAGTGATTCTCGTCGGGATCATAGTCGCGTGGGCTTTTCCGGTACTGTGCCAGGATTCCCGTGGTAATTGCGGTGGACATCATCTGAATCCCGAGGGACGGTGTCTTCTTCTGGATATCATACTGCAGGAGGTCCAGCATCTGATCCATTTGCTCGCTTGAAAACCAATCCCTCGACAAATAGCGGGTAAGTGAATTGATCCCCGATGTGCCACCTTTGAGCGCATCTAATGGGATAGATCCTGTCCACGCCAGGGTACCGAGTGAGCGCAGAGTCTGTTTGACCTCGAGCTGATACCCTTTAAACTCGGGCTTTGTTAAATGTTTTATTCCGTCCGCCCATGCATCAACCGCCGGCTTGACCACAAGCTGGAGCTCGCTCCATAACTCCAGGACCCAGAAGGGGTATAGATAACCTGTCCCAGGTATGCAGATCGACTCTGCGCCATCCAAATAACGCTGACGGGCCTGCGACACCAGCTGGCCGATCAAAAGGGGGGAGGCACCTTAATCTCCGTGAGAAGATCAAGGTCAGAGTGATTTCCATCGTTGCTGAAGAAGTCGTGGCCAGCAGGGAATTTATAATCTGCAGAGCTGGTTGACATCGGAGGGAGCGTAAATTCGGCGAGTCTGGCCACGGAAAGTTTCGGGCGCGGAAGAAACAAGCCACGCATCAACGGCGACATCTTCAATTCTTCTCGTACATGCGTTTGTACGGCAGGTGGGACATCTTGGTACTGATGCCCGTTTTTGCGCCAGCTCGGGTCTGTGGCGGGAGGCGGGGTAGTCATTGGTACGGGAGAGTTTTGGGTGCAAGTTTTGGGATCAAGATGGGAGCCTGATGGCAAGTGCAAATTTTCTTGCAGGTCACCCGATCAGTAATTGCGAATCAAATATTGTTGTGTAAATATTATCCTGGTTCTTCTCCGTCCGAGCAATATATTGACTCTCTGTATGGGGAGTCCCGAGGGCCCCAAGACGCGCAGTAAGACAGTCTCAGCGATTGAATATGTGACCGCGGGTCTGGGATGTAATATACCAAGCACTTTTGACCTCCCGACAACAAATAGGTAAATTACATGCCACGTGACCGCAGTAAGTTACATATTCAAGTTACCACCCGATTTATTCCGCAACCCTAAATCAACTACGTGCTTGCCGTTGCTTCGTTATGCACGTGTATGCGGGGTTTGATCCGACCTATGACTCTATGAGCGGCGACGACCAGCGGCTACCTTTGTTTTTCACCAATCGCTACGAAGTTCTAGTCTAGTTTTAGTTGTCAGGTGATAGCCGTAGGTCAACCTTCCGCCGCATCCACTGTGCTGCACTCACTCGGTGGCTAAATGTCTCGTAAGGTATTGAAAGGTCTTGAGGGTATCTCGGAGCGTCACTCTCAATGTACACCTCACATCCTGATACTTAGAGAAACACAAATTCTTGTCGTGCGAATTTCTTGCACAGCCACGGTATTGAAACGCAAAAAGGTGTGCATCGCGGTCAAATTGACAATGGCCAGGGATTTTTCGAAGGGAACCCTTTCCAAAATGCATCCAGGTCCCTTGCAGGTTCCCTCACATCCAAGGTGCGACCTTTATTGCCTGCTGAGTCGGAGTACAGGGTTTCCCGATTAGAACTTCCCGATTAGAACTTGCCTAATCGGGAAGCCTGACCTACGGCTTTGATACGACCACTAAAATCAGACCATATATCAAGTTTTTTTTTTCCTCTCCAATTTTTTTTAAAAAAAAAAACCCTGTTATATGGTCTGACTGGGGAGACGAACGAAGTTCTCAACACCCCAGGCCACACTGCAGGTCCCTTCTCCGCGTTGCCGACGTCCGCCTTCCCATCATGGTACAGCGCTCCACACGTACAAAAGATTTGACTTCTCAAGGAATCTCAACGTCAATCAGTGTGTCGTGCTCGTCTGACTCGGGCCTGGTTATCCTTTTTTGCGCGGGCATCGAGCTTGAAAATGGACCTGGACTCACCTGCCGAACCCAACATCTCAATCACGGGGGAGAATATAGTGTGTAATAGGCCCTATGATACCTTATTGCCCTTCAATACTATACATCATCTAACCACTGGCAGGCATCTTCGGCAAAAATTGCTAGCTCAAGCTCGTCTCTCAATCTGTACATCAATTTATCTACCAATAAACCATTACATTCAAGTTTCCGTTCAAATTTGTTGCAACAGTACAGTGGGTGGTCATCGTGTTTGTTTTCTCGTCTAGAAATTCGTTCGAAACACATCTGTAAAGTACAATTCTGCATCTTGCCCTATATTATTGCTTGTACGAGGTAAATGGCGAGAACCGACAGGAGCCACCGGAAAAAACTTAAACAATGGTGCATAGTGTGTAGTGCAAGGCAGCCCAGCACTGCCCAGTGCTGCATAGTGCTCGGTGCGCTGCAGCATAGTACTGGAAAGTACTATGAGCTACTATGGGTACTATGGGATACTATAGCACTATGGCCCAACTATGGCTCGGCTACGGTTTCCCAGATGTAGATTAAGCCCTCTCTTTAAGGCCTTAAGCTCATTTTTTCCCACACTGCCCACCTCTTGCCGCGTTGGCAAGATACAGCACATTTTAGGTAGACCCATTCTCTCCCCGCTCTTCTTTGAAGTGGATAAGATACTGCTCGGATGCCTCGACGCACCCTTTGCAGTGGATTTTCCAGTGGCTGCTATTCTACAGCTTTGAACTCCACTGCAAATAGATTAGCCTGAGTGGATTCGAAGTTCAGTCTGTGGAAGCCATGGGCGAAAGCTGGGTTGAAGCCAGGCGGAAGCAGAGAGCAAAAAAGTTAAAATTTGTCCAAGCACATGCCGGCTTTGCAATACGGGAAAAATTCGGCCCGGAGCCCTAAGGCCTCTAAGGCCTGAAAGAAAATATTCGCAGATCTCTAAGGCCTTAGGCCTTAGGGCGAACACTGAAAGATTGAGATGCAGATATAGAAAGCGAAGCTTTGCGCGAGGAAGCACACAAAAGTTGCAGGAGTGAAGACCAGATAAGACAGACAGCGCCCCGAGTGTGTTTAGATATAAGTCTGCCCGTCACGACCAAAGACTGCACTGCACTTCGGAAATGCTAGATGAGGACACCTGATTATATATGAGATGGAATTACGACTTGGGCCTCGACAGTTCTTGTTCGAAATCAAACGACAGACACTTCGCTACCGGGGCCGCCAATGATAAAAAAGAGCAGCGTGTATGAAGTCTTGTCTTGAATCTTCTGCGTGGAGCTTGGATGGATTGAGCTTTACGGAAGACCCCGCCGGCCCGATCCTGCGCGGTGGCGCGAATTACGATTCTTGCAGCAAAGGGGTGTGCGGTGGATTTCGGTTCGACTTGAGGATGAAACATTTGAAGTGAATCTCGAAGCACTGGCATGTGACTGGACGGATTCAAGGCTTCAGCCAGGACCCGCAATGCGTGGCACAAAAGTGGACATGCAGATGAACCCGGACGCACCAATATTTGAACAACGAGTGTGAGCTCGTCATCTTGGCCGCCAAGTGAATAACCCTGCGTTCATTCTGTGAGCAGGAGGATCAGTGTAAATGATGCGTGTTGTCTGTATTATAAAAGGAAAAATCCAGGCGTACAGTGGAATGCCGATATCCACCGTTACTGGGAGGGGGAAATGATTTGAGTATTTAAGAGAGTCCACAAGAAAAATTCAGCGCTGGGTGCGAGGCATTCTTCGATCTCCTTTGGGTGGCCCGAAGATTGTCAGTTGCATAGTGGGTTGAGCGAGATAGCATTCGTACGAATGTGGGCGGATCCATGCGCATGCGACGAGCGGAGAGTGTAGGTCTGTTTTGCCCATAATGTAACACCGCATATTCACTCGTTTGACAGGTTACAACGACCCGTTTCCCGCCTTTCCCGTGGTATTCACTGCGTTCCCACCTTACGTAGACGCACCCCGGTGTACGTTGGTCTACGTGTGGCTACATGTGTCGATCTTCGTCTACATCCGGCTACGTATGTGTACGCCGTGATGTCGGTGTACATCCGGCTACGTCCGGCTACGCGGCGTAGACACGGTCCGTCTACCCGTCGGCTACGTATGTATACGTGCGTCTATAGCGTAGATGCACGTAGACATACCTCGGTCAAGTTCATAATGCTGTTCACTCCCATTCATTCTGCATTGAGTTTATGTATTCAGTTCCGCAGAATTGGGCGAGGTATCTGTACATCGGTCTACATCTACATCGGTCTATGTCGGTCTACGTACATGGACTGAGGGAGACCGATGTAGACATATGTAGATGAGCCGTGTCTATATGATGTAGACAAATGGGTTCGTCTACCCTTTGTCTATAGGGATAGACAGATCCTCTGTCTACAAGGGGTCGGAACGCAGTGATTCGTGTGGTGACATCAGTGTACGGTTATTATCTATAGTCCCACTCACCCTTGACGGGCCTCTTCTATTCATAGTCGCATTTCCTCATTTCTATCCATTGTATTCAGTAGCCCGTTTGAATCAATCCAGAATCCGTCGATTCAAACGAAGTGGATTCCTCTTAACTTCAATCCTAGACTGGATTGGACGTGCATTGGACAAACGGGATCGAGTTGGGATCAAGCGTGCAAAACGAGATGATGACGGGAGAACGGGAAGGACGGATCAATGGTTCCGGCCATTGTTTGCTGATGCGTGTCCACATCGCTCTCCCCTCCTCCTACCATCAGAAACCATCCTACCTCGGCGTGACGATGCCTCATTCCTACCCAGGAAACGTCTTGGTTCTTCTCCAGTTCACTACTTTCTGGGCCCTGTTGGATTTGGAGTGGCTGTGCCATACAGCTGTGCGAGCTGTTGCGAGCTCGACATGCTTGGGTGCTAATTTGCTGTAACAATGCTGTTGCATCAGTGTTGAAGATAGTCAGAGTTACTCGCTCAGAGTAACTACTGCTGTTATATGACATAGCTTTATTCTGGGTAGACACAGCCTAGATAATGTTGCATAGTATAAAGTAGTGTACTTACAAGGATGTACGCTACCGGATTACAACGAAGTTCCCCATCATTGGCCTCTTCCTTTTTTGACGCTCGTACCCATGGGGATTATTTCAACAGGCCCTCCACGTGAACCTTCCACGCACGCAGCGTAATTCTGAATTCTCCCTGTACTGTGTCCGACGATGCTGCTTCGTGCCTTGGGGGATTTCCTGGTCTTAAAATTATGTGAATATTGCCTTGATTCCGACAGTGGAAGCTGCCCCTCCTGCATGCATACATGATCTCAAGTTGTCGATTGTGCGGTTCGAGACTATATTTCGATAAATGTAGTTTTAATCTAACGCTGCGTTCAGCAATGGATGGTTCACCGACCCACAGTCTACCTTGGCCGATGCGTCATGATAGACTTTGATCAATAAATAATTGCATCGGAGGCAATCCGCGCTACCTACATTTTGACGTTTCAATCGCATATCTCCTGAAATCGTCTAGAAGGGCTGTGTCTCATCGAACACCTCGTCAACACTACGACAAGATGGGACTATTCAGTATGCGTGATGCTAATCAAATGAAGCTTGGATCTGCCGAATTCACGCCTCCTGCAAGAAAACAAAGACAGGTACGCAAACGCAACCAGACTAACCGCTACGTTTAGGGGTGGCCACTATCTACCGATCCAAGCAGCTTGTTCTTCTTCATCATTCCCTGTTGTTATCTCAATGGAAGCTGATCAATCGGGCAGCTCGGCGCGTGTGATCACACTGAATGGCCCGCACAATCAGCACTGGGCGCTTGGATCCTAATAACTCTAAGTCGCCGCTCCTCCGTTCCTATGGCGCTCACGCGCTCCTCAAGTTCTCCCAAGGGCGTCCGCTTCTGGGAGGCTCTCGTCCTTCACTCCTCGTTTGCTCTGACTGGTACGTGCCATTATCCCGTTTCATCCTGTCTAGCCGAAATATTGTATTATCTGTCGCCGTCGCAGTCCACACACGATCATGAGGTTCCACATCCACAGGTGCATATTTCTCGCTGTCTATACCGTTCCATGAGCTATCTTCACTTTACAGCCTCTTTGACTGGCGAGTCAAGCATCAACCGAGATTATAGCTCATCCAACTGCTCCAGTCCGCTGTTCTCGTCGCTCTTTTAGCTTGCCGACATTACTGGTAAACTTGTATTCGAGAAGCGCTGGCGAACAAAAATTTACTCTGCTGTCTTCTCCTCAGTTTGGGCTCGCTGCCGTTGAGAGTGAAGACCGTTAACCGTCAGCGCAACTCGGAACGCCCCACCGTGGAGTGACGAGGTATGTCCAAGCATTGTTGTTCCCAGTTCAGGCAAACTTAACGAAGTTGTCTCTATTTTTGAACAACGACTTCTTGAGGACTTTCCGAATTCTCCATGCGACTACACTTTTGCCGGGAACTCTAGTCAAGATGTAACAAGATTCACTCAAGACAGAGACGCCCATAGATTGTCTGCCAAAGACCGGAGACAAAACAAAGACGGCCGGGAAAGATGGAAGACGTCGAAGACGAACTTGAAATTTACTGATCAAGGAGTTGATTGTTATACAACACATCGCCCGTACACTTCTCCGTCATTATCTTACAACTGCCCCAGATCCCAAAATCCTTGGCCATGGTCGCCGCAAATCACTGGGAGATTGACCCCGAGAATAGATGAGTGGCCGCAATCACTCGGGCCATCTCGTTTGCGGCGGACTCTTTGATGTTGCGGAGATCTCCCGTAAGCCTTCCAATCACCCCCCACCCGGAAGGTAGTCGACGACGAAGAACATCAAAACGGGCTCGTTGGAACCCCTGTAAGAACCCGGCGCAACCTGGTGTACCGGTCAGCGACACATTTCATGCCGACGGGGGGGCATACCTGGCCGTTCCACCCGTTCCAGCCACTGCGAGGGCGGTTATCGAGACCTGCCTTCATGGTGTGGTTCGTGAATCTCGACAAAATAAAGTGTCGATTCTTGACGGTCTCGCGCGATCTGCCAGGCGTACATCAGAATTGGCAGACCAGGCGGGAAACTGGTTCATGCCGTCGCACTCACATGGTCTGCGCAGTGTCCTCCAGGGTCTGCGTGATGTGCATGCGAAAAGTCTCCCCGCCGGGGGTGGCCTGCACAATATAGAGATGAGATTTGCCGATGGTCAACACACAATGGGTGGCCGTCTCCCATTTCATGGCGATTATGTCGGTGTACATGATATGCTGTTACAGTTCGGCGGAAGTGATTGTGCGGTAGGTTTGGAGTGCTGCAGGTACGTGGTCCAAATACTTGGATGGTGGACACTTCTCCTGCCGTTCCTTAGATATAGTGTGCCTTCCGGGGCACCGTGAAGTCACGCTCGTGTTTGTTGCCCGAAATATATCAAGATTGACCCAGTGGGGCTTTCTCGAAACAACGTTCCATTTCATGAAGGGATCCCCGGACCTATTCACCGGCTGTCGAGACGGGAAGAAGCACCAAACCTAAAAATGTTCACCTCCCATGTCACTGTCCGACCGCGTTACGTATCTCTTGCTCGTCTTTTCCGACTGATAGCCTCGGAATCTGCGCGACTATTTCCCGACGTACTGCAAGGGGGGTTTTAATATACAATTTAAGCAAACTGATTTTATCAAAGTACCTTATTAGATCTGAATATGTTGTATTTTAACCCAGTCAAAGGGGTTTTACGCTGGGCTTGCCGGCACGGCCTCTGCCGACCTGTGCTCACGCACCTACCTAGGCATCCACGATTTTTCCTGCCATTCTAACCAACTGCCCGAACTTCCTGCTTTATCCATGGTACGGGTGACCTAGGTGCCGCTACCGACTGCGTAATTTGCCCCGGAGAAACACAACCATGTGCGTTACTTTTCATTATTCTCACTGCTTGTGGTGGCCAAATTCACGGACAAGCTTCACTCTTCCCCTCGGTTTTGGCTTGAATGGAAATCTCATTGAGCCTGGTATCCGTATCGACTTGAAACTTGCCGCCTGTCAATTCTGTGAGGTACTGGCGACATTCCCCAGAACGACCGGAAATTTCCCTTATTTTGGTGAGTAGGGATCGCCGCGGCCTCTATTACTATTAATCTTTTTTTCTTTTCATTTTCGGTCCACCCCCCTTGATATCATCGGCTACAAGAAAGATTTCGGCCTGAGCCACGGTCGGCCCTGGATCACTTACGGTAAGATAGAATACCATAGGAATGTCATATGCTGCCTCCCTTTGTACTGGTGCCATCCCAAAATCATGCCGGCCGATTAATGAATGAGACAATCTCAGATGAGTATCATATTGGATCAGTGCCGGCGCCGGGTCAGCAGATTGAACCAAGCTTGGGGAATATTATTATTGAACCTGTTTAGTGCTGTGGGCCTCTTGGGGCCCATGCCGCGCTTCCACTATAGCACATGAAGAAATTGGGAGAAGGGAGGAAAATGTAGGATATCTGCGACGGTCCGCGGCGACTGCCCATCATCGGTACCGGCCCAGGCTCCGCGTTGCCAAGTGTTTTTGACCAGCCCAACAAGGAGTTCGTTCTGACATTCCTTTTCCATCATTCGGCCGGAGGGCGGAGATCAGGGGCGGCTCAGGTTCACGTCTCCCAAAAGCCTCACGATACAAGCGGCACTATCAAAGCACCGTATTCCCATTTCAGGTTTGTCCCTCTGATGCTTGACCTCAGGGACGGATGCCCTACATGATCCACATCTGGGGGCCGGCCACCGAATCACTTCGATAACTCCTTGTTGGGCCGGCCAAAAATACTTGGCACGTGAAAGTGATTCCCCGGCCCCTGGCCTCCGCTCTCCGGCCGAAAGATGGGAAAAGAATGTCAGAACTCCTTGTTGGGCCGGTCAAAGATACTTGGCAGCGCGGAGCCTGGCCCGGTACCGATGATGGACAGTCGCCGCGGACCGTCGCAGATATCCTACATTTTCCTCCCTTCTCCCAATTTCTTCATGTGCTATAGTGGAAGCGCGGCATGGGCCCCAAGAGGCCCACAACACTAAACAGATTCAATAATAATATTCCCCAAGCTTGCTTCAATCTGTTGACACGGCGCCGGCACGGTGATCCAATATGATACTCATCTGAGATTCTCTCTCCATATTCATTTCTGCCGACCGAGCGACGAGGTCTCATTCATTAATCGGCCGGCATAATTCTGGGATGGCACCAACAGAGGGAGGCAGCATATGATATTCCTGTAGTTTATCTTATTCTCTCCGTAAGGGATTCGGGGCCGGCCGCAGTTGACATAATCCAGACCGGTGCGCAGAAGGTCATATTCCCTAACCTTCACACGGAGATTACCGAAATTTCGGCCGGCTTCAAATTAGATTCAAAATGTGGTCCGAAACTCAACAAATAAAATGTGCGCTGAAATGCCACCTTTCGGCTTATCGATCCTTATTGATGGGATCCCACTGGCTGGCGACGACATTTCAGCTCGAGTTTCGTGCAAACTGATTTTTCAGCCATTTGGAATCTAATTTGAAGCCGGCCGAAATTTCGGTAATCTCGGTGTGCTTGCTTCTATCCGCTGTCACAGCCGAGGTGATCCAGATATTAATCTGACCTTGTCACTCCGTATTTAAGTATATCCGGCGCAGGTCTCATTTTTGAATGAGCCGGGATGATTCTGGAATGACACCAGCACAAAGGTACCACGGTACCCGGAGGCAGCATATGATAGTCTATCTTATTCTCTCCGTAAAGGAGCCGGGGCCGGCCGCACCGACGGCACCGTGTTCCCATTTCAGGCTTGTCCTTCTAAGGCTCGGTACCATTTGACCTCACCATATGATCCATATCTGGTGGCCAGCCGTCCGACCACTTCGATAATCAATTGTTGAGCCGGTCAAATATACCGTATAATATCATTCAATTCGTCACAAGGGTACCTGACGGTTGGTCGATGTTTCACGTCACCGAGCCGGTTGACGAATATGTTGGATGTCACGGTCGCTCCAGAAAATGACTCTCAAAGTGCGCAAAATTGGTAAAAATATTCTATTGAAGCAAAAACTTGAAAATATACTCCCCTAGGCCAGTTCTGTGGCATTTCTCCATTGGAACTGAAATTTCTAGCCAAAATCAACGGAAATTAAGACGTAAAACATGCATAAGTGGCCATATCGGGTGGGGAAGGCCAAATGAGTGCGAAAATGATCAGAAACAGATTTCTGAAATGCCATTATCAATTTTAAACCGTCTGGGAGTCTAACGAATTTTTGGTGCTTGTCACGCTCAATCTCGGGGTTGACGAATTGGCTCAAAATGTCACACGTCACACCCCCTGTCGAATTGAATGAAATTATACAGTAGTTGGAGCCTGGGCCAGGACTGAGCATCAAGCTCGCCCCGGATCAAGTAAAAAAGACCATCAAGTCGAAGGGCAACCCCAAGAAAACAGAATCTGATATCCGCACACACAAGTCAGCGTGAGAATTAAAGCAGGAGATAGCATACAACGAGACGCGATTGGCGAGAGAAAGTAAAGATCAAATAGCGACGCGACCCATGCAGGATTCCGAGCTACTATTGATGTTCACGGGACTATCGTGGTGGAATTGGCACTCGGTGCCAAAGATGTCAGCTTCAACCCAAGATAAGTATCGGTTTCAACCAGGAAGAAAAAAAAGGAACTCAACTAGGAGCGGGATGGTGGCGTCGATCGCGCTAGCATATTCAATGCGCCGGGCGCCGTTCCGGCCGATCCCACGAAGAACACTCGCCGTGGCTAATTTCCGTTTATGGACTTCGGCACACCAAGTTCCCATCAATGATATGATCAGTAGTTTTTACGATTCCATAAGTACGATGAAGTGCACAGGTGCGAGCCATGTCAAGATGTGCTTAAAAGGTAGGTTGCAGTCTAGATAAAAGATCTTTTGAACCAGGCAAGTTAGACAGTTAAAAACATGTTTTGAATAAGACCACATGCCGCTCATCTTGCGCCTCGGAGGTTACTTCTCGGGGAATTCACTGAAATGGAGGCTTTTAAATGCCATTGATCAGAACACTGATGGGGTTTTCTGCTGAGTTCCATAAACGGAAACCGCTTGAATTCAATGCAATCACGGACAGAGAATGTACAAAAGTATAATCCTGGAGGTACACATTAATGTGGAAACTCTTTGGACCGGAACTGTAGAGCGAATAACACCCAGATACACATCAACAGAGTGCAGCAAATACGATAACGTCAAATAATGCTGTTTCAACAGGTTTAAACACCAGACTACCGAGGTGTGGTCTTAAAGATCCGCATACTCAACGCAACTCCCAATCCGGAGCCCGTGCACAGATACAGGTAGCCGAACTGATGGGATATCAGTGTCAAACCTGGTTCATCACTGTTCATCAACTGTCAGCCAAGCACAGATCTAGATCTCCAAGATGTCATCTGGCCTTGGATGTTGTCAACCAAGCCAACCAACATAGTTGTAAGTTGCCTTCAAAAACTCTGTAAACCAGAAGAATTTTTTATACAATATATCGCCCACATGTCATACTCACCGTCGGAAGTTCGGACTCATCCTAGGGATCACATTCAGGAGGACATTAAGAAAGAATAACACATGGTGTTGGGACCAAATTTTATCTGTCGGACTGATTCATTCTAGGCGGCCAATGCAGGGACAAGGTAGAGAAAATTCTCCGTAGGCCAAAGAAAGCGTATGCGCCGAAGCACGTGGAAAACAGTAGGAAAACCTCAAGATAAACGATCAAGCACTCAGTCGGCACTTGGGCAAAATAAAATGACGAGGAAAAATGAGGGAACGGTATCAGACGCTGTGCCGGAGAACGATAGAAGTTGTGGGTCGGTGAACGGCCTCAAGGGCCAAGACAGGTTTCCGCGATTCCATTCCACCCAGGTTAGCACTTGTAAAGGGGAGGCCGCCGCTACAGAACGGATCCGGGAGGAAAGGGACTTGTGTCTGGCTGCTGATGTTACAGGACCTGCGCTTGAGACGTGGGCAGGAAAATGGGTTAGCTGACATCGAGGAAGCACTGAAGATGCAGCGGATCATCCGGGCCGCGCTTATGTTTGGTGATGCGTCTTGACGTGCGATTCGCCACAAGAGGTGTCTGACGGCTGCTGGCAATTACTCTTGGTCGGAATGGATGCGGGTGTGCTTTACGCCGCTGCTCGGCGTCGAGCGCTCGAGAGCGACAACACCCTCTGCCCGACCATTTCAGGCCGGCGCTCGGGAGCAAGACTCGGTGCCTGCTGGCACTGCTGCGCGTGGCAGGGATTGTGCAAGAGGGCCGGCTTGTCCTTTCCTCCAACAGTGCCTTGGGGCCCTCCCCCCTCTGCACGCCCTCCATCCATCCTCGCTCTCCGGGCCCGAGTTCATGCATCTATCTCGTCTTCCCCACCAGATTGACCTCCTTCTGCACCGGCTGTAACTACCTGTGCAAGCTTGGGCAGGTCATCAGCGCCATCACTGCATGTAGCACGGCCAACACCCCTGCCTCAGCGTCCACGACGGACTCAACTACACCACGTCCTGGATATCCTTCCTTCCTTCCTTTCCTTCGCCTTCTACCCGCAGCCAAACAACGCGTCCATCGCCACCTTGGAGGATCCCACGGGCGCGGGCGGGATACGGACGTATCAACTATGGAGCGCATGGGGCCGTCGATTAATACGAGCTCCGCCATCCTTCTCTTTTCCTCCTCCTTCTTTTTGGTCGCGGCTGGACACTTCCTTTTGCCACTCGGGTCTCTGAAGTTGTAATTCTTTCGGGTGGGCCGCCAAAAATTCTCCCGTAAATCGAACGGCTTGGAAGCGGCTAGCCGCCAGAAGCCGAACCGTGGCAACACTAGGGCTCCGGTGGAAGCTTCGATTACCTTTTTCGGAGAAGGTACTCATGAGCTTTCTTCTGCAGCCGGACAATTAGTGCAATGCTCGCGGGCAACTTCAGCGACGGATATAATGATTGCGGGCCGTACCCGACCTATGTGAACGGCTTGACGTTTTACGGTGGGGATCACAGCATGTGGCAAGATGCGAGCACGTAGGAATCGGATGCGCTTGTGAAGCTTGGGGTGCTACAGCTTGCGTTTGCGTCGATGGACGCAACGAGGGATTGGTTCTCTTGGCCTTGGCATATTCGCTCCGTTCCCATAGCTCCCTTGTTTTCCTTCTCTGCTGATGAAGGAGAATATGTGGAGTGCGCGTACCGTCGTGGTCCTGCCAGCGCCCCCAGCAGTGTCCCCTGGCGATCCTCTCACACGTTGACGCCGCGGCGACCTTCCTCCCTGCGTGCACCGAGGCCTGACGGACCCCGCAGGAAGTGGGAATGCAGTGACAATAATGCTGATAGCGAGCGTGGGGGGTGGGCCGTTTGATAGCGCGGAGATGGCATCGATGGTTACGACCGGGGCAAGATGTATGTATCCGGATGGTCGAGCGCGGTGGGCTCGCCAGCGTGCATTGGCGCCTCGTGGGCGCACCACTTCAATTTTTCCGCTTTCTTCGTCTTCGGACCTGCGGGCTCTTTCTTCCACTTCGCGTCTGAATGTTTTACCGACGTATCCTTCACCTTCCACCGCACTCCTTATCAACGTCCTATCCTTGCATCCCCGAGGGTTGAGCCCACAGGACCTTTATGCTGGCAATGTCAGTACGACGCCTCCAATTTTGAATCTTGCGTGGTTTTCTAAGGTGGCCAACGTTTTTTCCACATCAACGCTGTTATATTTCCAATCGTTTACGATGACTTGGAAAAAATTGCAAGTTCGTGATCTTCAAGTCCTCGGCTGGTCCGTAATAGTGTATTCCAGCTTTACCCGGGAAAGTCCGTCGATTTCAGGTAAAGCCCACTCAACTGGGCGAATGTTTTCTTTGGACGAGCTGAGCCTGAGCGAGACGAGAGGCTTCGCAGTGTTTTCTCGCCAGATATGAAAACGGTTTCCCTCGCCTCTGGGAAGTTGAACTGTTTCAGGTACATGCCCGTCCAGCACAGAAGGTACCACTGAGAATTTGTGGGATTCCAGGATTTCATGGTCTCAAAAGACGACCAGGCGTACTACAAATTGCGGGGGTGGGTCGAACTCTCCAACTCGGGACCCAGACACCAATACCAGTCGTCCTCGAACATGTCAACGAATAATCCAGGTGGTACAGTCTTGCAGTGAAAATGGTGTCGCCCACGAGTCTTTGAAATATCCTCCTCCTTCTCCGCCACAATTTTTTCGTCTGAAATAACAAGACATCATCGAAATTACAGGCGCCGGAGTAAATTGCAAAGGCGAGCCCATGCCATTGAGTGCGTTCCTGTTGCTTCTGCCTTGTCTATCTTCTTCGCCTTCCTTTTCTTCATTATTTTCCCGCATGGCGCCGTCCCCGTCGGTTTTCTATTCGAGGATTCCACTGTGGAGCATATTTTGGGATTTGAGCTCGTCGGCGGACGTTGGGCAGATGCACCATCCGGCACCGGATGTCCACAACTGCGACTTGGTTTCGTGCAGCTGAAGCGCGGACCGGACCTGGTGCAGGTGGAAGCTGTATCCCCAATACGGACCAGTGATGTCTGCACTCTGGGTGGGATGTGATATGGCGCGGCGCATGGAGGGAGATTTCGAAGCGCGTATATGGAGTACGCCACAGCAGTGTACCCAGACAGCCACCAGTACGACTCCAACAGGCGGATCTGGAGTGAAGCCGGACGGTAGACGCCCGCATAGCCGGCCGGGATATCGATCTGCTTTATAAAGGGCCGAAAGCTGTTATGTCGGCGCTTAACTCTCTGTCTCTTCCCCCCCATCATCATCCATGGAAAGCGAAGCCCAGCCGGTGGCCGAGCTCGCTCAAAGCTCGAGCAACGACAGCCCTGAACCTTCCAGGTGAGCTTTGTCCCGTTATACGCATGCTGGATCAATAGCAGATTCTCATCTGGCCCTGTTCAAGGTATGGCGGCGGAATGTTCTGCGACTCGCAGCACTTCACTGTGACTGGCCAAACTTTTACCAATACCACAAACAACTACCCTAGTGGTCCGACGGTGCCCTCTGGCAAGTGCTTTGTTAATATCAACTCCCCGAGGAGGCTAAATATTACCCAGACTTCGAATGATTCCACTGGGGGACATAAACCTCAAAAAGAAATACGCCTGAATTGTGAGACCGGTTTTGTTGATCATCAGCCGCATGTTCGCGTGTATATTCCGCCAAAGTCGACCACGAAAAGTCAGGTGTGACTGTGGCCATGTACCAAGGGAACAGGGCAGAGAGGTGTGTTTCATCTTACTTTCCTGACGTTGCCTCCAAACGACCGGTGCAGGAGTGGCGCCAAGATATTGCAAGGTATATGACAGTTCGGCAAGTTCTATCCGGGTGTTCCCTACATACCAACTCGCTAAAAGACACACTCAGTCATCCGAATATTATCCAGGTTCGTGGGGCGGCGAGTTCGGGCAATATTCACGCCACCGTCTTTCACGATGGTGCGCCCTCCATAAAATGAGTCACTTCTAACATTGACTTCTTCATGGATTAGATCTGATACCTTTGAACATTTTGTGAACCTCTATCGACATTCCCATTTCTGTATGGTGTACATCTATGTGTGCTGTGTTTGTCCATTCACTGCTTACCCCATTTTTCTGGATACTGATGGGCCTGAAGACCATTGACTCGGAAGTACGGTGACTCGACCTAGTCGCCTAGGCCACTGACATGATTACAGGCAATCTCGGAGTATTTCCGCTCGGCCTTCCAACAATCCCTGGTGAGTGGGGTCTGCTGGACACACGATTGGCGTATAAAATTGCTGCAGTACGCGGACGAATGCACATTATGGATCCGTGGCTCAAGTGGTCGACTGTGCACGGACCTCATACAATCAAGCATCCGGAGTACTTTCATCGTCTGGATGGGATCACCGTTGTACCAGACCTGTTTCCCTTGAGGGTACCGTTGAACACGGAGGCCATGCAGGCCGTAGAGGCCATAGCCATCGACTGTCTGACCATACAACAATACCACCGAATAATCCATTGGAATCTAGCGCAGCCTCGAAGCATCTCCTCTTCTGCCTCCATAATCGTGAATTTGGGAGCAATACTTTACTGTCCTGCGACCAATCGGCTCGAAGACGCTGATAAGATTTCATGCTTTAATCCAAACATTGATGTGACTCAGTGGGTGACAATTCAAGGAATGAAAGGTGAAGTCACAGAGAATGGCTGGACACGGTATATTATCATGTCTGGACGACGATCTGCTCTGATCGTGTTTGATCTCAAGCTTCAACTGCGGTGATGCATCAAACAACACGCTTCGGCTAGGAATATGGCACAACCACTTCTGGCATCATCCGTGGCTCAGCCAGGCGAGTTACATTTTCAGTCGTCTCCGGATCGCGCGCAATGTTGAGAATTATGGTGCGGCGTGTTTAGCCTGTAACTTCAGGTATTCCATTGACTCACTTATTTCCATAGTGTACTTCGGGGGCATTAAATTTGATATAGCCTTTTCGGCGAGGACGGAAAATTGTCCCGCGGGCTTCCTATTTCTCTGCCCACCCTGGGACTTTCAAATTGATCCATCCTCTCTTGGCTGGCCGCACTGTCCCGCGTATTGGTCTCTCAATTCATCGGGTTCTCAGCGTCTTAGCATGGAGGATGCGGCACGACTGGGATTTCCTTCTCTGCAACTCACTACAACAGTGTTGGGGAAGTCCTGGGACGCGAGTGTCTACGCCGGACTCCATCAGTTCCACCAGGGCAAAGGTTTCAATCCGGCAAGCCAGGACGTCGCGCGGCATCTCGGTCACCCACTTTATGAATTGTCCAGTGAATTTGCCTACGGTACGTCGACCTTGCCAATTTTCCACCTTGACTAATGAATGCCACAAGTGGATGACGAGGTTGCTTCGGAAGACGATCGGGACCCACACAGCATGGACAACTTGGAGGATATGCACAGCTCACCTGGGCAGGATCATGGTTAGTAATACTCATCCAACTATTTTCTTGCATTAATAAAAATCACAAGTGCATGACAATAAAGACCATCACAACCCACTCAGTACCGATGACTCTAAGGATATGCGCGGCTCAGGTAGCGAAAATGATGGTGAGTAAAATTCATTCAGTGCCTACATACTTGGTTTATGATTATCTCTTTAAATTTCAGCGCCGCAGTCAACGGCGGGGACGACGAGCCTGAAATATCCTGTCTTCATCACGAGATACCAGTCTTTCGGACCTTCAAATTTAACTTAGCGTTGGCGCTGATTTTATTCCTCGCCTTATCATGGTTATATAACGAGGTGTGGTTGGGGTATGGCACATCTGCTGTGCAAAAGAATTCGACTATGGCTGCGACATGCGAACAGAGCTTTTGCATCCAACTCGGCGCTGAAGCATGAAAACTGTTAACAACTCGGCTGGTTGAAACATATACTTAGCCTGCAATATTTCGAGCATATCGTGATATGTCGTGTGGAATGGTTAAAATGATGATGGTTGATGGGAACTGCGCATGCCGGAATCTATAAACGGACATCACCCAATTTTCTGCATTTCCAGGTCAGAAGAGATCCAAGTGACCCACGGAGACATATTTAAATGTAGCAAATACTTGGCTGGAATTCTACGTTGGCGGCGAGCATTCAAAATGATCTTCACGACAATTTGAACTTGAAATTTCTTATCGGACCACTCTGCGCCATTCAGTACTAGATCAATATCACTGGCCATCGCCGATAGGCGAACTGACCGGGGGGCATCGTCAATGCTCGCTAGTTGTGACTCTTGAAAGCCAACAGACATCCGGCTCCCGAGATTCCATCAAGTGACGGAGGTTTTCATTTACACAGAATTCAAATGTAAGCTGTCACTCAACCCCATAACAACTATGGCCCGCTGTCACGGCAGAGCCCACTAACTGGTCAGCAGATAAATGGAAAATAGTAAAGCCTTGTTACTTGAGAATCTACCGATGCCATATTTAGGTAAGAGGGTCGAGCCCGGAAAATGTACAGACAGCATCCGAGTCAACTCGAGAGATGGAATTCGAATTGATGAATCATAGTATTGACTGGGCACAGGGAACCCGACTTTGTCGGGTTAAGTGTATTCCACTGAAGCACTTGGTTCAGTATCGCAACAGACAGAGGCACGGGATTGATACGAAGGGCAAGAAGTAGGCACCAGAACAACATGTAAGCATATTCAATGTACAGGATCAAAAACAAATGACAGACTGGTTATAATGCGCGCGCGAAAGCGATTGGTTAAATTTGGTGCTGCGCACACACAGACTAGTCATCGTATGCACGCACGCAGATGGGGTTACCGGCAAAGTTAAGGCCGTCGCGGGGTCTAAGACATAGATGAGATTATTATTATTATTGATCTCAATAAGGAACGAACTTACGGTGGGACCGTTAAAGTTGGGACCCGCTATTGGGGGCGCTGCTGGTGCTATGAACAAAATTCAAGGATCGAGAGTCTGCAAACTACGGTGGGTGCAGGAAATCCGATTAAACTGTCGTGGTAATGGGCCGTAATGGTAGACATGAGGGCAGAAGGGTGGCATTGGATTTATGAGTATAAAGCATGGGAGAGCCAAGGATCGGATGTAGCAGTGACGTCTCGCCCACAGAGCCCAATGTGACTTGAGGTAATGATATTTTTTTGCGCAGGGAAGCAACCAACGGCGAAAACAAGTCTTGAGGAAACCACAAGCAGCCTTGGCCAAAACAAAACACAAAATGAAGGGTAGGGATAGTCTCTCGTAGACAGACGGTTCGACAAAGCTTGACCTCGTACCTAGGCTTGTTGAAGGGTAGGGATGCCAGTGGACGGGTGAACGAAAGACGAGGAAGGTCGATGACGACGTGGCAATTGTCGTGATGTTCAATCGGCAATCTCTTCTCTTCATCGATAGGGGACTCGACGGAGGAATCATGCAGTCTGATGCAGTCAACCATCACTTTCAATGTGGCGGACACAATCAAGGCATCAATCAATCTGCCCTGATTTCAATCATTACACTGAAAATTATTGATAGGGCGCTATAGGACCCACTACCTAAAGTTAGTGGGCATTACATTCCCGTTACCGTAAGGTAAGGGTCATAGAGCTTAGCCAATATATGCTCAGTAGTTCATACAATTGTATTCTCGGTTCTCTGGAAAAGGTTGTTCAAAGATGGTCAAGAATTGTTCAGTCATCTCAGAATGGCCCCGTGAAGCTCCCGCCAAGGGTTGTCCGCAAAAATCTCGGAATTTGGGTCTTAAAGTCCTATGTTTCGGCATAAATCCTGCTTACCTTGGCTTAAACCAAGCGTTTTTTTGCGGGAAGTTTTCTTAGACCGTTAAACCGGTTTAAGCCAGTTTCACCCTGCTACTGTTATAAAATCCCATATTACTGACCATCACCATGCCATTAAACTATTTAAACCGATTCACCCTCCGTAAAATAATTGAGCCGTTTGACCCCTTTAAACCAGTTACACCAACTCAACCGTTTAAGCTGATTAAACCGATTAGCCACCCCTGGCTACACTGAGTCGAGCTGGTGGAGATCTGCAGGATACCAGTCCGAGGAGTGTGGCGCACTCTGAATGCTGAGTACACCGTGTTTGCTCGGGGAGCTGCAGGAGATGGCATGCCGAAGGTAGTGGCACGGTACAGTGTTCGCGCGGGCGGCTGTTGGAAGGCAACATGACCCCTCTGAAAAGACTGAAAGTCGAAGGACAGGTCAATGGTTGGTGAGAAGATATATGGCTGAGTACCAGTAGGATGAGTGGTGGCAACACCGTGAAGGAGATGGTGGTTTCAGACAAGCTCAAACGCCACGTTGCGTCGTATTTGGTTGGCTTCTTTGTTCAACCTTCGATGCCACCGTGACTTTGTGACCTCACTCATCTTTCTCTCTCACTTCATCTTCTCTGCTCTCCCCATGCAAAGACACTATCATACCAGTGCTTCCGTCTCGCTCCCCAGGTCTCTCAGCATTCAGTACATAGTGTTCTATCTCCAATTTCTGTCTGCACCATCCTACGTCGCCATCCTTCGAGTCTTGTCATGCCGCTGGGAAAATATTGGAATTTCCACCTTCAAGGCCAAAACAACTGGATCGGATCGCGCACATTCTTCAATCCTCCTGTTCTGAAGAACATCTAGGATTTGTTTAGAATTGATGTAGTGCGTGTTGCGTAAGGTATACTAGCAGTAACCGTGCTTCGCTACGGTGGGAATATTAAAATCTAACATTTTCATTTTTCCTGCTTGAAATTGCCATTCCTCGTCAACCTCTGGTTTACTCGTCGTGGCCTAGTGGCCTGTAACAACTATTCTGATTGCCTTTTAATTCATAGGTGAGCCCAGAACACGCCAGGAATATGCAGTGGCTCGGTACATTACATTATTGGTATTGTCTTTTCATATCTGGTCTGCGTCTGGACTGCTAGGTGATTATTTTGCCATGATGTGCTGCCTATATGACATTCCATGGGCATTCGCAGATTCAGTCAAACTGATAAGGTATATTGATTGTTAGTCTCTCGATACACAGTCTTGGCGCGGCGTCAATCCCCCTATTTCTACTGCAGGTCAACGCTGACACACCTATATGTATTCCACCTTCATCGTGCCATCCTTTGCGACCGCTTTGACACGATCTGCTCAATCGGTTTAATCAGCTCAATGGCTTAACTAAACGGCTCACTATCTTATCCCTCAACCTGGGGCTAGGTTGAGTTTCTTTAGAGCGATATCTGCCTTAAACAAATGAAATTTCTTGGGAAATTGGTTGAAAACGACTTTTTCTCCGTCTAACTTGGGCTTTTAGGGGAAATCAGGTCAAACCTGGCTTCTATTCTGATTTGGGTTAAATTTATCTTTCTTTAACGGTTCGCTGTGCTGAAGAAAGGAACCTGACTTTTGCTTAGGGTTGTCTTTTTCCCCCATAACACGCATTGATGTACTCTGAGGCTGATTGCCATACTCTGACCTCTCATTGGCGTACTCTAAGGCTGATTGCCACCCTATAACCACACATCGGTGCACTCTAACCACACTTTGATGTATTCTCACCAAATATTGGTGTACTCTGACCACACTGTGAGACTTTGGCAGGTAGATGTCCCAGCCAGCTAGGGTTTTCTTTTGAACGGGTTCCTATGACGTGCAAAAAATTTGGGATTTTGGGGCCCATGTATGTTAGATAAAATGGCTCAGTTGGGCACTGTAGAGTGAACAACTGTATATTGAAGTACCTGTTAGATAAAATAGCTAGAGGTACGAAATAAATGAGTAAGAGGTAAAAGGAAAGTAAGTAAGAGACAAACCTCAGTTGGGCACAGTAGAGTGAACAACTGAGGAGCGACTCGCAGTAGGTAGGCAATATAAGTAAAAGATGGTAAAGATGGTGGCGTCCGTGGATCTGCGGGGACCAGTTTACGTGGGTGGGCCCGGATGCCCACCCGCTGGATCTATAGAATTGGTGTTCGCGTCGCGATCTACACAGAACCTTCTCAGCTTTACACTGGTTGAGCATTTCAAGTTATTCAGTGGAAATATTGCTGAAAAATGTCCGTTATTTTCCACACTTTTTTACTGGAAACATGCCTAAAAATTTTATAGTACTTTTGTGACTTTACTGAAAAACTCTTAGGCCCTGTTCGGGATCCCAATTAACAGTCCAATTCCTAATTTTCCCTGCCAAATGTTCCGGCTCTAAATCCTAAATTTTTGTGTTTGGCGGGGAAAATTAGGAATTGGATTTTTAATTGGGGATCCCGAACAGGGCCTTAATTTTTTCACAAAAATACCGAAAAAGTTTTAAATTTTTCAGATATGTTTTCAGTGAAAAAAGGTCTGAAAAATAATGAACATTTTTCACCAATATCTCTGCTGAAAAACTTGAAATGCTCAACCAGTGTAAAGTTCTGTGTAGATCGAGATGACCCAGTTGACAGCTTGGACCGAGCAATTTGGGCTTATTTTGGGTATGATATTCACCAAACAGCCTGAGCGTTGCTCTTCGCGGTTTGCAATTTTTCATTGTCTACAAGCGGCTGCTGGGCCGCGAAGCAACACAGCATCCTTTTTCATTAGCTGTGAATGTTAAATCTGAGGGTTGACTAACATGCCTTATGACACAAGTTTATCTGAAGGATAAGTGATGCAAGGTAATTGTGCGGATGCGGCAGATTGCGGCCTGAGCTGAAATCGTGGCCGAGTTCGTTCCGTGGCTGGTTTGAAACTGCAACAGGCAACTGCAATGCAGTAGAATTAAAACAAATATTTAAGGATTGGTGGCCATGCACCCCTTACGGGCAAGGAGATTTTGACGCAGCACTGACGTTTGACGCATGCAACGTCAGTCTGCGTCAGTTGAATTTGCGTCAATGTTTGAACTTACATTTGCCGCCATCCCTGAGGCCTGATATCCCGTAGGCGTCTAGTAGGGTCCTTAGTACATCGTTTACAGCAATAAAACATACAGATAGTCATCGTTGAGGTCGTCGAAAACCTTTGACTAGATTCCGTGCAACGTCAATCAACGTCAGTAAACGTCAATGTGACAACGTCACAAACGTCACTGCGCCGATTTTCAACGTCAATCCAGCGCCTTGCAACGTCAATCATGCGCCTCGCAGCGTCAGTTGGGCCTTTTGTTTGCGTCAGTCTGCGTCAATCTGCGCCGGTTCTGCGCCGTGACGCAACGTCGATGTGACCGGTCCGCGTCACCTCAACGTCAACTTCAACTTTCTCTCGTTGCCAACGTACCCTCTGCGCCGGTGCTGTGTCGCTAATGCTGCTCTCTCTGGCACTACTGTCCATGGCACCGCCCATGGCTCTTCTTGGGCCCATACCCAGGATTATTCAATCTCTGGCACCACTCTGGCCGCGGCCCGCCCATGTCTTGCACTCGATGTCTCATGCTAAGCTTTGATGTCGAGCCTCAGATTCATGCTCGCACTGCTTAGTATCTTCTTTTGAAGGCATTGTCCTCCAACTCAACAGAGACATTCGATCTATGTTACAGCAATTCACGCCGCCGCTGCGGGATGTTGTATTGTATTGTTGAGGTTGATTGAATTTATCCTGAGTCTAGTTCCAAGATTTCCAGCTCCCAAACTCTTCCAATTCATTCCTCATGTATGCATATAGGCTCAAAAATGCCCGAGCAGCGATTTCAAGCTTCAGGATTGTGCGCCGCTAAACGTCAGTCCGTGCGCCGCCCTGCGTCAGTGCACAGCCACCCTGCGTCAATTGTACAATTGACGTTGACTGACGCATCCAGAGATGAATTTTGAGATTAATGTTGTGAACAACTGTAATAATGCTCTACATATGGCTGGTGACCACCGCAACCTCCCAATGTCGACCCTAACCAAGATATCCAGGAAATAGTGATATGGTTGGAAATAGTGTCTCAAGTGGATGGACACCAAAAACACCCCAGACCGCCAAAAGAGCTTCAATTGTGGGTGCCCCATATGATACCACGGTCAATACAGAAGAGAAATTTCAGCTTGAAGGCCATCCTTTAGGTCGGGCAGCCACCAGGAAACTTTCTAGCCTCTAGAGGTCAACCTCCACCCTGTGAGAGCTCCTGAGTGGTACAATTTGCTTCACTTTGCCAAAATTGAATGCGCATTATCCCAAGAGCTCAATTGTGGGCCGAATCTGGACTTCACCAATTGTGTGTGCCGGCCCGCGTCAATGGTGTGTCGCGCTGCGTTAGTGCACAGCCACTCTGCGTCAGGATTTCACTGGAAGCTGACTGATGCATCCAGCAATGCCATTGTAAATCAATGGGTAAATACTCCCTGGTAAGATACAGAACCTGTTATCTGAACACAGGATGAGTTATTGACGAGATATTCGGCTCGGGAATACTTTGCGGGCCAAACGGACGCATTTTGACTGCACGGCGAGGCCGTGAAAATCGTGAAGCTGATGGGGATTTGACTGCAAATTCACCAAGATTATATAGGCCTCTAGATATGTTGGCGGACACAGGTTCCTTGCCTTTTGTTTACAGGCATTCCAAGTGCCCAATTAAATTCCGTTAATAGACTATAGACCGACTATTCTGTTGAAAAGCTGGGCCCAACAGTACGCATTCAGTCCGCCATTCATAGTGTCCCCGACTTGAGTATTCTCCGATATTTGATAGTCAATTTGATCAACTCAACATGACTCTCAACTCTGCCTGCGCCGCCAATGAGCCACTTGGCGCCATTGCTGCGTCGCTGAAGGCCGCTCGGCCCAGTCTCCTATGCATCACTGTCCATGTGCCTATGGATTTATCTCACTCTTGAAATTATACAGTGTCTGGCCCCTTTGGGTGCCCATCTCTCGCACTCCGCTTTCTATGGTTGAACCTCACTACGGGCAGCCGTTCTCACCTCTTGTAGGTGTATTGTGTTGCGGATTGTATTTCAGCGTAATTGCAACAGGTTAGAACTCTCTCTATATGCCGATGAACAATTCCCGCCTCCATGGCCTCAATCGGATGTCGTATCGTTGAGTTGTCTCTGCAGGTCTCCTTTCAGCATTTCCGGCTTCAAAGCTCATCCAATTCATTACTCGCGAGCAGACATTAAATTGAAAGTCTTCCAGCCGTGCTGGCGAGGCTGCACAAACTGTGTGGCCGATCTGCGTCAGTAGGTGCGTTGCTCTGCGTCAGTGCATAGCCACCCAACGTTAGTTGCATATTGACGTTGACTTATGCATATTTTGGGATTGATGATTAATGGACTAAACAACTCTCCAGTGATATCTGGTGACCAGTTTTACTCGCTAATTTCCCCCTGAACCAAGTTCTTCATGAAATGATATTTTAATCAGTGTGTGGTGTACTGGTGCCTCAAAATCCCAGACTCCTGCGTCGTCGGTCCCTCTGGGGTAATAGCTTGTGGGAGCGCACATACCATACAGAAATGAGGCCGCAACAGATTTCGAAGTGCATGCAAGATGTCGTATGGATTAGGGCGGTAGCCACCTCTGAGGCTGTTGTATACAACACGATCTAGGTATCAAGCAGCGCCAGTGTGAATTGCCAGGCAAAATAACACGTAGAATTACGCAACTAAAACATCTGGATCTGACCCGCGCAGTAGCCATTAGAAAGAAAAACAGGATCTGCGGGTATCAATGCAGTGGATGAATGTTTAAAGGCAGTGGGAGGAGAAAGATAACAGGGCTATTCAGCGACAGTAATCTGAGTACAGATCAAGTGCATGGACTTGCACGCACCTCATCCGCAAGACTTCCACATAACATGTTTTGACACACGTCGACGCCTAAAAACAGCTTGCCTGCTCACGGGAATGCAAAAAATAATTTTGAGAACCCCGCGCATCGCCAAGGGCGTGGCACACGCGATTTGCTCGCCGGAATGCAAATATGAGCTACGAGGGCCGCAATCGACACTGAAATTGCCACGCACGCGGTGGAGATTACTTTTGGTCTTGATTGTTTCTTTGCCTGGCTTCATATCTAGATT
>JARJLF010001000.1:0-110437 GCA_029378395.1 Mycena leptocephala
CAGCAGACCGGGGTTCGACTCCCCGCGCCCAGACTATTTTCTTGTGAAGCAATTTTTCCTCGAGACTTGTAGCCCGTACACGAGATACATGGGTAGCCACTGCTCTCTGCATGTCTCTACTGTTCAACTATATGCTAAACCAGACTGCATAAATCATCCTCGTTTGATCTGAATCTTCCGGCAAATTCCCGGACCGTTGTTTGCAACAGCCTAATGTTAACGTCCGGACATTTACGGATGTCTAGGATATCGGATTCACTTCGGATTTACACAAAGATTTGTTTTGAATTCAGAACACTCAATCGTGACCCAGTTTCCAGCAATTCACTGCGACTGAGCGCACCCAACTAACGTTCATCCGAACCTCCCGGGAACTCCCTCAGAGAATTTCATTCAATCCAGGACACTCGAATATATGCTTTTTCTTCAGCCATAATACCAGAGCGGGTTTAAATTTGGAGACTCTTGCGTTTTTCTACACCTCCTACACTCAAAATACTGGCCTACTACAAAAATACACCATTTCTCACGCTGCTAACTTGGCAGAACTATACAGGCTTTTCTGGCCATCTCTGAGTATTCATTCCCCCCATGCATGTGTGATTTGTTTCAGATTTTGTGGGCCTCTACTTCCTGGAGAGGGCCCGCCGGATGCTGGGGAGGAGGCGACGAGGAGGAAGGAGTTGAAAATCCAACCACGCCGCTAATCACGTAATGGGAACAGCGCCCAGCTAAATTATGTCGCACGTTGAGCAACTTCTTAATATTCCCTCTGCGTTCCCTTCTAACTAACTCCTAAACCTCTGTTACTTCCTGCGTTCCCTCCTTTCTAATCCGGCGACTATCGTTCAATTAACCGTTCTTTAGACAAATGGCTCCTCGGCTGTGCTATTCCCCTATATATCTATCTCCTTTCGATTTTCCTCTGCTATTGCTCTTCCTTTTAACTCCTTTTATCCCCAATTTCGAACGACGTCAAACACTGCATCTTCATTTACCGCCGCCCTGCTGACCTATGCGCAGTATTTTCTTGACAAGGCGCAGTTGCTGCTGCCTACAGCGCAGCCTGGTTCTACTCATCTGGCCAAGAGCCACGTAGTCCATCCCCAACATATAAAACGGCGCGCCGTACATTTCGAATGTCAGTTTTCCGTTCCGCCCTCAAAGTCAGCTCAAGTGATTAATTCTCGCTCTTATCTGTCAGTGATTCAGTCCACTGCTACTGAGGATCTTGGGCTCAACTGAAGACTGCTCTCGAATTTCCGGGTTCTTTTCATGCTGGCACCAGGTGAATAATGTCTTCAATTACACAAGTCTTATCAACCTTCTCCCCTCCATCGCAAATCATTCTAATCTCTGTCGAAACTATCTTCAAGCTCTCCTGAACTACACTCGGGGATCGAGCCTCGCTGTTTCATTCTCTGCGCTCGTCCAAGTTTCACCCTCGGACTTCCCTGAAATCGTGGTGCCAGTTTTAAGCAAATCAATCCGTGTTCGATTGGTCTCGATCTGTGATCATCTGTCGAAATCTCCTCCCATCTGCGCCTTCTGTTCGCCGAAGGACTCCTAATGCGGGGTTCGACATCAAATATGTATCGTATTTTCGTACGCCGAATTGATAATATCTGTCCCTCCATATCGCAGGAGTACTGTCGCTGCCTCCCTCCCTCTGTGCCAAGCGACGGGCGTGAGTAATCTGATTTTATTCTGCCTACCTGCCTACCTATTTTGTGTTGTGAGTGTGATTTTACCAACAAAACAATATTCATAGCTCCATTCATCTCAAACCGGAGCGAAGCGGAGGTTCGTTTTGTAGTATTAGTGATCCGAACGCGGCACGACCGCCACGTGGCGCCAATCTCTTGCTCCGATCTCTCCGCCCAATTTACGCCCATTGCACGCCGCCCTTCATTGCGCTTCAACGTCGACGCCGTGATCGTCACGGCCGTGCTCCGCCGCCCGCTCGCATCGTCTCCAATCCCGTTGCTGCCTTTTGCAGCCGCACCCCATTTGCGCGTACCCTCGCGTACCTCAAACTCTGCGCAACATTTGCGTATCACCGCCTTGCCACCTCCCAGCTCGCTCTGCGACTCGTGCGGTTCAAACCTGCTGCCGTCGCGCTGTTCTTCCGATCAACTCCGTGCCGCCTTGTTAATCCCCGTGAGTACCTCCTCTCGCCGCTTCTGCCTAGTCATATGCTTCCCACGCTACGAGAGGGCGTGGTAAATATTGTGCGTGACCCCAGATGTTATCTGGCCGACCCCAAAATTTGGGGGTGTCTTCTACCCCATCCAAGGGTGTGGCTGCCGATGACCCAGTGTTTTTGGTGTGAGTGGGGTAATTTCCCGCCAATCAGCACCCGACCCTGAACAGTGAGGATCCAACAGCACGGCCCGAGCAATTCTCCAAGCGCTTCGGTTTTTTTTAATGAAGCGTCGAAAGGTTACATACATTGTGCAGTTGGCAATAACACATTTGTCGAGTTTTTTAAATCTCAGTGGGGGTGTGGAGCTGGAGCATGCTGGAGCTTCGTTTTTCTCATTGCTAGTACATTAGTAACAGGGGTTTATACCCGCGGGGTCAACAATATGAAGGGGCGATAATATGCGATGGACTGAGCGAGGTTAGGAGAAACGCGCGCCAACCCTACCGTAGGTTCAATAGAGCCCCACGGTCGACCCTACGACCTGTTTTTCTCCTAATAACCCTAGAGCCCGATCCGTGGGAAGCCTCCAGCACCTTCACGAGAGTAGATCGGATTGCTCAAATATTTTTGACCACTATCCGTTCATAAATCCAGTTGTTCAAACCAAATAGAAACCCCGACGATTGTGGTCCACACACTGTTCGTCCCGAAAAATATGAAACGCACAGTTTATGTCCGCTGAAAACTCGTGGAACGCAGATGTTCGATGTCGAAGCTTATGGAAGAAGCCACAGAGATCAAAAGTACTGCCTCAGGAATAAGACTCCACCGCCTTATAATATCGAGCAGAAATGTACAACGCACCAACGTCTACCACAGAAACCGTCCACAGTGCAATTCGCACCATCCGCACTCGGGAATACATTGTGGGGGCATATCAAATGATGATCTGGTCGCAAATTAAGAACTGCACACGCAGAACGGACGGATCAAAAGTCAAATGATTGGACAGGGAAACCAGGGGAACGGACATTGATAACGGTTTTCCAGTGGCCGAGAATTACCATCACTCTGTAACTGCGGGACACGTAGAAGGGGAAAATTGGTGCGATATTGACAGTCATGATCATGTCCAGCACGAATTGCATGGTGGAAGAAAGGAATAGAACAATCATGGCGCCGAGCATGATTTGGAGAAGGTGGACTGCATGGGATGGTCGCTAGGTACAGAATGAGGCTAGAGAGGAGACAAATGTTGGTGCAGCGTACAAGGCGACTTTCATATATACAACGCCAAAGATCCCTGGGAGAAGGACCCCATGTCAGATATAACGCCAGGTGATATGAGGACTATTCACCATAGAAGGTAAACCCAATGCTGCTGGGTATTGCAGTATCGCGACTCGGATACAAATCCACAAAAAGACTTGGACATGCCAGATAAACGAGGGAATGCCATCCGACGCAAGGAAGTAGCGTCTCCCCTATTTATTACTCACGCTGTGCCTCAACAGTTCGCGGGTTGCTACGGGATTCTGATACCCACCCGATCTTGACGTGATCGCGGCAAATGGGCAGGGCAGATGATTAGTATTTTGTGAATAATCCTGTCGATGAAGGTGGGGCAAGGGTGGAAATAAATTCTGAGGTAGACATGCCAGTGACAGTTGTGATATTTAGGGTGAACAGGGTGGATGATCGGTGACGAACCTCACAGATCATCGAGATGGAAAATACCGAGAAATGCAATCTTGTAGGGTAGAAAGAACATCAAAGTGGAAAACCATAAGTATAAAATACAGGCAGATCTTCTACCCGTGACCATGAAGTGGAATGGGCTGATTGGTGCCGATGGCTGCATCACGCCCCCCGGCAGCGAAGGAAGGGCGATGATCCATCTTAGCAACATCAGGGGGGAAAGAGGCCCCCGGTCACTACCTATGAACTCCGTCCGCCACAAGTCGAAAATTTCGATTGATTTACTCTATGAAATTTGGCGCTGTTTTACTCTATGTCGGACCGACTTTTTGGGGCGGAAATTCGATATTTCGTCTGCGCCTCATTGTTTGACCCTATTAACCGAGATTTCGGTGCATCAGCGCTTGCGACAGATTCTGAACCAAAATTTAACACATGAAGGGACAGTTCTGAAGAGAAATTTACTCAAGTCTTCACTGATATGTCCCCAAATTTCCGCGGCTGAGGCACTGATTTATTGTATGTTGGACCGATGCCGCCTCTGAGGAGGCTGTTTTTACTCCATATTCCGGACCGAAAAAACACCGAATTTTGGCTTTGATTTATTCTATATACAAATTTCGACGCAGTTAAGCAAGAAACGCAACCTTGACGCAACCAGAGAGTTATCAACGCAGACAAGCAACAGACAAGATTGATCTTTGAAAACCCATTTCGACAGCCTCACCGCCAGATTCTTGTCCGAAAAGGCCAGATTTTCAAAAAACCGCCAGATTTCAGGACTCACTGTCAGATTCCAGTGGTTGGGCCCTTTGTAATGGAATGTGGCACCACATTCTCGGATTAGATACCTATTCTATTGCGCAGCACGTAGCAGGAATTGAGGCTCACATTGAGGACGGCATCTGGAAGCTATCTGGAGCTATTCCAACCAACTTATCAACAAGTCCATATTTCTTTTCCCCGCCTGACGGCCAACCCACCCTCCCTGCCCTAGGTGCCGGCATGACCGACCCGAACCCCCTTGCGATAAACTGCTGACTCTAGCGTTGTCTACACTAGGTGTGATGAGTCTGACGAAACATCTGAAACTGATACCACTGAGCCGGTTCGAACTTTCGCGGGAAACCAAACCGCGAACAATCCGCCTACTATATCGTAGCCGCACTTTCAGAAGAGGTTGCTGTGTTTGGCAATGCGGTGCCGTAGGGTACGGTAAAAATGACGCGCACTGACGCGGACTGACGTGGCGGTGGCTGTGCCATTGACGCGGCATCGGCGCGCCAGCCATAACTCTTCGTCAAATGCTCAATGATCATAAATTCAAGCCGGGGCTGCAGTTTCTTATTGTAATACATCGTTTGGACACAAAAAAGCCGATTCCAAATTTTTGTCAGTCATCACTAATTCTGGTTCAGTTCGGGCCCATGCGGCCAACCCCACGAGGCTTAGAGGTGGTACATGTAAACTCAGCATCGAATTTATTGTTATTTCATCGATGTTGAAGCTAATTCCAATTCTCCATGGTTGCATTACCTCTTTCAACCGAAATTGACTTGCTGTAAACAAATCATAAATCATACCCTCAAATTGGTCAGTAGAGCTGACTTGACTCTTAGCTACTCGTTCCCATTTATCAGCTCTGTTGAAAATCACGGTTGGCTGGATCCAAAATGCTTGCTATGGTCCCTCCTTGAAGCCTATTTTTATCATGATTCATGGTAAGTTGCTGGATCTGCATTCAACGCTTGTACAAGTGAGATGGTGTATGGATGTCGATGAGCCGCCAACAACCATTGTTGCTGGGTGGACTCTTGGAGTAACAGTCGATCTCATTTCAAGGTGGCATTCAAAAATCAATCCGATGCACCGGTATTGCGTCAACGGTAACATTTTCAACCGTGAGTATGAAGAATTGTGGAACTTGAAACAGAAAGGTACCGGATTCGAGATGCTATGAAGTGTGCGCTATATGCGGAGCTTACGTGGCGGCTATGAGGAGACTGTAGTACTCTGCGATATTTCAACGACCTCCTCACAATGTATCGCAAAAAGCGTTAGCTTGAAACCGCTGAGCCACAGAGTGTAGTAACTTTGCATGGCACATCTGATGTAAAGACATCCTTGCGACGTCAGGCGAGGCGGAACCCTCACAAAGGTGATGTGCCGATAAACTACATATAGGCCATCTCAATAAAGCGCTCATATCTATGCTGCATCGCTGCATGGGTGACGCGGCACGCAGCAAATGTGCAGTATTGCCAGTTCAATTGCAACAAAACCTGTGGTTCTGTGACGACTGACGTAGAAAGTTATGCCAAGGTGCACTACCATGCCCGGATGAAACAGGGATCTATAAAGGAGAACCATATAACTGAAAGAATATGTACGGAGCTAGTATTTGATTGTAGAGTCACTGAAGCCAATTGGACATATCAGGCAATGAATAATCGCATGTAAGAGATGGATGAAAGACCTCTTGACATGTCTTCAGAGATTTTGGCTACTGACCGTCAGTCCGTGACAATGAGTCACTATTAAGCGCTCAACATGCGACCAGACTCAACCAATTGGTCGTATGTAACTGCCTGCCCTAAAAATTCGAGGTCATTGCCAGATACGTAGAAGCCGTCTGACGCGGCAGCAGCGCGTCAATTTTGGATTCAGATATTGTTGCCCAAAGTATTTAAAACCGTTTCACAGGGAGATAAGAAGTTACCGACCTAGACAAACTGAATTTCTGTTTCCATCCGGAATTTTCAGTTATGCAGCTAGAAGATATAAGTTCGTTGACATATTTCTAGGATTGCAAACGAAATACATATTTTTCGAGGATGAGAAATCGCTGCAAGAAATGTGGTCGGTAACTCTCATGTAAGACCTGTGTTAGGCAGAAGTAAAGATAGATCAAGTTATCATCTATTCGGTGGGTAGCCATCGACTCGGCAGTAGTAAACGCTGCAGAGATTTCGAACATGGAACTTGCGGCTCGGTTGAATAAGGTGTGCAACAACTGTTTATCAATCAGTATCGACAGTGATAAAATCAACAAAGCACCGCGTCGTCACCTATACAATCATCCAGACGCTGACTACAAGCTTCAGCACGGTGCCTACTCAACATTACATACCGAACAATAACAAGCTAGAGTTCAATGTCCAGTGGTTGAGTGAAGGTGCTCAGTTGTGACATTATTTACCTTGTGTTGCGGCGACATAGAAGCGATGCAGTGGTCATATATTGTGCAGGAGTAAGACGGTACTAATTTGCAGTGGCCGAGCGTTGACGCGGCAGCAGCGCGCATTGACGCGGCGTTGACGCGGCAGCAACGCGCAACTAACGCGGAGTTGCCGCGCTAAGTTCAATTACATGAGCGGTTTATATTCCTTCAAAGTGAGCCGTGAGTAGTGCATTGTGGATCCTCAAAGTCAACACCCCATCACCTCACAGTCGGGTGCCAGAAAAACCACAAACCAGTGACTGATCACCCAAAAACTGGCAATTTTGGCCCATCTATATTACAATCGAACACCTTTGACTCGAGTCAAACTTGATCCGAGTCAACCCGAGCTCCGAGAGCTGGCAAATGATGTCACTTGCTCCAACGCTCCACTGAAACCGTCGAGATGCCCAAATCTCCACTCAACTGTTAGATTGTTCTTTTTAAACTGTACAGATGTTGAGAACATAGTTATTTGAAGACAAATGTACCTCCAAAAGATCGTATGAACATACTCTGACAGTCCAATCAAGGGCAAATAACTTTGAGCATGAGATAACTGCATTTGTGAAATGAAGGAGGGAGAACCCTTCAAAGAGAGAGCTGTCTGTGAACTTGAAGTCCCATTGTCCCAAAAATTATCATATTTGGTGGCAGCATGCGCGGGAAATTGAGTTAAAAAGATCAGAATAATTGCCACGGGCCACCAGGTTGCAACGAGTCAACCGGAGGTTGACGAGGAGCGGCATTTTCATTCCGAGTCAACCAGTAAAAGAGCAAATGTTATCCGATTTCACTGTTCCTACCGTAGCGAAGCACGGGTAACTGCTAGTTATTATTAATTACACATTCTATTAATCTTCAATAATTGAAGGTAGTCCTGCGGACGCTCATTGCGTTGCTGTGGATGTGAAATAACAAGTTTAGTCCAAACGTTTGGGATGCCGCGTCAATTGCACAGCCACGCCGCGTCAGTGCCGCGTCAGTCCGCGTCAGCCCGCGTCATTTTCTCCTGACCCGGGTCACCCGGTGCCGTAGATGCACGTGATGTACCGCACTTGATTCTCCATGTGTTGTGTCCGTCGCATCTGAGCTATCCCGGTGCCAGCTGGTCGTTATTTTGCTGCTCTGATCGTTCAGCATCTTCCCCTTTTTGAAATTGAAGGATGTAGTTCTTGACCCTTCGCCGTATGTAGGGCTACTGGATGTGGCGATCCGATACAATGTGTGTGCCACACGCCAGACAATTCCGATATTTCCACCACTAATAAAATATCAATGCCTGGTTGATGAGCACATGATTGAGATTTACCGTAAGAGGGATACAAGCGGTGGGCAAGAGTTTACACCCAAGACAGCAGGTGCTGTGACTTCGTGGCGTGCCAGCTCTCCCAGCATGTCACACGTCCCTTTCTGGACCCGCTCGTTCGGAGATTCAAGCAGTTTGGCTACACATTCTAACACATTTGCGTCCACGGCCGCCTGTGTGCCTCGGAATAATCTGGAGATCCGATACAATGTCTGTGCTGCACTCTCGATATTCTTGAGATTCCCGCTGTTAAATCAAAATCAACATTTGACCCAAGAAATTTTAATTGACATTGACCTCAAGAGGGATACCAGGTATCCTATGGTCGCTTTCGTTGTGGTTTCGTGGCGCGCCAGCTCTCCCAGCATGTACCATGTCCATTTCCGGACCTCATCGTTCGGTGATTCAAGCAGTTTAGCCACGCATTCCAGCACCTTTGCGTCCAGGGCCGCCTTCGCGCCTTCGGGCGATGTGGTGACCCGATACAATGTCTGTGCTGCACTCTCGATATTCTTGAGATTCCCGCTGCTAAATCAAAATCAACATATGACCTAAGAACATTTAATTGACACTGACCTCAAGAGGGATACCAGGTATCCCATGGCCCCCTTCGTTGTGGTTTCGTGGCGCGCCAGCTCTCCGAGCATGTACCATGTGTGTTTCCGGACCTCATCGTTCAGAGATTCAAGCAGGTTGGCCACGCATTCTAACACATTTGCGTCCACGGCCGCCTGTGCGCCTCGGAACGATCCAGACATCCGATACAATGTCTTTGCTGTAGTCTCGATCACTTTGATATTCCCCCCGCTAAATAAAAATCAACACCTGGTTCAAGAACACTTCATCGAGACTCGCCACAAGAAAGATAACAAGCATCCCATGGCCGCCCTCGTTGTGGTTTCGTGGTGCGCCAGCTCTCCGAGTATGTACCATGTCCATTTCCGGACCTCCTCGTTCGGAGATTCAAGCAGTTTGGCCACGCATTCTAACACATTTGCGTCCACGGCCACCTGTGCGCCTCGGAATGATCTGGAGATCCGATACAATGTCTGTGCCGCACTTTCGATAACTCTGACATTCCCATCACTAGATAGAAATCAACACCTGGTTAACGAACACTTAATTGACACTTACCGCAAGAGAGATACCAGGTAACCCGTGGCTGGCCTCGTTGTGGTTTCGTGGCGCGCCAGCTCTTCCAGCATGTACCAGGTCCATTTCTGGATCTCATTTGGTGATTCAAGCAGTTTGGCCACACATTCCAACACATTTGCTTCTACGGCCGCCTGAGCGCCTTGCGGCGAGGTGGCGATCCGATACAATGTCTCTGCTGTACTCTCAATGACTCTGAATTTCCCGCCGCTATAAAGATCAACACCTGGCTCAAGAACACTTAATTGAGACTTACTGCAGGAGGGATATCAGGTATCCGACGGCTGGCGATGTGGTTTCGTGGCGCGCCAGGTCTTCCAGTATGTCACACGTCCATTTCCGAACCTCCTCGTTCGGTGATTCAAGCAGTTTAGCCGCGGATTCTGACACATTTGCGTCCACAGCCTCCTGTGCGTATCGGGACGATCCGGAGATCCGATACAATGTGGCTGCTGCAATCTCGATAACTTTGAGATTCCCGCCGCTAAATGAAAATCAAAACCTGATTCAAGAACACTTAATTGGGACTCACTGCAAGAGGGGTACCAGGTATCCCACAGTCACCCTCGTTGTGATTTCATGGCGCGCCAGCGTTTCCAGCATGTCACACGTCCATTTCCGGACCTCCTCGTTCGGTGATCCAAGCAGTTTGGCCACATATTCTAACACATTTGCGTCCACGGCAGCCTGTGCCCCTTGGAACGATCCGCAGATCCGATACAATGTCTCTGCTGCACTCTCGATAGTTTTGAGATTCCCACTGCTACATACAAATCAAAACCTAGCTCAAGACCATGTGATTGACACTCACTTCAAGAGGGATACCAGGTATTCCACGGCCTCCCTCGCTGTGGTTTCGGGGCGCACCAGCTCTTCCAGCATGTGCCGGGTCCTTTTATGGACCTCCTCATTCGGAGATTCAAGCAGTTTGGCCACGCATTCTAACACATTTGCGTTCACGGCCGCCTGTGCGCCTTCGAACGATCCAGAGATCCGATACAATGTCTGTACCGCAATCTCGATGACTTTGAGATTCCCACCGCTAAATAAAAATAAAAACCTGGCTCAAGACAACTTAATTGAAACTCGCCGCAAGAGGGATAACAAGCATCCCCTGGCCGCCCACGTTGTGGTTTCGTGGCGCACCAGCTCTCCCAGCATGTAGTACGTCCATTTCCGGACCTTCTCATTCGCCGGTTCAGCCAATTTGGCCACACATTCTAGCACATCTGCGTCCACGGCAGCCTGCGCGCCTTGCGGCGAGGTGGCAATCCGATACAATGTCTCTGCTGCACTCTCGATAACTTCGAGATTCCCATCGCTAAATCAAAATCAACACCGTATTCAAGAACACTTAATTGAGACTCACCGCAAGAGGGATACCAGGTATCCCACAGTCGCCCTCGTTGTGATTTCGTGGCGCGCCAGCTCCTCTAACATGTTACACGTCCATTTCCGGACCTCCTCATTCAGTGATTCAAGCAGTTTGGCCACGTATTCTAACACATTTGCGTCCACGGCAGCCTGTGCCCCTTGGAACGATCCGCAGATCCGATACAATGTCTCTGCTGCACTCTCGATAGTTTTGAGATTCTCACTGCTAAATCAAAATCAACATTTTACCTAAGAACATTTAATTGACACTGACCTCAAGAGGGATACCAGGTATTCCATGGCCGCCCTTGTTGTGGTCTGGTGGTGCGCCAGCCCTTCCAGTATCCAGCACATCGCTCTGCGAACCTCTGCGTCTGGCGAGCCAAGCAGGTCGCCGATAAGATGCAATCCAAGTGAATCCGTCACGGCGCGTGCCTCGTCCTCGGATTCGACTCTCGTCCGAAGCTGCACGAGAATTGCGCTCTTCGTGGACGACGATACATAGTTGTAACTCCAGGATCAGTCAGCCGGAGCGCTTGAAGGTAACAATCAAACACCATACGCCAGATAGCTTGAGTAAATCTCCATAGTCTCTTTTGAGAGTGGGGTTCCAAGTTGCGCTCTGATAAAGGCCAATGCGTCACGATGATACAGCAACCTCATCAACGGCTTCGCGGCTGCATGTAGGTTGATGTTCGGACCGACTGGGTTCCTGTCCGACCACCAGCTAAATACGCTGTCGAGGGTCGGCTGGCGTGTTAATGGGTGCATGGAAGGGGAAGTGGAGAGAACGGTCCAGAGACGGGCAGAACGGAAGCCTCGTTTTTGACCGATCACTATTTTTGGGTTTTGCACAGTCTGACTTCTGGCCGCTGTAACGTACAGCTATTTGCCACTTCGGCTCATATGGCTGTTTCTATTATTTACAAGCGGCTGCTCGGCCGCTTCGCGGCCTCGCATCCCCTTCCGTTGGGCGCGACATTCAACTGTGGAGGTTGCTGTCTCGGTAACCCAGACATTCTGGTAGCATCCGGCCCGCGTTTGATCCTTGCCACGCGAGTTTCATTTAAAAATGAATATATACAGCAGTCGCCGGCGCTTCGCGCCGGCTCCCTAATTGTGGACATTCAAATAAAAAGATTTTGGACAATCAATTACAATAAAAGCTCTTTCCATACAATATTACTGGTAGAGGTGGAGTCATCGTCCTCGTACTTCAAAATAAGCACGTTCTCGGAATCAGGAACGCGGGTCACAGCTGAACAAAGCTGTCCATGTGAAAAGTTCGACCTCCTCAATCTAATCCTAATTTTATACTGTGAGACCTTGACATCCATTAAAAGTTATTGCATAGCACAAAGCGAGCGGGATTTGCTTGCGGTGAACAACAAAGTTGAAGGCACGTCACGCACAAACATAGCCTTGAATTGGGTCCGCAGTTATTTTAAACAGAACGCAGATTGGTGAGATAATCTCAAGCGGCGGTTGCGGAAAGAGCAAAGCACTAACCAAATTTTGACTTCTAAAGCAAGCACCCCATTGCAGTAAGGCAAAGCATTTCCGGGTACTTCGCAGTAAAGGCTGTAAACAGGGAAATCTAATTTCTGAGTTGGCAAAGAATCGTCCCAGGCCAGAGCAAGAGAAGGACCAACATCGACAGAAGAGGTTTAATGAAATGACGAAACTCGGGCTGAGTATGAGGGTTTATGCGCGCGCTAATCAGGTGGAGTTTGAGAAGGACGTGCTGTGGTTGCACGCTGCGTAGATTCTGCGGGAAAAGTTGTGGAAAGAGCCGCAAATTGTGATCCTGTTGATTTGCAAAGTACATACGGAGATACGGCTTCAGACAGACAGGCTTAATCATATAACTTTGCGGGCGCTCCCGTGAAATAGATTAATGGCCGCTGCTTGAGCAGACGAAAAGGGCGGAATGAAATCCAGGAGAGTGGATCGAAATGATTGGAGAAATATTAACGCTCCCAGTGATTGGAAGCTGATTTGGGGACGCTTCCAAAGATTCGAAGCAGATGTGCCAAAAGCCTCATAGAAAGATTAGCGCTCATTTCCGGGCACTCCCAACGATTTGATGCTGATTTGGGGACGCAAAGATTCGAAGTTAAATGGGGATAAAGGCTTCAGACGGACAGGGCTTAATTTTATAAAGAGAGTGATATATGATGGACCGGATTGCTACCAGAACGTCTGGGGCATTTACCTTGTCACACCCACCATGGTGTTACAGTGTGTTCTCTAACCCTCCCCCCTCAATCCCAGTGTTCTTTTAGGTTCAAGGCTATTGTCTGATGACCCATAAATTTTCCCAGATTTTTGGAATTCATTTTACGGTTGTGTGGGCCGCTTATAAGGCACCAACCTGTGCTTACTACTAACCATTAATATTACATGGACGTATATTAATTGACGAGAAACAAACCTACCTCAATGCCACCAAATCTTGCCATTGCTGATTTCGCGCGGCCAGTCAGCTACAAATAATCGTCGGCGATGATCAACACGTAAATCAGCGCAGTGATTGCTCCGAAAGCAGCGATGTTGTTAAGCTTGGTGACCTGGTAGCTGCGAAACATAAGGAATGAAAAAATCAACATGTGCGTACAAAGGTACATGTGCCACGCGGGGACACTGCCATGGATGGGGGGGGGGCATCCGTACTACGAGAAGGGTAGAGTCGAGAGCCTTCGGATGGTTGTTCCCCGACTCGAAGCTCAAGCGCTTCGTAAGGCGGATGGGTTTGTGGGGAGCGAGTCGCTCGGACAGATGTCGAAGATTCGTAAAAATGGCCGTCCAGCATTCTTTGATGGTCAGTCTGAAGTCATTGAAGTCTGTTTGTCTTGCGCTTACAACTTTGGCAACGAAAGAGACACAGTTCTACCTTTTCCAATATGACGCAATAGAAGCTGCACCTCGGTGCTTTAACGAACATTTCGGGATGAATCGCGAAAGTACTCCGCAAATGGGAAGATCATCTTTTCGATGGACCCGCACCTCAAGGTATGTTTTCTTGTATTGATTGTTCCCAGATGCTCTCGACCTGCTCGCGATACAACCGTATCGCGTGCAGCATTCCCGCTCCTCCTTGGTCTGAATATCTTGATGTCACCCATGTCTTCTTCGTGGAAAGAACGATGAAGGCAGAAGGCTAGTTGCAACTTGATATATGCCTGCGCAAACGCCACAACGTACGTTTCACTGATAATGTTTGTGACGGCAAACAGTACCTGAAAATACCTGTATTGTTCTCTAAATATCCTAGATTATAATCAAGGGTCGCCTTGTGTATTAAAATGATCTCTATCTTTCCTCGAGCTCTTCCATACCGTCTGATCTTAGAACGTCGACCAGGACTCGATCGGATGTCATTGTACGGAATCAATGTAAGTCTAGCCACGATGGAGATGTGGCGCCAGCACATGAGGCAACACAGACCAGTTTAACTCCTCGTAAAGCGCGCTTTTACGTCGCCAAGAACAGTCAAGTGATATTGAAAGGGATAAATGAATGATGAAAATCACTGCAGGTGCGTGACTACCCCTCTTCACAGTGAAAAATTAATTGGATTCTTATCAGTCTCCACTGCCCCCACTGAACTACTTAAACTCCCTGAACATTGTTCATAATATTCCCACTGTCTTCACATCCGCCATTATGAAAGCCTTGTCCTTGCTCGTTCTTCTCTTCTCTGTAGCATCGACGCAGGCCGCCGTAAATGGCCCATGCACGGTCAGCGGCCTCGCCACCGGTACTGGGGTGTGCATCTCGAAGAGCAAGTGCACTGCGAAGGGCGGAACCGTCCACAACGGTCTGTGCCCCAACGACCCCCACGACATCAAGTGCTGCACAAAGTCTTTCTGCGGCAGCGCTGCCAGTGGAGGTGTCTGCAGGTTCGACAGCAGTTGCACTGGAAACCATAATATTCTCGGCAGTGGGCTTCCTTCCTTCAGTGGATTTCTATGTATTCACCCGTCATCTTCAGATCAATGCCCGGGTCCCAACGATTTTCAGTGCTGCGTGCCGTGTGTTCGGCGCAAGCGCGACGAAGATTCGGGTGAATTGGACAAGAGAATCCCCATTTGCACTTGATGGACTCAAATTATTGACGTCATGAAACTATCAAGGAGGTGTCGAATGTGAATGGAAGTATACCGATCCGTTTGATCCTTCTGTAACAAAATCATTGAAGTGTTTGATCAGCAAAAAGACTAAGATCTGAGAGCATTAGGACTTCCGCCCAGGCAGCGGCCTTTCGATGTTTTGTCGATTGAAAGACAAATATTTTGTCAGATGGACCCATCGGTCGCAGGACGGTAAATACTGTAGTATTTCGTTCAAATCGACAGTCACGCGTCACGCACCCCCCTATCGATATCGAAATTTGGCAAGGGTCACGCGTCACGCGGCCGTTTGTCGAACCTCCCGAGCGTCACACAGGGCTCAAAATTGCTTGTAAGACCCGAAAAAGCGAAAATTTTCGTTTCAATGTCGAAAATTTCGCTGGTGTCACCCCAAATTTTGGCTGCTGTCGAAATGTCGAATTGGTTTTTTGGGTCACGCGTCACACCCAGTGTCGATTTGAACGAAATACTACAGTATAGGCATCAGAGAGGCCATGAGAATGAAGGGGATTGCGCTCAGCATTGATCGACATTTCTTTTCAAAGTTTCAGCATATCCGAACCGTGGGAATACCTCGGCAACGTCCGATGCCGACCGACCGACCGGTCAAACATTTCAACGGATCAAGCTTGGACTATTCAAGTTTACAAGCTGATATTCGTCGTTAAAATCTGAATTCATCGCCCCCAAAGCGCGCATTCCGACAATTCTAATTGGTATTCGGACCATCAAGGTAGTCGAGGATGAAGAGAAACAGGGTGGAAAATGCCGTTGTCACTTGAAACGCCCGATGAATCCTGGACCTTTCAGTACGTCCCAAACCTAGCTCAGAACTTAAGCAGCGAAACACCATTGATCCCGTAAATTGAACCATACAGCTCCTGGTCCTCTTCAGCATATTTGATCGCCGAGTTCCCGCCATCCTCTGTACAATGTAGTTCAAATGTCAATCTCGATACGCACGCGAACACTCTCACCATGCTCAATTGGACATCCAGGTGACCGAATTGTCGCGATAGCAGAGAATCCGGACTCATCGTAGCAAAGCTAAATCCTCGAAGAACTGCCGCATCCCAGTGTTGGCGGTGCACAGGAAAGTAGTGCTCAACTGGATTGCAGAAGATTCGAACTTCGATGCCTCTGTTGTGATCCGATTCAATCTGAACGGAACGGATGATCGGGGTGCAGAAGGTGTTGCGCGGGCAGTGAAACTGGCACCACTGTGAGATCTTGGATAGGAAGGCCGGATACATGGCCCCGCCGACGAGGCTACCCCATCACCTGGCGTAGTAAACGCATCAGCTTCATGATGGTTGATGTCCAAGTTGTGCGATGACGGAGCGCGATTCGGGGGCGGATCGTAAAACCGCGATACGTGGGAAGAAAATCCAGTTGAGTGCTGTATCCGAGACGTGCATTCGACCTTGCGCCGGCCAAGAAGTATGAGATGAACCCCGATCAACGATCCGAAGTTGATGACGTCGGAATCCTGGGCCTATGGATATACAACGTAAGCTTCGGTGAGGAAATACGAGGAAACGTGGCCACATTGCATGCGTAGATATCTGAAATCGACACCGGGGAACAATACTGAAGATGGACGACCTTCTCTGCAGTGAGAGCCTTTGGTTCGAACCGTAGGGAGGACGACTCCGCGATCCATTGCTATGCATGCGCACGCCATCAGATAAATCGAAGGAATATGTGGACCGCCCACTACCTTGAGAACTCCTTCTCGTACATAGTCAAGGCAGTCAGCGATTTTCGGTGCTCGACTTGGACAGCGGATATACGGCGCATACAGTCCCAACGTCCAACAGTTCAGTAGAGCCGCTGCTCCGCCAACAGATCACAGAGCGGGCCCGCAAATAATTCTGTTCTCTCGTCATCACTGAAAGGTATAAAAGATGCGGCAGAATATACCGGAGGGAAAACGTCTCGGTGAATACAGGCATATTGTGAACGACCTCTGTGATGATGACGAACGTCCCTGCCCCGATGACGAGGCCCTGTGCGCGGGGGAAGAATGCGCCGGCGTGTCTGGATTCAAAATCAGCTCCGTTTCGGGAGAAGATCTGCTATGCCCGGCTCACTTGGTGACTTTAGGCCTTGAGTCTAAGGTAAGCGGTTCGTCCTATATAGTTGCCATCCTGGTCTGTTATACAGACCGACGTGGCTATGTCTTGCCCAGCCACGGGTGGCTATGTCACGACCCCCAGAGTATTTCCTATACATTTGCCAACGCGGTGTGTGGTACAGAACGCCAAGCCAAACACAGCCACCGGTGGCTGTGTCCCCCCCAAAAAAAAAATCTGAAAAAGTCTGAAAAAATTCTGGGAGGTAGACCTGACCCTAGGACCATTCCCCTCCGAGCTCAACTTTCATTACCGGGAAATCGTGTTCCCCGCCAAAGAAATTCCGTTCCCGCAACGCTGCGGGAACAAAATCCCCTTTACACTGAAAAAATTCACTGCCCCCCAAATCTGTTCCCGCAACGCTATCTATCCAATCCCAGAAAGTGGTGCCACTTTCCAAATTATAAGTGTTTTGGGCCTATATACTTTCAAGAAATAATTGGCCAGCCATTTCGTATCACAAAATAGTGGCTGCAGCCGTCATTTTGTGGTACGAAACGGCTGGGTAACATACTAGGGAGTTCCGGCACTAGAGTGGTTACGAGAAGGAATCAGTGGAGCACGCAGCGCGCCGAGACGCGCCAGTCCCTTCCGCATGCTCTTCATGAATCCCTACCGCAGTGACCAACTGCTGAATGTCATCGGCCTGTTCGAGGATTCTCGTCCGGACGATCCAGGTAAGTCACACTCCATTCAGTCTTCGCGACGCATTGAGCCGATCTTACGACGGTATAGGGTGGAAGGTGGAAACCGCACGCGATGAAGTCCTGGACACCTTCGCGGGCTTCCATCCGAAGTTCAAGGCCGTGCTGGCCGCCCTGGACGAGCGCGTGTTAAAGTGGCAGTGCCGCGCTCTTTAGTGACGCCGCACATACGACCTTGCCGACTTTAGCACAGGGCGCCGCAATGGCAATAGAGACGGGTGCTCTGAAGATTTTGTTTCCCGCCAGCACTACGTCGGCAGACATTCCTGTGCAGTTGGCTGCGTACGAGGAGCTACGAAGACGAGTTTCACATCATAGCCCTTGGGAAGCAAAAGTATTTAATGGGATACGATACCATCGAGGAGACTCGACGATTCTTTGAGAGAAACTTGGATCCGCTGCCCAGAGTTGGACATTTTCGGGATGGGTCCGATGATTATTGTTTAAATGCAGAATGCCAGAAATTGCTTTATGGAAGACAACTACTGCTAAATACTGCGGTCAGCTGTTTGTGGTGACATTTCATGGGACGTGGAAGAAAGAGAAATGGAATAAAATCAAAGATCTGAAGAGTTATAGCTGCCAGCGAACGTGAAGTCTCTCAATGTATGCCCCACACCCCGTCCGATTTATTGGTGTGGTAGTACCTGGATTGAATGGCCAGTTGAGCGGGCGATCACGATATGTATGAGACGGAGTGGCTGGGCCTCATTTCGATAGTTTGTACCTATTGGGATGGATTCTGGAGATGGAATGAAAGAGAAGGAACGAGAGAAAAAAAAGTAGAGACACGTTGCGCGCAAGGCACTCAGACGCAGGGAGTCAAATCCCAGCCTCCCAGCTGCTGGGTCCTGTGCGGATGGAATAAGAAAGCCGAGCGTGCGCTGCGCACTACGTCCGAATTCTCGCTGTGGCACTGATTTGTGGGTGCAGTAGCACGCCGATTAAATAATAGTGGGCATCTACACGTATGTGAATCGCGGTGAGTGAGGTTTGGGCGACCCGAGATCCTTCAAAGTTCAAGGTCAAACCGCCCGTCGAGGGACACTTACGCCACTTCTATCGGACAGGTTTCTCTTGGTGTGCTCTGGGGCTTCAGCATCTGAACACAATTATACCATTCAAACACACGATTTACAAGCTGATAAACTGTACATGAATATAGTTCAACTCTTGTCTGTACTGCGGCTACATTGGTGACCTGGGTTACCCAAAGAAGCACCTGAAATGATTCAGTGATGTCTAAAAGGATTTTCATGAATATGACCTACTTGAAAGACGAGATGGCGTCGTTGAACGGGAGATGTTCAGGGGTGTCCCGCAAGTTCGCAATCCCGGGACTTCTGATGGGTCCAAGTTGTTCGTTCGAACAGTTGACATCGCTATGTAAAAACATTAGACATTTCCCAGAAGTCTGGCTTCACGAGACTCCTACATGTAGAAGAAGCAGTCCTGGCCATCATCTGGACCGACGGCCGTAATGTCATCGTTGAAGTCGGATGGGAAGTTAACGCATTGGCCACTCGCGCCGGCGAAGTTGCCGCAGTGCCCAGTGAACCCCGCATCGACGCAAACGAAACTCATAAAAAAATAGGACCTGAGCTGTTTGAATATCATTACTGCGACGGTACGTACACATTGCCTGGGGATCGGGCCACGATCTGTAACACACAGGTGAGCAGGTCGTTTGGAATGAGAAGCACTGAATCATTACTTCGGTGCTGCTTGCGCTGCGCAGGGCGGGTGGAACCGCCGCCACGAAGGGGATGAGAACGATGAAAGCAGTGATGGATTTCATATCGAGAGCTAGGAGTAACCGTAGAAGTGTTCGAGGGTTTTTTTTTCGATGGTCCCTTGTTCCGCCTTTATACGAATTTTTTGCAATACTTCCTTTGGGGCTAGATTGAACGCTCCGTCCTCATCTATGGTCCACAGCCCCGAACCTAATTTCACGGCGATTTTCTGCACCCCATGCCCTAATTTCTCTTAACTGGCAAACACGGGAACCACGTAACACGCTATGAGTATTACTCAGCACTTTCTTTTTTTTTTTTTTTTTTTTGGAGCGTTTGGGATAACTCAGCACTTTCTGCTGGCCTGGATCTGTCAAGCGGACTGCACAAGTGGCTCACTGACTCACTCACCAATATTTGCACCAAACGGAAATTTTCACAGCATAGTGCCCTCACAAGGAAGTAGTTTTTGAGATTATTCTTCATGTCTCTCGCCATTTTGGAGGCACATAGAAGTTTATTATTCACATCTAGCGAACCGAGTTGCACTACGTTTTCAAGGGATTACGACTTGAAGCACGACACCGCCCGTGATCCGCCCGAGAGTCCGTGTTAGAACCGGACTTACTCGCGCCGGCGAGTCTTGCGTATTATAATTTAACGCGGTTTGCCTGGTGCGTTGGTTTGTTGATAGAGATCCATCGCCAACTTGAATCCTCGGATCCCCGCCGTTCCAAGAGTCCGATGTCAATCAAAGGCCCCAGGCTTCAATTGGATCATATGCCGAGGTTTCTCTACTGAATGGTGCGCGTGGAACGAGCGCTTCACGATATATTCAATGGAACTTTGTTGACCTTCCAGCGCCATGCAGCGAGTTTTTATTCTATTTTCGTGTAGTCTGGCGAACAGGGAGTATATGGTACATTCCCGTACGTCTGTAATTCAACACCCACCCCGTGCGGTTAGCGTCTCCACTGCGAGCTTTCAGGACGCCTACTAAAGTTACCTGGAAGCTGGAAGGAGGTGAGTTTCTTGCATAGGTTGCGTTACGCCGGACCTGCGTATGTGTTATGGACCGCGCTGACGTGGTTCCGTGCCTCGCACAGCCGCCGGTGTGCTAAGCCACGCGTCCATATAGGCGGATGGCATATGGCTTGTGATGTCCGATCCGAAAATCCGGATTTTGGCCGTTTCCGTACGTGTCTTTTTACACCTGAATTCGTCCGCATAAGGATCAGGAGCTTCGTTTTCAGCCAGTTCCGTCCGCACATTGGATGAACATTGAAACACGAGAGGCTCTTTTTGTGGGTGCTTGGGAGATTTGATGGCCTGTTCAAGGGATTTTCTCGTGTCTACCTCGCCGTGGCACTCAAAACCTAGGCAAATCCTAACTTATTGGCGAAACCGTCCACATATTGGATACAACATCAGCTCCCATTGGCCATTTCCGCCATCATTGTGGATCGTACATAGAGGCCTTTGTGGGCCAATTCTGTCCGCATAGTGATGAGACATTTGGCCATTTTCGAGGCCAAATCCGTCCGCATTGGGATCGGACACCATAAGCCATATGCCATCCGCCTGTAAGCGGTGACCTAGCCGTGAGCTAGCCGAGGCATAGCCTCAGCTGTCAACAGCTAACTGACGGCTCGCCACAGCTGCAAAATCGGTCGGCTAGGTAGGCCCTGAATACAGTGAATGGCAGAGCTCGTGCGTGAAAATTTCGAGAAGCTGGATGGTGCTTTGTGCCACCTATTCCCGCTCCGAGAACAAAGTTTCACACATGAGTCACGGTTTCACAACTCGTTCAATTTTTGAGGCCGTCAGGTATCCGAATCGTGGTCGCGTGCCAGTGATCAATCGATCACGGTTTGTCCTTTGTTCATCCCTTGATTTCCCCCAGAAACTATGTCAGCAAACGACGGCATTGAGTCAAAAATGACCCCTTCCTCCGCTATATCAAGGTACCTGATCCGGTCTGGAATTTCGTTGAAGATATGGATGCGCAAAATGGCACCATCCACACTCAACGCCAGGAACGAACAACCCGGGAAAGCGTAGAGAAGTCGCGCAAGAACATACTTACCAGTGTGTGATCGCAAGCAGGTGCGGAAAAGCCCTTCCAACATGTGCGCCTCTCGGACCGCGGGTGTCAGTGTTTTCCGGCAAGAATTGGGCCCAGGAAGCTGGTAGTGGCCAAGATGCGCAGCTCCGCCTGGATCAAACGAACGCCGCCGCGGCGCACGAAGTTGTAGTTCCATTGCATCTTGTCCTTGCGGCCACAATGTGATTGGGGTCTACCGTTGAATGTCTTCCGGGAATTTTTTAATCTTCCTGACAGCTGTTTTCGCCTTCTACCATCTCCAATGTGATCGAATCCGAGAAGAAACCGGACTTGATTGCAGACCGATGACCCTGTTTGAAACGTCCTTGGATGCAGCGTGGACTTGACATGAGCATCCATGTCGCAAGACATGCCGAGGCGTCTCGGCACCGTATGGGTAGCCCCTCCACTCGGCTACAGCCGATGACTAGGCGCTCGGCATCGGGCCGTCTAGAGAGTGCTTCAACGCAGTGATTCTGGACGAACACGTTCTTCTGCATGGATCTCTCCCGTTCGGGATGTCGAGAAAGTTATTCACTTTGATGCTATTCAAGCAGGATGTAGTTTATATACAAATCACGGCGTAGCGATGCAAGAAATCCAACCAGAGAATTCTCAACACATACAAGATTGAACCTTTGGTAAATCATTTCGACAGTCCCTGCGAACAAAAACATTGAGCGGCGCTTAAAATCGACAAACAGTGTAACATACACAACTTATTCATCCTTCTCACCCCGACGCGAGGCTGAGACATAGAATAAGTTCTGTATCGACATACGCACGGAGCGACTTACTCACCTCCTAGGATCTACGCGGCCACCATTCGCGCAGGTCAGTAATCACCTTTCGCACTACCTCCTTTGATGGCCCTTCCGGTGGCTCAGATGCAATTTTAGCATACTGGGATCCAGCTTTAGTCTCCAAGAATTCCGTAATCCACTGGCCGATTATGGGTAACTCGTCGCTCTCGATCCGAGCCTGCACGGCCGCCATGGCCACCGAAACGCGGGTCTCGCCATATTCCTCGATGAGCTAGTGCACGAATCCACCCGGTGCGTCCTGAAACTCTGGAACTATTCCCAGTATTACCGCAATGCACTGCTCGTCCTCAGTAGCCATGGCTGTCTGCGCGGCAAGGCGCAAGACAAGGTACGTCAATGACAGTCATGAACACGGGAACCTTAATGCGCCGAGGACCAGTGGGGGAGAAGAACACGTAGCAGCAAAATTGAACGGCTTCGAGAAAGTGCATTTGCCGGAGAAGGGCCTGGGATCTTGTGTATCCGTCGCGCGCTGGCCCCATCTGCGTCAAGAAAAATACCTCGATGGAAGAGTCAGCTCGTTCCCACAAACTTTTTTGTGGTTCGGCCAGTCCGATTTTTGACAGGTCCTGCAGACACAGTTAGGTGGGCCATTATTTCCAATAAAACGCCTACCTGGAGCAGTAGAAAACTTTGCATGACACATTCTTGTTGAAATTTTTACAGACCGACAATCGGGCACCATTTCCTTCTCTGTCTCCGCAGCCCTGGCATATGTGAGTGTCCCAATGGAATGGGGTCAATTCATTCTCGTCTTAATTACTCGGGGAATTCCGACGACAGAAGAGATGGTGTTGTACAGGAAGGACACTGTGCGCCGTTCAATTTCAGCAACACACGCGATCGATGGACTCACCAAGGAAGTTGTCGCGCAGTGCTATCCAAATTTGAACTCCCGCCACGTGTCCAGCATTCTCGAGCCGCTCGATCGTCTCCTTGGTCCAACTTGGATGCAGGTACGATGTGGGACCGCCTCCGTGACGCTCGCCTCGTCCGGAACATATTTCTTCAGGAGGTTAAGAAACCCCTCGCCGTTGTCGGTTTCCAGGATGCCAGCGTGATATCGGAAGTATACATGCGGGTGCTTGGCATGTGGACCGGAGATCGCAAGCAGGTACGGAGAAGCCCTTCCAACATGTGCGCCTTTCGCACCGCGGGTGTCAGTGTTTTCCATCCAGAATTCGGCCCCAGGACGCTGGTAATGGCCAGGGTACGCAGATTTTCCTGCATCAGACGGATGCCGCGTACGAGGTTGTAGTTCCATTGCATCTTTCCTGCTCTCCGGAGGCATTCAATTCAACCAATTTTTCCAAATTGCGAACCGTGTAGTCAAAGAGAGGGAAGGCGTGCTCCCAAGCGGCGTTCCAGGCTGCGATCCCATCTCTGAAGTCGGGTATTCCGTACGTACAGGGAGGCGCAAACTCCTTGATATTTCGAGGCATTTGATCTGGAACTTGGTTTAGGACAGGCGATGTTTATCCATGTTTTCCATCACCACACGCTCCAGCATTCCTCTTGCCGACGGCTAAAATTCAATTATTCTTGCGTCACAGGCGGAAATTATCGAGAGAGGCTGAAATACGACTATTACTATCTTCTTGGGCCACCAGGCACTCTTCTGGTCGGAATTTGCGAGTTAACTCGAGTCTTTACGGTGGCGGATCGAGATTCGACCTCCAGTGTGGAATACTGTACTATTTCGACCAAGTGTTCACAGGGTGTCACGCGTCACCTTAGGTGTCAAGTGGGTTTTTGTACCCATCTCAAAAACAAGTTCGAGGCCAATTCTGGTTCCCCATTTGGGAATTGTTGGCGGTCTATAAGAGGTTAAATTGTGATGCGTCTCTCTATAAAAGGTCACTAGCAGTAACCCCTGCTTCGCTACGCACTCCGGAAATAGTGTTGTTTCGGGGTGTCCAAAAACATTTCTGAAATTATTAGTATCAGTAAGGGAATCAGTGCACCTGAGACCATTATTTTCAGGAGCAGTTTTGTCCGCCCAGAAACAATACGTTTCGGCTTGATCCAGAAACTATAAGTTTCGGCTGGCCTGAAACTCATCGGTCCGCCCGGAACGGTCCGGCCCGGGCACCTGAAAGCAATAGTTTCGGGCACGCTCCCGAAACTAATTGTCTCGGTACACAATAAACTGCTCCTGAAACCATTGGTTTCAGGCGCACTGATTCCCTCACCGATACTAATAATTTCAGAAACATTTTTGGGTCCCCCGAAACAACTCTATTTCCGGAGTGACGGTGGGAATAGTAAAATCCGATAACATTTTCGGTCCTGCTGCTTGAATAAGAATGCCGCTCCTCGTCAACCTCCGGTTGACTCGTAGCGGCCTGTTGGCCCGTGACAATTATTCTGATGCTCTTTATCTCGTAGGTGACCACAGAACACGCCAAGATTGTTCAATGAATCGGTACATTCCAGTATTTCCTGTTGTCTCATCATAACTTACCTTGGTCTGCCTCTGTTATTTTGCCATGCGATGCTGCCACCCATACAGCAATCCCTCGAAATTCACAGATTCAATGGAACTGAATTCAAAGTTTTCAATAGAAAAATGTTACATCTATCTTTCTGGTGACTCTGATCATTGGTTAGGGTTGCCGGGTGGCTGTACGCTTTTGAGTGTAGAAAAAAAAATCCAAACAAATCCGCAAAGATTCTGGAAGGTAGATCTGACCCTTCCGATCCTTCTGTGTATAAAATATTTTGATCCCATCGGTCCCTGGCATGCAAAATGCGAAATACCGCTGGGGGCAATCTCCAGAGCAGGTAACTTTTACCTGCCTCTGCTGCAGGTGCGCAGTAGGTGTTAGGCAGGTGTCAAGCCAGGTGGCCATACACAAGGGTAAGATCTACCTTTCAGAATCTTTTCGGATTTGTTTCGATTTTTTTATTTCTACACTCAAAAGCGTGCAGCCACCCGGCTTTCTCCGGAGTGTACAGCCACCAGCCTGCCCCCAGAACTGAGCCCAAGATAAATATTGTATGGCGGACCAAAGCCAGAATTATAGACGGACGGGAGGCGGGCCCAACCGAACCCGTACGCAGAAGCCGCTGAGGGTCAGGCGAACGAGACCCAATTCAACCAAACCAGTGCAGAGCTCCCAGAGCCGATGTGAATCACCCAACTTGGAGGATCGGGACAGAATGCGGACGTCGAGGCAGGTCTAATTTCAGACCAGGAATCGCGATGGACAGTGTCTGAAACGAGCAGGACAAACGGAAGTAGGAGCGCCAACCAATGCCAACCGCCTAATGAGTCGAGGGAAATGCAGAAGAATTTCAAGAAAATTAAATGTGTGGCGCACATGTGTCCTTGTTTACGGCTCGTCCGTATGTATCTTAAAGGAATTGGGAAGTCACGGAATTGATGGGAACGTCACGACGTGACGATCACGTTCGTTACATGATAAGTTATCGCCTCTTCAAGGCTCTTGGCCCGCCCACATCATGTCGTTCACATTGCCCCCCAAATTGAGGCTCGAAATCTTCGCAAAGCTGCCCTTTTACTGTACTATTTCGACCAAATGTTCAGGTGACGGGTGACAGAGGGTCGTGAACTGAACATTTTTGGCCTGGGTGACGGTGACATTCGGATTTTGAGGCCCAAAAATGTCGAAAATTTCGGTCCGGCAGTCGCCGGACTACCATATATGCCAAGTTTCCCATGATTGCCGAGAAATGAACACCTAAGAAAGTGAACACCTTAGGTGACAGGTGACACCCCGTGAACATTTGGTCGAAATAGTACAGTAATACATTCTCAAGATCCATACTGTATCGTGGCTATTCTCTGACCTGTCATGCAGCTTCCTCTTCGAAGAATTCAACTTTTATCCCACAACTTTCGCCGCCGTCAGAGTCACCCAGCCGGAATTCGACCGACTGGCCTTCTGGTCATCGGATAAAATATCTCCTCATGTTCTCCGCTGCACGGTGAACCTTACTGCGACTGACATGTCGATTGTCCTGCCTTCCCAAAAGTGCGCTTCTGAATTAGTCTCTTATAAACAGACGGTACAACAAAATTTGAGCTCATACTTCGCTTTGTTGTAGTCTGTCAATTACCCGTCATCCGTGATCGGAGATCGATGTTATTATATAATCAAAAAAATTGCGGATCTCAAGATGGCTTTCAGAATGTGTCTTTCCACAATTTAGTGTAAGATTCAAGTTCTGTGGTTCAAATTGAGTCTTGTCTTCCGCGAAGTCTGAGCGACAAACGTCAAGAACAAAGATGCCGAGTTTTGATGGTTCGGCTGCTTACCGAGCAGCCTTTTCGTTCCAGCTTCCACATGGACAAAATCACCCATTGTGAACCGGCAGATGTCTTTGAAATGAAAATTTAACTCATTTCACCTCCAAAATCTTTATGGGGAGGGTGTTGGAAGTGCTGCAGAGCCTCGGGGCAAATTCAAACTCCGATGTTTATGTAATAACTGCGCGATGGAATATGCTCAGAAGCACTGGAGCGAGTTTCGAGATGAATACCCCGAAATGCTGACTGCCATTTTACCAGACATTGACGATCAATAGATACACTATTGCCTTACTATTATCTTCCTATATATATCTTTAAATACAATAGATTCAGAGTGAACAATGAAGTCCGAGCTTCACACTGGGCGCAGGTGGCAACATGTGAGATCGACATCGACGAACTCGGGCATTGTATATCTTGGATTCGAGTGAGCTTTATTTTGCTTTAGAAGGTGGCCGACCATGGCGTGGGGCTCTGCGCTGGTGGAGCATGATAAACGGTTCCCGCATGGGCGCATGCTTACTTATATCTGTCGCAGTCAGTGGGCTCAGCCCTATCCCAGCTCTGATGCATTTTCAAAGTCGCTCCCATTGTGGAGTTATGGCAACTAAGTTCAGTAAGTCAGAAACCTCCGGCCTATCGTGTTGAAATGCACCATAAATCGAAACATCGGTGTCTTTAAAGGCCACCATTTTGACCTCAAGAACGGTGCCCGAGCAAGCAGAGCGATTGAACCAGATACTGGACTCATTTCCGTATGCTTCTGCCGCAAAGAGAATTTTACAAAATCACTTGAACAATTGAGCTGAACGGTTGAGCCAGTTGAATACAACAGTCTTGTTCAAAGCATAGTAGCTCGAAGGGTTGGACAAATAGAGTTATCTGACTGAGCAGTTTTAACTCTTCCACAACAAGTCGCCATACTTCCAAACTCCCAACAAACCCTCGACTGTTGTCTGAAATGGTTTAAAACAGAATCGTTGACCCGGAACATTCTCAGCCGTTGATTTCCGGTTCGAGTTCGCAAGCTACATAATTACTGTTGCAGACAGCCACATCTACACCTATGAAATAATTTTTTGGGCTTAATCTGTTACTGTCTTACGCAGATAGGTTTATATTATTTGCTGAAGACCAGTAATTTAATATGTTGATCAACGCGTAAGTAGGTGTAAACATCTTACTTCCCCAGGACATTGAGAATAATCTGGTAGTTGACTAAGCATGCCAACTCATTGAGTGGAGGAAACAGTGCAACCTTGCAGCGTTGCAAGGAATCTTACTCTAGTTCCCAGAGAGGGTTTGCAGGTCAAGTCAATGTACATATATTGCGTCAAGATAGGATGTCCTAGACAATACATAGTTTATATAATGAGTCGCAACAAGTCAGAGGGAGTCATTTCTTGTAAAAGCTGACTCCCTCAGCTTGTGCGGGATCCTGGCGTTGTAGAGTTAGGTTCGCCATCAAGTTGAACATCTCCCATCGACTCGCATGAATTCGGAATTGATGTCAATTCGTGTTCAACCGTTGCTCGATGTAGTCTCGTTACGAGTTAAAGAAATCATCAAATTGGTTGTAAGTCATAAGAATTCATAAGCATAATTGAAGCACGAAGAGCCTATTGAAGTCGGGGATTGTATAATTCATAATAGTTACTCTCAGTCACTTTTACAAGGCATTTCACGCCAGGCATTGCATTCCGTGGGTTTGTCGGCACAGAGTTTGCCGACCCCCGTCGGCAGAGGTCGACCGACTTGGAGGCAAACCGAGTATGTCGACCCAGGCTGAGGTCTGTCGATGGTCTAGCTCCATTCAACCGTACATCAGGGTGTATTGTTTCTTTGTTTCAGTGTTGTTTTGGTACGGAATTGAGTGAGAGAATATTTGATACTATTTGGCCAGTTGTCAAAACGTTTGAATCCGCTTAGAATCCACCCTTGCAATAAATTTTCCTCATGCATCTTCAAATTTGATTTGCTCCCGTCTTCCTAACGCGAACTCCATGGCTAAAATAATGCGGGAGGAACTTCTGACTGGTGCCACTGGCAAACCGCGATTCATCTTTCACCATCTGGGATTCTAGGTTCGGATCCGTGCCACTGCGTGGCATGGCACCTGGTAGAAGTGGAGTTAGTTGTCGACTGCCAATTGAACATTCTGGAGAAGTGTTAATACATAGAGAGAGCCGGGGAATGTGAGAGAAACTGCACGAGGGCCACAGAATCGGCGCTCTGGAATAGAGGGCTCAGGGTCGACGGGAGAAGTCACCAGGAACAAGCAAGATCGTCATTCAGTTGCTACGGACTACAGGCTCGCTAGCAACAACAAGGGGGGCCATGGAACTGGAAGAGGATAGCGGGTAAGTATGCGAAGGAGGTGGGTCGAACTCAGAAACCGAGGTAGGCAGACCTCAGTCGACGCCGGGTCGGCAGAAATCGACAGACCGTCGGCGCAGGTCGGCGCAGATTTGCCGACGGGGCGTCGGCAGACCCTGCCGACTAGGGTCGGCCGAGGTCGACTGACGTCAACCCACGTCAACAGAGCCTGCCGACGCAGGCTCGGAATGCAGTGAGGTTGAACCACTCGACCCCACAAGTCCAGACCCCTGTATCCCCAGACTTACGAGGCGTGGAACGAAGAGTGTGCTCAGTAATGTTACGCTGAAAAACAGAGTTGAACTTGAGTGGGCACTACGCTCGCGACCGGCCATCCACTCTCCACGTGTATAGCCGCGGTCATGTGGTTACCCTCTGTGCAGCTCAAGTCACGAGCTTTCACGGTGCACTTGCGGTGCACAGAGGAAGTGACGAAATTATACTAAATCCAGCTGAGGTTACGAACTTTCACGCAATGTTTTCGAACTCACGAAGGTCCACAGTGCTAAGCGAAGTAACGAAGTGACGAAGATGGTGCGGACTCCGATGAATGATCTGCTTCGGGTGGGACAGGCCCCCGGTCACTACCTTACCGGGCGGTCTGTGATAGAGTAAATCAGCACCCCAAAATGGCCCTATCTCCGGCCATTTTATAGAGTAAAACAGGCTGGAAAAGACCAAAGTTCGACTGGAATAGAGTAAATCTCGCGGAGCGCGAGATTTCTTTTTGGCAAAGCATCCACATCAGGCCAAGGTGAGATTGATTCTGTAGACCTAGAATCGAGCTGAAAGACTCAAGAGTCGTTGGAAAATGCGAGTAGAGGGTGTAAATGGTTGAGCAAGAGTCCAGAAGCGAAAGTTTTGGCCCCACAGCGGAAAATGGGAATTTGGGCCCCAAATGTCAGTCCGAAATAGAGTAAATCAGGCGGCTGAACTGGAAATTTATAGAGTAAATCAGCCATTTTCGGGCGCCACAATCCGACCAGGCTACAAGGTAGTGACCGGGGGCCTGGTGGGACTCGTTTCATAACGCAGCCCGCATTAACGCATCAACACATCAAATCTCGCATCAACTCTTGCTTGCTCGCCACCACGAGTTATTGGTTGGGTTAGGAGGATATACGACGATGTAAGATATCAAAAATGGTGTTCTGTATGCGAACAGTCCGGGTGGTCCAATTTTTTGGGAACTTCTCGGCAACAGGCAATTATTCACACTCAATAATTAAAATCGATTACCGGGTGCGATGGCACTCAAAGTAAAAATTGAACAGCAGCCTACAAGCGAGACAAAATAGAAGTTCAATTCCATATTTAAGCCGGTAAAGTCGCATATAGAGAGGTTGAATTCTGTCCTACTAGCAGTGTGCCCGTGCTACGCCACGGACCTGGAGTATCATTGTTCAAGTAACCATGTCTTGCTGAAAGTCTCCCTCGATGTACGACAAATGTACGCTGGCCACGTGAAGACGCTGCTTGTCGTCAACCTTCGGTTGACTCCTCACGGCCTCATAGGCAGTTATCTAAGTATCTGTCTGCCAGAATCAGAGCGTCTCCTCCAATGTATTAACCAGAGCTTCCGTGAGTTTGAAATTATACACCCTTCAATTGGAGTGATTTCCGATATTTTGGGCTTAATTTGTTCCTCCAGTCACTACCTATACTTGATAGCTTTGAATGATCATTAGGATTGCTGTTTCTCATACAATTTTTCTGCATCATATGGTGTAAGGTACATATGAATGGTTAAAATTTAGAATGACAGCTTGGTTAATTTAGAATCTTTAGACATGAACAGAAGATTTTTATTTTCCTCGCTCGCCTTCGGAATTTAATCCCATCTGCCTTTGTCTGTTAATCCAGGTGACTTCTTCCGATATGCAGGCTCGGCAAGGTGGTTGATGCCTCACCGTAAATTTATTTCATTCACCGATCATGATTTGGCTTGTCTAGCACCTGAGCTCATCCCGTGCGCATTATTCAAAGCCGTGTCCTCATCTTGGCCTTCATATGACCAGTTCGAGGTCCACGCTCAAGTGTTTAATTATAACATCTCCATGATTTTTAATCGGTGACTGAGATAGAGTGGAATGGTTCTAGTACCGTTGAGCCTCGAGACGTGTTGACCCAAGTTGAACCACGTTGAACCGTGGGCTGCATATACACGTGAACGTCTCAACAGCTATAAATGGGATCTCAACATCTTGGTGGAGAGGCAGGATGAACTCTAAATTTCGACGTCTTTGTGGAGCAGTTGACGGCATGTGGAGCCTCGGAACCCCGGTCCGATTTGTGTGGTCAAAGACAAACCAAGTTCGATTCTTATATAGATACTCCTATGGTGAAGTTGAATTCCCAAACAGTTCGTACAGACGGTACAGTTAATATCGAGAGAAGTTGAATTCTTGTTGCTTGTACGCGTCCAAGCGGCTAACCATTCTGCGGCCTGTACAAATTTCTAGTGGCCGTTCCCGTAAATGTTGACCAGCTCACCTCGTAAATAAACTTCTTTTGGTTGACCTTGCAGCTACCCCTTCAGTGGCTCGGTTCGAGACCGCGCGCATAGGTTTCCCAGGAACGATATTGCTCTCATTCAACTTGAGATTAATATCTCGGGGTGCAACTTCGCTCTCGTACTCGGGATCCATGTCGTTGACAGTGAGATCCTCGGCCTCTGTGAGTGGGAGAGGATATCGATGGAGGCGCTGGAAGGGGTGGGAGCTCTTGGGACAGCCTCAAACCAGTCGAATGGAACTGCGAAACTTGATCAGATTTCATGTACATGTATATGAAATGACGCATGACGAGGCCCTCACCAGTAGAGCCCATGCCTTGGAGAAATTCGTTACCGACCACGGATTGAGATGGTGCTGAGCGCGTATCATAGGGCGGTCCGATACATTCAAGGTAGTTCTAGTCGTCAGATTGCTCTTCAGCAATGGGAACATTGCTGCTGTCGCTGAACATTAAGGCGTAAGGATCCTAGTTCAAGTTCACAGGGAATTTGTCGGAAAAATGCGGATCCAAATCGGTCAAGCTTGTGTTGAAGCTACCGTTCAGTTTCATTTCGCTCTCATTCGGAGGATCACGAAGACCAATGGGTATGGAATACAAATCTGGGATCGCACATTGTTTTAAACAGGTGTTTATAGACCGGTTTTTAAATGCCTGGGCCAAACCACCCAGTTTTTAATTCAGGTGGCAGTGCTCGGCAAGGCCAATCCTGCAGAATATTGAACAGAACAGGAATATTTTCAGTGCGATTTAGGTTGGTTTCTGGTATACAGTGAATGGAATTTGACCGATTAGACTCAAAATCCTCCAAAAACGCAGTACACATTACCAAATTTGTGCTTGTCTTACCTGCACATGGTTCCGAGGCTCATAAATCGACGTTGCGGGAGCAACGGAGCTGCATTTTGGACATCAAGGACGCGGAGATACCAAAGCACTTGAGAAGGAGCACAAAAACCTCAATTCTGGGCCGTTTCCAGCGTATTTGATTTTGGGTCGTCGTTTATACACACCCTGTTTATAAACCAAATTTAAAAACTGTTTATAAGTGCCCGGGGAATTATAAACAGAGCCCAAGGCCGATAACAGATAAATGGTCAGGGAAGAAGAAACTAACAAATGCACGGTAAGCCTTGATTTCGCTGAGCGTAAGCTCAGCAGGTTGCGCAAACGTGCGTAGTGGGGTGTGGACCAAGAGTGAAGGTAAAGAAGAAAATTGGCCGACGTCCGCCTGATGGCGCTGATCATGATGATGCGTTACGAGTCACAAATGATCTAGGCCTATGGGGTTTCCCAATCAGTGGGTTTCCCAATCAGTGACTGAAATGTGGAAATAGTAACCAATGACGTCACGCGTCAGTTCCCATCATTTTGACAGCCCCAGATATTTTTTGAGACGACAATAGGCGCATGTGGAGATATGTCAAGAAGGAAGATCTGTCAATGAAGGAAGATCTGTCAATGTCTGGATCTGTCAGTGGCGGCGCGGCAAAATAGCTGGCAAAATACTGTACATACATACGTAGTGCGACCAGGATTTTTCGGCGTAAGCCGATCCTTCAAGATTCAGGTCCCTGACCGATCCTGTGATGCACGAAAGGGCTTTAAACCCCAGGGCAAGGGCCTGCAATCGCAACTCAAGCACGATGTTCCCCGCAACGATTCTGTCCATCGCCCTCCTCGCCGCCGCCGCCACTGTGCAGGCCGTGGCGCCGCTTACGGTTAGTCCCCTCCCAGTTTTACTTCTTTGGCACTATCCTTACATCCTTTACTTCGACCTTTACTTACTGTTTCACACCTCCTACAACCCCAGCATCCCCTCGTCATTAACGGTGTTCCCAACGGCGTCTACGCGTATTCGTACTCCAACAACAGTCTCCTCGAACTCACGTCCGGGGTCCCCCAGGGGCCCAGGAAACACTGCGCCGCTCAACACCTGGGCTGTGAATCGCAATGCTACGGCCATGAGTGCGCTCGGGATCACGTCCGTCGCGCCGTCCACTTACATCGCGGGGTATGGCTACGGCACGGTTCAGAGCTCCCTCAGCGCTCTTGCCCAGCGCATCTTCTACCAGACCACCAACGGAAACATTGTCTCAGCGTATCACAGCGGATTGACCGGCAGTCCTGCGTGGGTTGTTGATACGACAATCGCTACCAACTTGCCTTTGGGTACTCCCATTTCCGCGTTCATTGACGTGATTACCGCGAGTCGTGTGGTATATTTCCAGCTTTATTTTGATTCTCATTCTGAATGCTTCCTTACAGCAAGTGGCGGTAGTTCAGTACACAGACGCCAACGGCTTTCTCACTTCTACATTCTCAAGTTTGGATGTGGGCGGCTGGAGCACTCCTATCACAGTCCAAGTTTGATTGTAGGATCCCGTTGTTCACAGGCAAGGTTCACGGTATCAGAAACAATACCTGGAAATTGGATTTGTGATATCTCCGTAAATCTTTTGAAATTGTTCAACTTTGTATGAATCCATGGTTGGTTTTTGTGTGCAGAGGAGTCCGAGACTGCGACAATATTCACCTTACCGCGAACAACGGTGCAATCGCGATGCGCGCTAGGCCGGCAGGCGTGCGCGCCCCATCTCCGACGCCGCGAGTCCGACCCCATGTAGCCCTCACCGTGTTGCTCGGCATTAGTGATGTTCCGGCTTTGGCTTTGGTACCAAGGCCAAAGCCAAGCCAAAACGATGGCCTCGTCTGGCTTTTGACCTGGCTTAGGTTGGAAATGACGTACCGTACATGACGCCTTGGCCTGAGGTGCTAGATGAAATTTCCAGAGACTTAGCTCACTGGAACGCAGAAAAGCTTACCCTTGAGGGACGCAGACACATTCTGCCTGCGAAGCCTCAAGGGATTCAATCGGTAGGTGGCCTCACAATGGCCGTTTTCGATGTGCCATCAAAATTGAGCACGTGAGCTGGTTGTATTTGGTTGAAAATAAAGGTTAAGCTTCCGCCTCGGAGAGGCCATACCCACGTCATGTCTCATACAAAGAACATGAGCTTGTCGTAGGTCAATAGAGTCTGGGTTGATCAAGGATGCGGGCTATCCATCGCCCAGGTGTTCAGAGCCATAAACAAACTCGTCCAAGCCTCAAGGTATCAGGATTTCGCCAGTTGTCAGACTCGGCGAAATGGCTAGAACATTGAATATACTTGTGGTTCAACATATCGTAATTTTCGCATCAGTAGTGGAGATATAGATATACCGTTCCACACTGAAGAATTTGGGTTGCTTGTACATTCCCCAACCAAACACCAGTTTGAAATCGATGCATATTCTGTACCATTCCGAGTTACTCTACGACTGAGCTAAGGAGTTTCAGGAGTCTCCCCCAATTTATACATCCATAACTTTCGATCCATCATTTTGGCGCCAGATTTGGTCCAAACCTTCGTCGTGCATCGTATTTCGATCCCTCATTCACTGGTAGTTAAAATCTTCAAGCATGGTGGTTGTAGATGCCAAGTGGCCAGCTAGGTGATAACAAATAGTATTACCGTCGAGATTCACCCAGAATTGAGCGTTTTTGAAGCCACTCTTTCCTCGACGGACCGTCAGCCACCTAGAAACGCGTTTGTTCGTGTTTGCTGCCTACTCTATCCCTCTGCCTCATCACGTGTTAGTCAAGAAGCGAGCAATAAATCCTAGGAGACAGTTTTTTTTTTTTTTTGCGGGACCGTGCCGTCCTTGGCGAGCATTCCAGAAAACAAGTCGGCATTCAAATCCGAGCATTTTTGCGTGTGCTATGCCCTGCAAACCATTTGATTCAATTAAATTGTTGCCCCAAACCCATTGGTCTTGGGGGCAATCCTACCCAGAATTTAGCCAGCATTCCAGAAAACAAGTCGGCATTCAAATCAGCGCATTTTTGCGTGAGCCATGCCTATCCTCAGTCATTTAATACCATCAAGTGTTTCGAAGCGCTGACCGCTTTGCAGGCGTTGGTTGACGCCTCAGCCTTTCCCACACATCTGAGGTGCTGTCTTCCTACTGAACCCCCAGCCTTTTTCTTCCTGTCCATTTATTGGCTTGGCTCGTTCGTTCATGTAAATAACCCGGTTGCTTCGATTCTGGCTTACATCGGCTACGGACGTTTTGCAAAGTGAGTTCGCGGATGGCAGGGAACGGCGATATGCAGGCGTGCAGGTCCGCGACGGTCATTGTGTTGTTGAAACCGAGTTCAAGGATGTAAAGATTCCGGAACGCGGCCATTGCTGGTTTGTCCTCCAGGAAATGTTGTATGCCAGCCCCTTCGTCCGAGCGAAGACAGAGCTGGTGGAGGCTGTCAGGATCAAAGAGCGAAAGATCGGAATATAACGGTGGTGTGCCCCCTCGACCTTGGAAGCAGGGGAGATATTTGTGTAAGAAAAATGCTCGATATGCAACTGAATCGAGGAGGTCGGATGAACCAGCCGCGCGGCGTGAATGTGGAGTGCCTTCAGCTGTGGAAGGGCTCCAATGCGGAGGGCGGCGATGTCTAGATACGCGCCCCGGCTGAGGCTGCACCTCAGTTCCCGGAGCTTTGTGAACCGCGAAACGGCCTCAAAGCAGACGGATACCAGGGGTGATTCAGAAGTAGTCTGTAGTTTACCCGGTGACAGGTGTATACTCATATTGACGCCGTCCCTCTCGATCCCCCACCCCTTCAGAGGGCCAAGCTTCAGACGCTTGGGAGGTGCATCTGACTCCAAGGATGTAGAGCCAGAACATTTTCGACTGGGGCTCATTGCGCGTTCGGAGGTGCCGATGGTGGAAGCCACCAAAGTTTCAGCTCATGGTACGTCTTGAGTAAATATCCCAGTCTCGTAGTCGTACCTGGTATAGTTTAGTCCGTGACAGTCACATCACTAGCCGATGTCGATGTGTTCGAGGGAGCTAAGTTGCAAGTTCAGGTTGAATTTCTGCGCACTAAGAAAACAAACCTTGAGTTGTCGAGGATTTACGACGGTAATCCTTGGTAGTACCATTAGCGTCTGTGTGTGCGTGAGTAACGGTGCTCGTCGATAAACATGGCATCCAATATATATCGCACCCGATTTGGTCGCCAGACTCTTCCGGACTCGAGGGGCACGAACGCGCCCCGAAGAGTTGCCCTGCATGTTGTGAGAAGCCAGAAACGAAGCGAGGAGGCACCATTGAACCTTTGATTCTGCCCGTTTCAGCTTGAGGTGGGGCTGTGCATCCACAAACACTTTCTCTGTAGCTTAGAGGTCGTCGTCTGGAGCTGCAGCGGAGTTCAGTGATGGTGGTAACAAAGAATGGAGGGATTCTGTTTCCAGGTTCCGTAATTCCGGTGATCAAACAGTACACTTACCATGCGCGGCCACCGAAGTGACGAGCTTTCACCAGAATTGAACCGAGGTGACGAGCTTTTACCAGAATTTAGTCGGAGTGATGAGCTTTCCCGGAATTTCGTTGAAATGACGAACTTTCACGCTTTCCCATTAAACTCACGAACTTTCTCGCTCCTAAGCGAAGTAACGAAGTGACGAAGGTCACTACTACTCCATTCATCGCCAGTCCCACTGATGAAGACCTCTCCGGTGGGACTCGCTCACTGATAGTGGGAGTGGCCGAGTCCCACTCCCACCCTTCTCGTATATACTCGGCCGGGACGGACGTGTTTGGACCCGTATGTTTCGGGTCTCGAAGCCTACCAGGCCCCCGGTCACTACCTTACCGGGCGGTCTGTGATAGAGTAAATCAGCACCCCAAAATGGCCCTATCTCCGGCCATTTTATAGAGTAAAACAGGCTGGAAAAGACCAAAGTTCGACTGGAATAGAGTAAATCTCGCGGAGCGCGAGATTTCTTTTTGGCAAAGCATCCACATCAGGCCAAGGTGAGATTGATTCTGTAGACCTAGAATCGAGCTGAAAGACTCAAGAGTCGTTGGAAAATGCGAGTAGAGGGTGTAAATGGTTGAGCAAGAGTCCAGAAGCGAAAGTTTTGGCCCCACAGCGGAAAATGGGAATTTGGGCCCCAAATGTCAGTCCGAAATAGAGTAAATCAGGCGGCTGAACTGGAAATTTATAGAGTAAATCAGCCATTTTCGGGCGCCACAATCCGACCAGGCTACAAGGTAGTGACCGGGGGCCTAGCCTACCTGTGCCGGGACGGGGGCAGAAAGGAGATAAGCTTAAAGGAGATAACACAAACACATCCAAATGAAAGCCGCAGAGAATCCTAAGAGAACGGATAATCACGGCGATCGTGGTGGTCGTCCAAAGGCGTGTACCCAGCGGGAAACTATATCCAGGACGTAGAAGAACCCAGGGCACTCCTCCTTCCTCTCAAAGGGCGCTTAACCTACTATGCAATTGCATATGAAGTCCGGAGCTTCCCCGAATGATATCGACAGATGGGCCAAGAATCCCTCTCAGTACATTCGAGCTGTCCCAACGGAGAGGGGCACCTAGCAGGGCCATCTCAGAAGCTCCGTAAATTTTCGATTTGGGACAGATATTCTGACGGGTACTCGCAAGGTACTCGGCCCTGTCTAAAAATGTTTCGTGATTCCGGATCTGTTGGCACTGTCTCTGGCTTATACGAGTTGTTCATCCCTCTAGACGCTCTGTTCAGTCTTCACAGGCTTACCTTCGCACCCTCTGACGGGTACTCGGCCCTGTCTAGAAATGTCTAGTGCTTGTATTGACTTGAATCTACCGTAGCGCCATGCATCTGGAAAACCACTACTATGGACTACTATGAGCCGCTAGGCAGTGCTATGCAGCACTTCCATAGTTCTGCATAGGTACATCCCTATCGCAAAGTGCTATGGAGTGCTGCATAGTGCCCATAGTGCCCATAGGTACATCCCCCGGTTTTCCAGATGCTGGGCCTTGTTGATCAATTCGAGAACTCTTCAATTCTAACTTCTCTAGTGAGAGCCCTTTCCAGGATATTCGGAGAATTTCCAGTGACAGATCCTTTGTTCCTGCCTTAAAAAGTACATAGGCGGCTAGCTGCTCGATAACTATCTTCAAGGGCACGACAGAAATGATCGTCTTCCCCGGACCCCGAATGACATCGACAGACGGGCCAAGACTCCCTCTCAATACATTCGAACTGTCCAAACTGAGGGGAAACGAGTAGGGCCATATCAGAAGCTTTGTTAATTTCGACTCGGGACAGATATTTTGACGGGTACTCGGCCCTGTCTAAAAATGTTTCGTGACTCCGGATCTGTTGGCGCTGTCTCTGGCATATACAAGTCGTTGATCCCTCTAGACGCTCTGTTCAGTCTTCACGGGCTTACCTTCGCACCCTCTGACGGGTACTCGGCCCTGTCTAGAAATGTCTCGTGATTGCATTGGCTTGAATCTACTGTAGCGCCCTGGGCCTTGTTGATCAATCCGAGACCTCTTCAGTTCTAACTTCCCTAACGAGTTCCTTCGCCAGGATATTCGGAAAATATCCAGTGACGGATCCTTTTTTCCTGCCTTAAAAGTACATAGGCGGCTAGCTTCTCGACAACCATTCTCAAGGGCACAACCGAAATGATCGTCTTCCTCACACTGGGTCTGAGCTTTGTGACACCAATAAATTGGTTTCTCATGATTATCCGTGAAAATACACACACTACCCAATCTCTACTTCGTTAAAATCACCAATACCACTACCCCTCCGCCCTGATGCTGCATTCACTCGCTTCTGTGCTACACCTCGATCCTACGGCTATACAGCAATCCCCGGGAATGATGTAACCGATCGTTACAGCCTAGAACCCTAAAAAAGGCAACAGTTGAACTCAATTGTCTTTGAATGCTCTGCATTCCCTGGCGGCCATTCTATTGGATGAATTCTGGTAGCCATCTCTAAAATTCAGAGGAACAATAAAAATGCGCAGCACACGAGGTCACTGGTTTATGAATCTCCATTCTACTTGATCTACTTATTGTTTAGCTATTGTCCTCATGTCTCTATATTCTCCATTTCTCTGATGCCAAGACGATTTGCGTTCTATATAAACAGCTGTAGCTACTCTCTAAAATAGCTTTCTGATCCCCACTTGTGATTTACTCCAGCAGTGAATACATTGTTTCGGATTGTTCACACTACTTGACTCGACTGGTTACCCCTCATTCCTACTATCATCCTCCGGTCTTCACCTAGACCAAACCCACCCAAAGAGTATCTTTTCTTGTTTGACTGACCTACTTCTTGGTTTTCAGGTACCTACACCCTCGTGGAATATTTAGTGGAAGCATACACCCGGCGTGTATATTCCTCAGGATTCCGAATCCACTTCCCGCAGGCCCTGGTATTTTATTTCCGGGATACAAGTGCCATCTAGCATCGCAAAGGGACTTGTTTAGCTCTTGAACCCTCTCTCTCACGTATCGTGATAAACGACACATCTCATCGATACGGGAGCGTATTAAAATACACCGTCACAGCTTCCTTGCTTTGCAGCCCCTCGCTGTGGGCACTTCATCGGCGAGCTCTTCCTCGGCAACATCCGCGAGCTCTAATCTATCCACCTCGATGAGCTCTTCTCTTTCTACGTCGGCCAGCTCCACTCTATCCACTACCATCCTCAGTAGCACTTTCGACGTCACCACCGTCTACAACACCGCAAGCGACACTTTCACCGCCGATCCTCCCGACGCCACGAGTCCTCCGGGTTCCAACGACACCCTCTTCGAACCCCAATTATCTGGCACCGACGCCACCACGTTCATCTTCCTCGCCGACCCCCAGCAATGGCGCAGTGATCCCGACAGCGACAGATTCACCAATTGCAGTGCGCTGAATGGGTACCTCAATGCAGTGGACAGCGGTGTCGCTTGGCCCAGCAACTTCAATATATCGGTGGCGGGGCAGCTCATCGGCGCGATTACTGCGGTCGTGTACGGTGGGGATCTCTGCCAGACCGGCGGGGATTATAGTTTCCTGGATCAGGAAGAGAATAACCCGCCAACGTATCGTGGGGGCAGCGAACTAGTCAAGATTGAGTCCCTTAATTTACCTGGATTCCAGGCCCCGGATAGCGGGGCTACTGCGTTGAAATACACGAAATACTTTGGTCTCGGGAACCACGGTGAGCAACTCGCGTTACGTTGTCCAATGGCACCTATGTTTTATTTCGCAGACATCCAAAGCAATTTCACCCCAATAATCGGCTGGAGCAAAGGCGGCTTGCAGCTGTCGAGTCCCGACGACTTTTGGCGATATCAGATGTGGAATTTCATCACACAAATGCACACCGGTGAGCGAATTCGTCCTCTCTTGATATCCTATTCACCACTCGTCCATCTCTTGCTATCTTACTCACCGGCCCACAGGCTATCCAAGAGGCGATGTTATACCCAAGCCGCCCGCTGCTGCCTACCCTATTGCCTGGGGGGACATCGATTCCGATTATGGCAAAGGGACATTCGAATGGCCCGATTATTCGCTGAACTATGTGATCGATATGGGTGAGAATCTCTACCAACTTTTGCTGTCTCGCGGGATTGATGGTACTCAGGGCCATTTGACCTGATCCAACTTCACCGGTACGGAAACGATTCCGAGTACGGTCGGCAGAGTGGGATCGTGTGGCTCCAGCAAACACTCGAAGCTCGCGGGCCTATCCGTCGCATCATCATCGCGCAACATTACTTGTTCTCCGAAACGTGCGACACGGGCGGCATCTGCCCTTCGTGGACTGCAGCGCAGCGAAATGCACTCTTAGTGGTGTTGGCTCCATACAACATCATCGCGTTCGTCGTCGGACACAATCACGGCACCGGTCCCCTGCCCAACTGGATCCCAGTGACTTTCAACAACGTAACGCGCCAGGTACCTGAACTCCGCCCCGGCTGCGCGTTCAACCAGAACATGGCGCTCATCCGCGTCACGCCTGCGACCATGGATGTCGTGTACGGCAACTCGCAGAGTGGAGGCGGATTCAACTGGACGGCGGGGATGAGCTTCAATCTCCCGTTTGCGAACGAGCTGTGGGTGAAGAACCCCACCAACAATGCCAACTATTTTGGCAGCCTGAAGCGCATCTACGTGGATACCCGTGTTGTGCATTGCGCTGCTGGGGAATTCATTTTTGGCGTGAGCCTCATCCGCGCCAGCGATGTCACAAACCGTCTTAGCTGGCAGATTACGGCCGGCAATGCGCGCGGGAGCGGGCTGCACAACGTTACTGTCTCTGGCGACAACAAGGGCACATACTTCCCCGATGAAGGCGGCATGTCGCACATCTATGTCGATGAGTCCCCCGTCAACGTTCCATCCGGTTCAGTCGCAGTCGGGGTGTTCTTCTGGCAGAAGGGTAATAGGATTGCGCCGGGGATCGTGGCGTTCGATCCGGAGACTGGGACGGAGCAGGACATTACTAACGAGGCCTTCGAGGATTATTTCCCACCCACTGGAGGATCTAGTGATCTCTACGCCAACACCAACTTGGTGAACTCTCCTACAGACCCCAATTTGCCTACCGGGTTGGTGATGGGAGGTGTGGCATTCTACCAACAAGAAAACCAGATCGCGTTGAGGGTGTTGTACGTATAAGGTATGTAGTCGCGTCCCGTCGCATCTTGGGACATACGGACTGATCGCGAGCAGGCGATACTCGACGAAAATAGCCCGCGCTGGATATATTGAAAATTTGATTTCCCCCGTCGATGTGATATTGTTTCCTGTATCTGTGAAGGGACAGGCAGTTTAAAATATTTCCAGGACCCCCTTTTCCATCCTCTTCATCTCTCAGTGTTCAGCGCATTAAAGCACCGCACCCAAGGAAATCAGAACGGCCTACTGGTAGATAGATTCTATCTACGCGTCCCAATACAATTTCTTTTGAAGCACTGCATTCTAATGATTGCAGCCGGAATTCTACAAGTAAATATTTTGCCCGATTGAAAACCGGTTAGACGGATTATCTGAAATCCATTACAATGGCTGTCGAATTGCTTCACTAAGTTCGGTCATTTGGCACACATACCACGCTAATCGACAAGCCCCACCAATCTTGCCCCCGTGGTGTTTGGTCACGAGAGCGAGACCGGAAATGAAGTATGAAGCATGGGTTGCGTGCGATAGAGAGCGTGGCTCAAGGCGGCTAAGAGGTGGAAGAACTTTGGAGCACGGCAGGTACTCAACGACCTGACCAGACCCAACCAGGGCCGAGTGAGACTGGGGATAAAGGAATCTACAATGTGAAACCTGTACGCTTCGGCGATTCGAGATGGGACCAGCTGCGCGCTCACATCGCAGAGTTGCAGTAGTTCACCCGATAGTGCAAGTACAAACTGAGTGGGGACCGGCGATACGGACCTGCAATCGCGGGAAAAAAAGGTGAGGGGCCTGGGAGACCGTGGCTCAAAGGAATGATACTTCACCGCAGCCAGTTCAAGTGGAGAAGATATGATGACTCGAAGTCAATTATGGTGACACTTGACAAATGGCGGCCAAGAAAACCTGTGATATTCACCCCCTATTCGGGCACGGGGAGTCGAACCCCGGCCTGCTGTGAACAAAGTATGGAGCAGTTCACTTAGTGACCACCTCTCTGTGCCAAGTGTTATTACTCACTCAAGAAAAATCCATTTTTAATATCCTCTTGCCAAACGACGTCTTTTCGTTGGGGCAAGAGATCCCTAAGAGGGATAAGCGATTGCTAAAAATTGAAGGACTTATAAACGTTCATGAGGGCCGATTTGGCGTAGGGGTACAAAACATGACTACTACTGATTGTAAGCCCTTGCAACACGCTCTGAAATGTGTCGGTGCTATTTATACTGCTTTAAACTGAATGCACGAATATGCAGCTGCGCTTGTTGGGTCTCCATTCCGCTGCGGTATGCGTCCACCCACCTGTGCATGTGGCACTCCCAGCGTTGAATCGTCAGAACGGGGACCCTTCCGCAAATTTTCTTTGAGGGTGTCAAAAGTATAATTGCAATTCTCGCGAAGATATTTTTAACCATCCCCCAGAAGAAAATTTGATGAAGGCCAGCTCACAGTGGAACTTGGGAAGAAAGATGCAAAGATGTCTGGCTGCCTCGATACCCCGCATGCTGCACGAGTTGCTGCATCCATGTGGCTCTTCTTTTTGTGTCCCATATTGCAGCAGAAAGCAAGGTTGTAAGGGGGCAAAAATTGCCAGGGATCGCCTTCAAACAATGTATTACTGAATTAGGTAGAAAATGGTCACCCAAAATGGCCCAAAGAAGTACACAATAATAAAATTTTCGGCCTTTGGCCAATTTGGCAGCTGTCACATAGAGGTGGTCACTAAGTGAACCGCTCCATAGTTGACCGCCAAAGCAGCATGCGCAGCGGTGCGCGGTGCACCACGCCCGATCGAAATATCTTAATGCGTGCTTGAAGACGGAATGCTGATGGGCGTGAAATAGACTGAGCAGATACGGGTGAGAGAGTAGATTGAAGCAGTGGAGACGGCGGCTAGGGACTGGAATGGGGGAAGGGAGCAAGGGCGGTAAAAAAATTTCACTGTGCGGCAGAGTTGGTGCGAACTAGTCTCTCATAGACAGACGCTACATCAATTTCGGTGGGTGCGAACGGGAATGGCTGGGGGCGCGAATATTAATGTTGGTGAGGGGGAAGCCCGAAAGCGAAAGATAGGGCACAGAAAGAGGTAGTGGACAGGGTTATCGAGCAGATCTAGAGATGATTATTCCAGGATGCCATTCAAAGCAATTTAGATCATAGATGTCGACCCGTAGCATCGTTAGTGTCATCTGGTCAAGGTTTGCGTTGTATCAGCTGGTTGGATTACTATCAGGGATAAATATGTTCAAGCAGGACGGCGGAGTCAGGGGAGGATGGCCGCGGAATGGATCCAGGGACGAGCGAGCCCTGCGATGGGCATGGCGGGGAGAAGAGAGAAAGGTGTGGCGATGCAGCACGCATCAAGAAACTGTACTATTAAATTCAATTCGTCAAGGGGTGTGACGCGTGACCCGAAATATCATTTCGTCAATTCGTCAAAGGGTCCCCAGCAGCGTGACAACCCCCAAATTTTCGTCAAGCCCCGGAAATGTTCCATGGGTTGAAAGGCATGTAGAACAACCATTAAGATGACTTAGGAATGATCTGAGAAATTTATTTGAGAAAATCTGTTGTTGAACAGGAAAAAATCCATTTTTCACTGTTGAACTTCGGTTGAATGTGGTCTGAAGCACGATGTTTGTGAGGTTTGAAACAAGAAACCTTGAGAATGGCGAGAAAATTGTAGGGAGAGTGGCCGTAGCTAAGGAAACTTGCTCAGAGCAGCCCTGAACCGAAATTTTGAACTGACCGTGACGAAAAGTATATTCGTCAAGAGTCTCCGTGACGCGTGACAAGGTTCCAAAATTCGTCACGTCAAGCACCCCCGTGACGCGTGACTGACGAATTGATTTTAATAGTACAGAACAATCGGGCCGGTGATCCGCTGGCGTCTTGCTTCCTCTCGTCATGGCGCACGTCTTTTCTTTCTGCAGAAGTCAGCTGGGGTTCACTTGAATGCACCGACCGCTAGAGCTACCGAGCCTGGCCCCGAAGCACGAGAGATTGGTGTTATCTCTGCGGTAGACTCTGCACCCCTTCAATTGCTGCAAGCGCGAGCTCCTCGTCGAGCGGCTGTTCGAGCAGTGCTTCTGGGGTTAATCGATGGTAGTGAACGGGCGCGTAACCAAGCACTTCAAGTCTGCGTGCGGCCCGGCTAAAAGAGTACTAGTGGTAGATTGCCGCTGGCCCGCCTTGCATCTACCCTCGCCCTCGGCTCGGTTCCACGGCCCATTCATCTTCATGTCCCAAAAGCCCATTCTCAGCAACACAATCTTCCTCTCTCGCGGTCCTTTGACGACCGACGCCCGACGCCCAACTCCAGCACATCTATTCTCCGTGGCAGCGGCTGCAGCTGCGCGCTTCCTTTTGCTTCCCTTGCGCCCCTCCGCAACCTACCCCACCTCGGCAGCCGTGTACGCTGCTCCTTGTCGGTGCGTTTGCTCCCCCGCCACCTCCGCCGCCGCCTGCACGCACACTTCTTCTACCGCACGCGGAATCACACGCCCTCGATATGCGCTTGTACGCGGGGCGGGAGGGCATCAATCTCTGGAGGCGTCCTGCTTCAGGTGTGGACATGCGCACAGAGAGCACCATCTGTCTCTTATCCATCCGCAATCGATAGCCGTCCTCGTTCGCGTGCTGGTGCCTTACACGCATCGCAGAAGCTTCTTCATGCGGACATCGACCCTCCTCCATTTCCGGTGCGCGACGCAACTCTAGAGTGCGGCCTGTTTACCCGCACACTTTTTCCCGTAACGGGACGTCGACGGGTACGAGGGTGCTGAGGGGCGTATATGGATCTTGATGAGGTGAGTTTTTTAGCTCGTCTTCTGCTTTCTTCTCCATTCGCGCTGGTCTTGACTTGCTCTCTTCTTTCATGCACATTCCCACCATCCCTCGCGCCCGCCCGCACTTTTCTGCTTGACCATGATCCACCCGCCTTCGTTCCTCCTGCGCATCGGCCCCCGTCGTCAATCCTTCCTCGCCTCTCCCCTCTGTTCTTCTGCGCACGCCCACCGTACTTTCCCTCCATTGCTGCCTGCGTTTCCTCGGCACTTGTGCCTCGACTCCGCTTCTTCACATTTGCGCGCCACACGCACCACTCTTCCGTCCACATACCCACCACTCCGCCTTTCTGCTTTGCTCTGCTTTGCTCTGCTTTGCTCTGCTTTGCTCTGCTTTGCTCTGCTTTGCTCTGCTTTGCTCTGCTCTTCGGTCCTATTTACCAGCATGCACGACGCTAACACCCTCCCTTCACAGACCCCAACCCGTCGCGGGCCGTGCTCGTTTCCCAACACTACCTCTTCCTCTGTTAAAACCACCTGCGACCGCGGCGCGCATCAAGTGCAGCACCACAGCACGAGCGTGACGCTGTGCACGAACACGCGCCTGAAGACCAATTGCAGCACTACGAGGATTACGACGCGCGGTCTGTCCTTTCTCGGCGAATCCGCTGCTCACGCCGGCCAGGGCCACACTGGTGGAAGTAAGCTTTCATGGGTGAGTGGCGATCTTTTGCCTGGCTATTCTTTCCTTGTTTTATTTATTTGATTGTGGGATGCGGAATTTGGGGGTTCTCTCTTGCGTGTTTCTGTGCGAGAGGTTCTGCGGGCGGGCATTTCCTGCGTGGGAGGGATATTGTTTTTGCGCTCCTGCGTTTGCCTATGGATTTTTGGACGTCGCCCCAGCCTTCTTTGATGCGCTTTACCCGCTGCGCGGCGTCCCGTCTGGCCTTTGTGCCCTTGCCCTTCGAGTTTGCTGCAGGGCGCGCGCGCTTATGCTCTACATACTCGGTACTGCTCAGGTTTTGGCTGTCTCGTCTTTTCGCGAGACATGCATGCATTCCCGCTTCCGGGGTTTTTCGTTTCTCCACCCTAATCTGTGCGATAGATACCCCGCGCCTTAACCCTTACCATTGCCTCTATCTACCCGCAGACTATATCAACACGAGCTCGATACCTCCATGCACCACCCGCGTGATTGTGCGGTGCTCTTGACTCCTCCTCGACCGGCGTCCTCGTCGGGATGTGGCGATTATTTTTCGACTTTTTCTTTTATCGCCGTTATTTTTTTTTGGCTGGGACGTGTTGAGGATTCGCCTTGGTGTCCTCGTCGTCCCTCCTCTCTTCTCGTGTTCGACGCCAGCTTTTCTTTTTCCGCGATCAACTGATATCAGATCTTTGTTCCGGACCTCTTTTTCTTTTTGCAGCAACCTCTTCTCCCGACCGAGCCAATTCCTTCACTACAGGTAGGTGCTCATCGTCCACGCAAGCGCCATCGACTGGGATTTCCGCCCGCAGACCGTTCTCATCCGGCGGCGGTGCATTTACGGTGTCCACCACGAGGCAGCTGGAGGTGCAGGGTCCTCAACGGGTTTCGAAACTGCTGCGCACATTTCGCTTCACCATTCCTTTCTATTCTTCCTCCCGATATCTCTCCTCTCCTCTTGTATCGTACATCTTATATATACACCTACTTTGGCCGCCTGTACTTTGCGTGTCTGTACACAATTTGTAACTTACTCGTGATCGTCCCAAACACCAACATATCATCAGCAAGCGTCTTTATAGACGTGTTCGCTCTAAGCCACTACTTCACTGATGGAGGGAGTGTGATTCTGGCGCAGGGAGTGGAACCCCGACCTGATGCGAGCTAAAGATCACTCTTTGGCTAACCTGCACAGCTGTAAGCCGTGCACCACATCCAGTTGGAATACCCGGGGCGGAGGTGAGCCAGATTCGCGACCTGAATCTGCCATGAATCACACAACAGTCCTAGTGATAATGATTTGATACAGCGTGACGCGTCTCGATAATCACCAACCACGGACCTCGATAATCGGTAATTCCGGGGTCTATCCATCGATGGGTCTCACCCTCTTTCGTTCTTCGCTGAAACAATCCAAGGATCTTGTGGGCTGTATGCGAGTTGAAGAATCAATAAATAAAAATAAAATAAAAACACACAATCTTGCAGCATCAATCGGAAGAGGGGAGTCGCACCCTGGGCTGCTGCGAGTTCAACAACAAATTCTGATCTGCGCGGCCGTAGCCCGTAAACCACACCCGAGCTGAAGATTGAACTTGAGTATCGTGTCCCTGGACGTGTCTCAATGACAGCGGTGATAATATTTTGATACACGCACACACCAAACACGTATTCATTACCGGCATGTCTAACCAATCTAGTTTTCGAGATCGTTCTCAGCAATCCCAGCGACATCAATACCATGAGCCGAATCTGGGATAGAGCGAAGAAGAATGGGAGGTAAAAAAAACAGGGATCACAAGATCGGCAGCGAATTCGCGCCCCGGTGGGTCGAACCCCGACCTCCTGCAGGCATAGATATTCAATTTCCCCTATGGTACGTAGCCGCGCGCCGTGCACCACGCCGATCTGAAATACCCGTTGACTGCTTTGAATTTAACGGCGTTTTGGCGGTCAATTGAAGGAAATCCGCCGACCCGATGGGGGAATTTACTATGAGTTATAAACCCCCCAAAAAGATGCAAAAACAAGAAACTTACGCGGGAGATGATGAAAAAAGAAAAGGGATCTTAAATACAACCAATTTCGGGTGCAGGGGGTCGAACCCCGGCCTACTGGGTGATGAGCACAGTATACGAGATTATCAGGTTGCGCAGCCGTGCGCCGTGCACCATGCCCGATTATATGGGTGGGTGTATGAGAATGGGACTGCCGTTGAGCCTGAGAAAGTGGGGGTGAGAGGCTTTATTGAAGCAGCGAAGACGAAATGGAGGAAAGAAGCAAACAGCGTCAATTTGTGGAAGGGCTGGAGCGCGAAAATTGGTGGGGTGGAAGGGCGAAGGAGAGCGGATGTGTTGCGGGCCTCACGGGAGTGGGACTCAAGCAGTGAGCATTAGAGTATGGGTTGGGAGTCGGGGGGAGTTGTGAATCCGGATGTGTGCGGAGCAGAGAACGAGGTGAAGTGGGAAGATGGCTCAATCAATGAAACTTACATGCAGCTACGAAACAAAAGCTAGGAGTAGTGTCCGGCTCGATACGGGGGCGTCTCGGACGCGATTTCAGTCTCATGGACCTCGAGAGGTTGAACTGGCTCTTCGGGGGGCGTCATGAATCCGGGGGAAGTGGGATTGCGGCGGCGCGTCTCGAGAATATTGCAGTTAAATCCAGCTCGTGAAGTTGAACAGGAGTGAAGTAAGGGCCTTGGGGCGTCATCCCGCTAGTGAAAATGCGCACGCAGAAGTGGTTGCTATCGAAGATTCCAGCCGGATCCTTGCGCGCGCGAGCCGGTGGGTCAGGGACTTGAATTGAGGAAGAGATAAAGGGCAATGCAAAGGGACGAGGCGGCGGGGTACGAGGCAGGATGCCGAAAACGATTTGCGCCAGCGAACACAGGCGCGGAGCAGAGAAAAAATTATCGATCATCAGTGAAACTCGCATGCAGCTCGGAAACAAAACCTCTGAATCCTCTCCGACTCCGACTCCAGCTCGCCACAAAGTGCCACCGACGCGGTCTCGATAAGATTACAGCCTGTGTCCAAGAATGGGCCTCATGAGGTTGTACTCAGTCCTATAAATCAGCGGCTGCTGTTGGATAGACCAGCTGTCGGCGAGATGAGCGCAAGAGCCAAGAGAGATCGCGTCATTCTGATTGCCGGCATCCAGATCAAGGCCGAGGTGCCCGATCAAACTGTTCCTTCCTTTCCACCACAACCTTCGCGGCGCATTACTCCTCGCAACTTGGACTTGGAGTCTGTCTTGCTCAGCCACCGGCACATACCAACCCACAAGACAACCTCTTCTTACATTCTATATCACTACATTTTAAGGCTGCCTCGGCCAACCCCTTGGCCGAGGCCCTCGACCAACCTCGGCCAACTCCTTGGCTCGGCCTAGTCGGTCGAGGTTGGTCTAAGGTTGGTTAACCTTTGGTCGACCTCAATTTTACGCCACTCCTCATTAAACCGTTACTATTAGTAACGAGCGATCTACTGATATCACAACACGTAAACGGCCCTCCAAATTGAGACATAACGCCGAAAGCGACTCCCACTGTTTGTAACATAGCATAATCCAATCTACCTGTGCAAGGGTTCATGAGGATCATCCATTAATATTGATCTACTAATTTTTTAAGCCCCACAGCTCTAGGTATTCCCTCAAGCTCTTTTTCCCCCCAGTCCACCAGTCGTATCTCGGATTTATGGCCAGATTTGGCCACGCCACGCGACATCAGTTACACAGCCCATCGGCAAACTACTTTGGCTCCCACACTCTGTGGGAAGGCTACCCGACGGCGCCAGGGATGCTGGAGGCGCTGGGACAGAGATCAGGAACTCGGCCAACCTGGCCGAGATAACCTCGGCCAACCTCGGCCAACCTCAACCGACCTCGGCCAACTTCCCCTCGACCAACCCGGTCGAGCCCCCTCGGCCAACCTCGGCCAACCTCAGCCGACCTCGATCAAGGTCGGCCGAGGGGCCATCAAAATGTAGTGGGTTGGCGCGGGTCAGGCGGGTTTGCCTGGGTCAACCCGTACCCGCACCCCGCCACGGGTGTGGCCACCTGTGGTGATCGCTAGGGGTAGCACAGATTCAAAATGAGGTTTACCTGATCAAGAACACCCCTAACACCGAGAGCCTCATTTTTTGATCCACTGTTCGTGAATGAACTCAATGTTATCCGAAGCTTTAGCTACACAAGAGATGCTGCTTTTGATAGCTACATCAGAGATGTTGCTCTTCAAATTGGTTACCGTACATAACGCGTACATACCAGACCTGTAACTAATCGGCGACTTCAATTGTGAAAATGCGAGTCCATCAGAGAACTCCAGCTCTCGCCGTCTGGCGACTGAACCTGTCGCCAGGATCAGCGATGAGAGGAGCAAAGTCCAAAACTGTAAGAGGTCAACGAGTAGTGGCAACTGCGTATAACACACGCCTCGACGTAAATGGTCGAGGATTTTGGATTGGCGGATCCTCTAAAGAGAGAGGTTCATCCTGCATGCATTGATACGTTCGGGATTGGATTTTACCAAAATAACCACGCAAGGAGCAACAGAGTTAGTTGAAGGACAGAGACTTGTTTCAGGAAATAAGTGAGGACAGGGAAGGGATCAGAAGTTAAATGCCTGGGGAGCGCTTTTCAGCAGAGGAAGAGCTCGGAAGAGTCAGAGAGACAGGTACAACAGAGTCGACAATGTCGCGCCGTGATAATGAGACGTGGAGGTGGAGAGGCATACAAAATGACTCCGTGGGTATGGATTTAAAAAATACAGGAGGTAGACTCGTTGCGGTACAAGTTATAACGGAATGGCAGCAAGGAGATGGGTCATAGCTGAATGGGGCGAATGCCACTGGAGAATTTTTGTATGGGGCGGACGTTGGACATGGCATCCCAGAGTTCAGATACCTTGAGATTAATGAGGATCTATCATTCGGATGGAGGGGGTCGTCAAGCGCTTGGTAACGATTTGAGCTGCAGGCCGAGCGGGTTACACACCGAGAAGCGCAAGGATGCGGATTACCGCGTGAATAATACTCAGAGATTTACGACGAACTTCCGGTCGGCTACGGGACACTTGCATCCGGCAACCGAGAGGTAGTCCGGTGCTCAAAATGTTTCGTTCTCTAACGGGGCCATCAGCTGAGGGGCAGCGCGGTAGAGCGACGATAAAAGGTGCCTACCAGCGCATTGAGGATTTATTGCGTTCAGGAGGTCGATGCGAATTCTGCGTGCGTGGACATGCACATATGCGGAAAAAAGAGATTGATGCCGCCTGTATCATCCATTCGCGGTTTGAAGAAATTGGGTGTAGCCTTGATTGAGAGTACCAGCAAGTGAGCAGCTGGTCAGCGTGCGAAGGATGGATTCCCCGTTAATTGAGTGCTCACGGCGGTCGAGAGCTGGCTGGCGCAGGATGGAAAGTGAAGCCAGAACGGGAACCACTGTGAGTAGGCTAGGCGGTAAGAAAGTGCAAAGAGATGAAGACGAGACTTTACACATTCGACTCGCCAACTTGCCCATCTCGCGCACACAACTCGCTCGGTGTAGAAGTGGAGGAATTCTTTCTGTAGATCCAGAATACACAGTCAAGGTTGTCGAGCCCGATAGAGTTCAGTTGTATCTCGGGACACGTGTTCAGAATACATTTACAAAACTGCGAGACGGGCAGAAAATGCCTCAATGAGCCAGTGGAACTAAAGAGATTAAACTACCACGCACCCGTGTGTGCTACGAGCAGTAAACCCGGCCCCCGACATTCCCTCGTTGACGGTTGCAAAATGCATCGGCCGGAGGTCGAAGATTGTGCGCATGAATTGTAAGGCGCGCCAGAGACTGCTTGGATAGGCCGCCCAGGTGAGGGGAAAACTCCGTGAAGGAGTGAGCCAACACGCACCTCCCACCAGGAAAAACGTCTTCGTTGGACTTGGAGGACGTTCTGCGTCCCGTAATAAATCGCAGAGAGGATGAGAGAGGCCGTAGATCAGTGTGGGAGATCGGCCTCAAACATTAGTCGAGGTGGAAATTGCTCGGGCGGAAATGGATGGAAAATGGCGTCAAGGAGAGAAGGGAAAACGTGTGAACAGAAGAGGGAAAATAGAGTGCAGGCAATAACAGACAAAAGACTGTAATGACGCCCGTTAGCGCTCGCAAATCCTCCTTCCGCTTCCATCGTCCGCGGTGTTGTGCAAGCGAAACGGTGGTTGGAATGCACAGCCGTTGATTGGTGCATGCGAATGCGAGTGCCCTTGAGGAACAGAAAGAGAAAAGAGTTGTCAGCAGAATAACATGGGTAGGGGATGAATGCGGGGAGGCGGGGACAAGAAAGAGAGACAAACTATCCACCATTTAAACTCGGGTAGCTTTGCGGCGGGAAGAGGACGCTTGGCAGTCGGAGGTCTAGTTGAGCGCGACAAACGCTAGAGCAGAGCTTTGTCGAGTGCGATGTCCACTGCGTGCGGTATAAACGGAGCTCTAAGCGAATTCCTCAAAGTCAGAGATGACGAGGTGGAGTGCAGGAAGCATGGAAGATGTGGCCGCAAGATTAGCCATTGCTACTCTGAATATTCGCAGCAAAGATGGCCCGCCGAGGCGACGATGGTCAAACGCGCCAGGCAACTTTCAATTCACAACCGCGCCCATGACTCACCGCCACCGCCTGTTCCCACGAAAGGCACTGTCTTCCAGCGCGCCGTCTCAAACGCTCCGCTCGGACCGCCCGTGTACCAGCATCTCTTTCACAAATGGCGCCAGCACAGCGCCATTTCTCAAGCACAGACGCCCCCGACTCCCTATCCATCTAATCCGAGAATGTGGCGCCACATTCCAGGATTAGATAGCTAGGTTTGTCGTCTTATTTACATCCATTGATTCAAGTTGATTAAATTATTCTTGCGCAGGTAGCACTCCCTGATCCTTGTGGCTTTTGTGGCCGCTCTGGGTGCAGCGTGGACATCGAAAAAAATGGCAAGCTCGGGATGCAAGCGACAACATTCCTTTGCATACGGACATGCCAAAAAATATTCTGCAGCAACGCCATCTACGAATGTTCCATTGGCCTGTGTGTTGTGCCCCATAATTCCTCCGCGTAAAACCCCCCCCGTCTTCTGGAAATACTCCATCTATGAACACATTCGAGCAGAGCACCCCAGGTACTGGGACGACCTAAATGGTGCACCCAACAATCTTGATGGCGACTTCGCCGACAAGATTGCAATTTCTCGCGAGGAACTTACAGCTTTTGGCATTGTAACGGGTCTGTTAGGTGCGCCCTCTGCCCAGTCAATTTCTGGGGCTGCACCTCCAGGGAAAAAGCGTCCACTGGACGATGTTACAAATGCAACGGCCGCCAGTGGATCCAACAAACGTGTTAGACAGTAAATGTTCTTATTAATTTCTATAATCCGCCCATATATACTTACCATTGCCTAACCACCTTAAATCTCTATCTATATTTTTCGCTTTCAAATACTGTACAAAGAACCCTTTTGAATCATATTCTAACTTCGTATTTGACTCACACGACTATCACTGCGGTGGCCGAAGGATTTTTGGACCAAAAACATGACGTCCAAACATGTCTCTCCCTTTGGCCACTTTTTTGGCCTCCTTGGAACATAAGCTGAAACATATGGGTTTTTCATCCTCTTTTTGTACTCTTAAAATGATCCCTCTTCATGTCCAAAGTCCAGCAGAAATATACATTATTTTTGGTGGCATTTTTCATGCAAGAAAAAACTTTAGTTTGGGCCACAAACAGCGGAATTTGCTTTGTTCTCTCCCTGTTTCGATGCCGAAACTCTTGTCAAAAATAATCCAGAATTGGATGTATTTTTAGGACGCAAATAGACATCATGTTCAGGCTCGAATTTGGTGTAGAAAATAGGCCTAAGAAGGAATCTTTTGGGGTTGATTTTACATCACGCGTGAAACATATTCCCAAACAGGAAGACATGTTTGGATGCCATGTTTTGGTCCCAAAAATCCTTCGGCCTCCGCTGTGTATTACGCACTCGCAATAATGAAACGGATCACGGTCCGACAGGTGGTGGTGGTGGTCACTGGTTACGGGGTCCTGATGGGAGGTTTTTGGTAGTTGATGTCGGCAGGTTTATTTTTACTCGCCCCTTGGCCAGCTCTAAGGCTTAGCCTAAGGCCTTCCTAAGCCTTAGCCCCGTTAAGGCCTTAGGGCTTAGGGCCAACACTGGATCATCCAGCAACATCAGTGATCACTGTCCAGATCACGCACGGGTGCAGACACAAGCCAGATAAGGGCTAAGGTCTCTACAGCCTTGGGTCATGAGCATGAATTCTTCGACGTAAGTATCTGCCATTCATTGACACACAGGAGCTGCGTACCATGCGTTGCATAGCATTATTTATGGACTAATTACTCACCGATGTCACGATTATGGTACTTTCTCACTGACCCTGCTGTGCTGGAGCTGCGCATCCATCTTGTCTTTCACTATGCCACCCCGTAGCAAGACCCGTCGCAAAAAGATACTCAGTGTAATATCGCACTCGCCTCCACCTAATCCCGTCAATCCTCCCTCTCAGGCTCTCCCACCGGAGGTTCTACTTCCGGCGGCACCGGATACACCTACTGGTGCGAGAATCGACGGTCAGGGATCGGCTCAAGAGAACATCGTCACTGTCCGACCACAAGCTGCGATTCCGTCCGATGGCAGCACCGAGCCAGTTACGAACACTCCCGTAACCACACCCAATACCCCGCCGGGTTCCCCTGCATCGCGGAGCAAATTTCCATTCACAGGCGGGAAATCTAGAAAAGACCCTACGGTCGTTGTAGATAACATCGCCCTGGCGGTCGATGTGGCCGAGAAACTCGCAGGTTTCGTGCAGACGATCCCGTTCATTGGTCCGGCTGCCGGATTCTTAGCACAAATTGTCAATGTGTACAAGGTACGTTGGCATAGCAAATAATCACCTTTGAGACCATCTATCTCCGTCCAGGAAGTAAAGGGTACAAAAGACAAGCGTCAAGTCCTTGTCGCTCGCCTAACAGATATCGCAAGTGACCTCTGTAATACTATATTGCGGATGGAGGCAACAAACCATGTTGACCTTGTCACACGTCTGAAGCCGGACGTCGAAACATACGCCAGGTTCGTTAATCGTCTCGCTTATCACGTCGAGTCTCACTTAATGAACTCCTACAGTCTCCTCGAGAAGGCTTATATGTTCATCTCAGAGTACGATAACATGGGGACCCTGCGAAGAACAACAGCCCGTGACCAGCTTGGAAGCGAATTCGGTGCCCTGCAACAAGAACTCGATTCATTCGGAACCAGATTCAGGGTATGTATCGGAAACATCAAACTTGCCTTCGCTTCGTTGATGAGGCCGCGCTTTTAGAACAACCGGCTGGTGGATCTCACGCTTCAACAACGTGCGATGCAGGAGTCATTGGATGACATTCACGATATAGCGTCAGTATGATTTTGTCTTATTTATTCTCTTTGAGCATGGTGTGTCATTGGTGATGGCTTACTGGCTCATAGCACTGGAGAGAAACTCGAAAAATGGTTAGGCCCACCGCCAAACATGATACAAAAGCAGCATCAACTACGGAAGCTTCGTAGAGAAGGCACTGGGATCTGGCTTCCCGATTGCGCTGAGTTCATCGAATGGCAGGACAATGCAGGAGCACTTTGGATTCAAGGTCCTTGTAAGTGCCCGAGCTATTAACCGATTCTGAGTCTGACTGGAGATTAGCGGGTAGCGGGAAGAGCGTCCTCAGGTAACTTTTTAATCCCTTCTCCACGTACCGTCTTCTCACGAGAGTGAAATGAATAGCTCCGCCGTGATAACTAAACTTACGGCTGATGAACGGTTATTCCAGGAGCTCGGAAACTCCTCTGCCATCGCCTTCTTCTACTTTGATTTCAAACAGCAGGACGCCCAGGCCGTGGAAAGTGCGCTTAGGCGTATCATCCTACAGCTTTCAGCGCAATCGCCCGATGGTTACCGAGCTCTCAACAAGCACTACACGTTGTCGAAGGGTCAGACTCCTCCAACGTATCAGGATCTTCAGCAGATCCTCCGCGAGTTACTCTCGGGACTCAAGCGTACCTACATCATCCTCGATGCACTCGACGAATGCGAGGATGGCGAGATCACCCAGCTGTTGCACCTCATTTCCGAGCTGCGTGGATGGACCCAAACCCCATTGCATCTCTTCCTGACCAGTCAACCTCGTGCTTTCTTCTCAGACTTCTGGGACATGAACCATATCTATCTAAGAGCTAGCATCACAGAGCATGATATAAGACTTTTCGTTCGCAGTGAACTCCGCGACAACCGCAAGCTGAAAACTTGGGCTGCACGCGCAGACGCAGTCATCGATCGGGTTGTGCTCAAGAGCAACGGAATGTGAGCGGGCGAGCTTCGAGATATTTGATTTACTCATTGCCAGGTGTAGGTTTCGCTTGGCTGCATGTCTCCTGCTGGAGCTTTCTCGCTGTAAACGACAAAACGAACTGGACAAAACACTTGCAGATCTGCCAAATGACCTGGTTGGGATCTATGACCGTCTACTACAGGCCATTCGACCCGAGGATTTTGTCTATGTTGCAGCAGTCTTTCGTTGGCTCGTTTTCTCAAATCGATCATTCATTCTGCCTCCGTTCTTCTTCCCCGAATGGCTGACTCTGCCTATGCTCGCGGACGCTGTTGCGTTCGACTTTTCCGACCCGGCCCATCTCAGATATGACCCGAGTCTGCGCAACGACAATGCCAACGCAATTCCCGAGTGGCTAGACGGTCTAATTGTTATCGTCGGTGGTAGTGGCGGGGAACAGAGTCTCGCACTGGCCCATGCATCGGTTCGGGATTACATCATATCCCCACAGTTTTACCAGAAATTCGACTTTGATCTCAGCTCGGGCCCCTCGCACACCTGCATGGCGCAGTCATGTATCGCCTATCTTCTCCACTTCAGCGACCATCCACTTAATTCATCAACCTTCCCCAACTATCCGTGGGCGTTTTATGCAGCACAGAATTGGCATTATCATATGCTGCGCTGCCATGACCCGACCATTATATTCGCCGATCTACTGCGCCTTCTGGAGAATGGGAGCAGACAATGTGTTGCTTTGAATAACCTACGCATCCACAATCGTTTGACCGACCATTATGCCCTCAAGTGTTTCTCCAGAGCACCACCGCCCCTGTACATGTATTCCGAAGAAGGATACACAGAGATCGTGCGTCTTCTACTAGCACACGGTGCTCAGATCAATTTGCAAGCTGGGAAGTATGGAACTGCGTTGCAAGCCGCGTGTGCCAAGGGCCACATGGATGCTATCCGTCTCCTGCTGGAAAATGGCGCCGACGTGCATACGCCAGGAGGATATTATGGAAATGCATTACAGGCCGCCGCTCATGAAGGTACAACAGAAAATATCCAAATCCTGCTGACATATGGCGCCGAAGTCAATGTGCAGGGCGGACATTATGGAAATGCTTTGCAGGCCGCTTCGAGTCAAGGTTCCCCAATAATGTGCATCTACTGCTAGGACGCGGCGCCGAAGTCAATGAACAGGGCGGGGAATACGAAAATGCTCTGAGGGCCGCATGCTACCATGGACGCACCGAGGCTGCGCGTATTCTGCTGGCGAACGGGGCGGACGTCAATGCACAAGGAGGAAAATACGAGACTGCACTGCAGGCTGCGTCCAGTGAAGGTAGACCAGAGGACGTACAGCTTCTGCTGGAATACGGTGCCGATGTCAATGCACAGGGAGGCCATTGGGGAACTGCGTTGCAGGCCGCAACCTACCACGGCAACACCGAGGTTGCGCGTGTTCTGCTTGCGAGCGGTGCCGAGGTCAATGCTCAAGGGGGCGAGTACGGAACTGCCTTACAGGCGGCATTTTGCGCCAAAGATAACGTGAGTGACCCAACCCATACGATGGCATAGCTGTCATGAGCAAGTGTCGGATAACGCTGACACGGGTTGCAGGATCTAATGAGGCATGCCGACCCCGGTGCCCTTGATTTGCTCAGGCTACTTGGTGTAGATTCTTTTACAGCCGCTTCCACGTACAGGCCCTACGCCATGGACATGGCCCGGCTTTTGTTGACAAATGGGGCAAACGTCAATGTGCAGGGCGGAAAGTTTGGCAACGCGTTGCAGGCAGCGTCTAGCGAGGGCGAGAACGAGGTTGTGCAGCTGCTCCTTGAGAGTGGCGCAGATGTCAATGCACAAGGTGGAGAATACGGAAACGCATTACGGGCCGCGACAAGGAAAGGTCGCACAGAGATTGTCACCCTTTTGCGGGATAAAGGTGCCGTGTTCGGTTCTGCACCACCACTGGACCCAGAGCCTCGTATGATTATCAATCCTCAATTCTTAATCCAACTGGGTACTTAATCTCATCTGACTTGACGTCGTTGTAGTATGTACCAATCACTCGGATTATGTAGCTACGAAAATCATGCTATGACAATTTTGTCTCGATGCTGTGCAGATTATTTCGATAGAGTTATTTTGGAGCCATTCTTAAACAGCCAACGTACTCGCCAAAATCTCCCGAGTCCCGAGTCCAGCGACTTCACAATGTTCACATGGGTCCGGTCCCCACCGAGGAAACATAAGTAGTTCCTCAGTCATGTGCCTCTAGAGCGTAATGCTATCTACCTCCATACCCCTAAACTTAATCTAAGGAGTTCAGCCTAACCTACGACGCGTGTCAAACGCTTGGGCCGACACCGCCACCACCGGCCCGTTCACCGATCAACACGTCACGGTCGTAACCAGAACCTTCTATCTCTTTCTTCACCGCCGCCTTTGTCCTCACCGTTGTCGCACTACCGGCAGTCTCGCCCCTACTCAGCCTTCCCTCCGTCGCGCTTCAAGTATCCCAGCCTCACCGCCGCCGCTTCTACTAGCAAGTTCTCGCAGCAGGCGACCTCCGAGTCGATCCCACTCAGGCTCGCATACGGAGTGCTTCTGTCATGATCTCGTTCGGCGCACGCAACTTTTTACCGTGCCTCAGTCCCTATTCTGTCCCCTTGTCTCGTTTAGTGATGACGGCACCATGCCGTTCTCTGATCTTGGCAACGCGGGTGCTAATCCCTTGTTCTCTCGCGCGAATGTCACTGTCCTTGTTCTCTGCTCGTCCCCAACACCGTGGAATACCGCAGCTTGAGCTCGCGCCCTCAAAATTAAGCCTACCACTCGAATGATGCGTGCTTGCGACTCGATTCCTGACACGCGACAACTCAGCCAACTGTGAGTATTGTAACGCCTTCTCGGATTTCAGACAATGCCGGCTCTCGTGCCCCACAACCATGCAGGCAAAGCAACGGTTCTCCTTTCGAAGCTGCCTACGTTCTTGCGAACTCAAGGTATTAGCGTGTCCTCGGCCGGTTTTTACAGGGGGTCTCGTGTCTGAATTCTCAAAATTCATCCTCTCTTTCAGAAGACCAGCGTCGTTGCCACTATGACCGCTTCCCATCCGAATTCTGACGCGGGAGAGTTCATGCGTCACCTAAGCGGACCGCGGCATTCTGGCAGTGCCGACTTTCATGCCCAACAACGAGACATTTTAAGCAACGATTCTCCTTCTGGAGTGGCTTGCGTTCCACCAAGCTGAAATCAAACGGCGCGCTTTCTCCGTATTTCCCTTTTGTCCGAGTTCACTCGACCCGTATTCCCTTTTGGAACAAGTGAGTTGTTGCCGTTGCAACTGCAGGACAAATTGCCGAATCTCTGAATCTGTTCCGAGTCAAGGTACCGTTCATCTAGCTCTCCTTGCTCTGCCGAACGAAGCAAAAACGAGCCGGGCCTCGCGTTCGATCTGAATGAATCAGGGCCATCCTTGCGACTGGGCTCGCAACAATTCAATTCCAATTTGTTGCGCCCACCATCCAACATAGAAAATGCAGGCAAGGGTCCCAGTGAGTCTTCACTGTCCAGTAAATCGTTCCAATCGTCCATTTGGAAACAATTTCGATTCATCTGCATCCCAGAGCCAATCATAGCGAGTGCGCCCTTAATCTCACTTGGTCCGGTGTCGACTCCGGTCGCCAAGGCATGGGATACACGGCTATCACAGCCGCCGACTGCCCCCGCAACTTCGCCACGACTAGGCAAAGTCGGAGTAGTATCTTGCTGCGGCAAGGGAGGAGGTAAGTCTCATCTCCATATTGCGGTCTCCTCCTTTCTTCGAGGGTCTCTGCTACCGAGACATCAACCGCACGACTGCGGGACGCCTCAAGGCGCATAGCAGCCGATCCGCCAGCCCCCGCAAAGGGACGCGACATCTCCAGGCGCTCAGCTGCCGATCTGTCAGCCACTGCGGAAGCAGAGCGCGACGTCTCAAGGCGCTTGGTTACAGCCGACCGCACACTGTGCGGTGCTTTCACGCCCTCCGACGTAGGGACGCCATCACAAGGCCGCTCTGCAGCAGCGCGCGTTGAGATGTTCCCACCTGAGCGGGCCCCAACAACCGTGTTGAGGGCCATGCTCACGGCCGCCGCTCCCACGCCACAACCGTGCGGGGAGGTCGGCCTCGTCTCCGTCATCGTACCAATCCACGACGACATGTTTCTAGAAAAAATACTAAGCCAAAAAATCTCGAAACCAACGTCGTACCCGGGTGATCGGTCCGAGTACTTGAAACGAGAGAACGTGGTGTACGCAAAAAAAAAATGTGACGCCGCCGAGGTTCCCGAGCGCTACTGCGGCAACGGGAGCTCAAAGCAGAACACGTGAGCTGTTGAAAAGAGTCTTGCTGAGCCAAATGCGTAGTAAGTGTCTCGATTCAAGAGAAGCTAACTATCTAACTAAAGCATACTTGCTTAAATACATATCTACTCATACTTATCTACATATAGGTCATAAAGGGAATCCCATACATAACATAAAGGCATAAAGGGAAGTCCAAGTATGTCGTGACGACCTTGTGTCGGCGCGACAAGGTTTCCAACCAAGTTGATGCGCCATCAATCGCAGTTTGATAGCGAACTAATCCCATCCGTTACATCCTCCAGGCTTAGACTCTGTAAGCCTCTCGTTCGCCTGTCAAACTCCCGGAACTCCAACTTCTCCACCATCCATCTCTCGACCTATTCCACCAAACACTTCGGTATCGCCATCCTTGTTCGGCACCTCCGGATCGACTTTCTGGCCACCCCTGCTCCGACGCCGCGGCTTTCCTGCTCTCGTGCCACGCGGACGTCTAACCCTGAACCCAGTGCTCTCCATCTGATTCTTGCTGGCAAACGCCTCGTGCATGGCTCTTTGCTGGGCCTCAAGAATCATGCCCAGTGCGGCTGCGGACATTGACACTTCCGCTGATTGTTGCGTATTACTGTAGCTCGACGCAAAATTGGGAGAAGACATCGCCCGTCGGGTTTTTGCTTTGCTGATTCTCGTCGTCTCGGCGTCCAGCTTTATTGAAATCCCACCGTTCACCACGGAGGCTGGTGTCGTCTCCACTTCTTCCGCTTTACCCTAATTGCTAGATGTAGTTGAAGTACTTACTTCGGGCCCATTCCAGGGTTATTTAACATCCCCTGGATGTATTTTGCGTCCATCTCGATCACAAGGCGTCTGCAGCCCAACAGCCAGTACTGCATCGCTTCCAGCGCTCGTTTCAACCCATACAACTCCCGCTTTGGTTGGGAAAATTCTGCCTCCCGCCTGTTCAACGTTATTGATGCGAATTTTGCGTAGTACCGCTTCCGCGGGTCATTCGGGTCTGTTTGATAAATTTGGATCCCTATCGCCATCCAAGAGGTGTCCACTGCCATCACTATGTCTGAATCCCAGTCATAGTTCAACGGCTTCAAACACGGTGCGTTTACCAGCGCCTCTTTTAATTTCTCCATTGCTAACTCCTGTTCAGCACCCCACTCAAATTCAACATCCTTGCGTGTAAGCTTCTGAATGGGTCGGGTGATTCGTGCGTAGTCTTTTACGAACATCCGCAACACTCCCACCGTCCCTAGGAAGCGGCGTACATCTGACACATCTTTCAGTGCACCCCATCTCTGTATAACCCCAATCCTGTCTGTGTCCGGCTTTCGTCCGTCGAATGAGTATAGATGACCCACTACGTGGAATTCCCCAGCGCACAAAATTGATTTAGCCCCAGAGAAGGTACCTCCGCAGTACCTCACCCGCTGAATAATCCGGTTTAAATCCTTGAAATATTCCCAGATAAATCGACGAATTCCTGGATTCTCAGGAATCGTTTCACAAGTACCATCCGGTAACACGTAACGGGATCCTGGGCCACGAACGGGTACATCGTCGATGTAAGGCATCGTTACATGCGGAATTTCCTCGCGCAAGATGTAGCTGACATCATCGTGAAATATTGGCACACTATTCGTCCAACCCTGCGGCAATTTTACCAGCCTCAGTGCCCCAAATGGCGTCTGGAATGTGGTAAAATCCCGCGATCCTTCTGCAATGTCTCGATGGTCATAACCCGAAAACAGGTCAAGGCAACCACCACATGCTCGTCCTGCGAAATGGCTTGCCAGTTCCTCTGTAGCAGGCAGCACTCCCGAGTGCGCAATGGTAACGGCATTTAACGGTTCCAACGCGTGTACTAATCTGATACTTTTTCCATCTTTCTTCAGGACCCCGAAGAATTTACTCCGGTACGAGGCGTTCGATGGTTCGTACACCCCCGCATCGAGTCGTTTCTTGATTATCTTGCAGAACTCAGCCAGTTGACCGCGTGCAATCGGTATGCTACGTTCAACCCAAGTCTCGTGTTCCACCAGCGGGAATTCGACTGGCGGGAAGAAATCATGTCTGAAATTTCCCCGCTCGTCGTCATTCCAGGCGAAAGCTTGTTCGTGGCTCCCCACGACCTCATGCAACAGTTTCAACTCTTCCGGTTGCAAAAATCCAGAGTGCCGTCCCTCCAATTCCTCTTTACGCTCCAATGTGTACCGCCCTTTCGGTTCAAAGTCCGACGGCTGTGGATTCAAGGTAGGCATTCCCTGTAGAGGGTCCCCTTTAATTTCACGTTTTATCCTGTATCGGTCAGGCAACTCGGTGTATACCGGCCGAACCTTCAATCCAACAGGCTTGTATTTCTTGCCCGCAAAGACCGATACTGACTCGCCTGCAGGTTCTCCTTCCAACGATCCAGTTGGACAAATAAAATCGATGGTCTGGCAGCAGGCGCATCGCTCCTCTGTGTTGACAGTGTGCCATGCACGCGTATCCCATGCACTCCTTTTGCCCCGGTAAACTTTCCCTCGTTGACTCCGCTCCACAGGTTTAGCAAGAACGTTTGCAAAGACCTTGTGCGGAATTCCATCCTTATCCTCGATGCTCTGTTTTCTGTATGACTTGAATAGTTCTGCAGCTGGTGCGTCCCTCTTCAACTCTTCCGCCTCGGTGGAAACCGTGACATATGCTTCAATTGTTTTCTCTGGCGTCATAATCCCGCCCCTAGGTTGATATATTTGTTCGACCCGGACCTGCCGCTTTTCATCAAACCCAACCAGGATAGCTAATTCTTCTCCTTGACACAATGGTATCAACTCCTCGAAGCTCAACGAAAATCCTGGCCGGTGAGTCCTTGTTTATTGCTCGCCTGCCCAGCTTTCCCATCTGATCCTTCTTTGACCCGATCATAAGTCGGTACTGTCCAGGATTTTCCAGTATTCGGGTCGGTCAGCGTCAAGAGCTGGTTCCCGTCATCGTGGTCGGTCCTGCTCTTTGTCAACACGTCAAATGGTCGCCCCAATAATACTTTGTAGGCCGGCTTGCGTATAACATGCACTTGAAGGTAAATCTTCAGTTCACCCCATCGGAACGGAACGTTCCTCGCCAATCCCATCGATTTCTCCAGTTGACCATTGGCACTTTGCATGAATATATTGATGTTTGGATCCCAAACGAGCCCGCAATGTTGCGCCTGCTCTAAGGACATCGACACAATCTGTGAGCCTGTGTCCAATACACTTTCAACCGGTCCCTGGCTGTTAATGTACGGGAACGTAACCCGCAGTGGTACTGAGTCGTGTGCCACGTAAATTTGTTTAGGTTCTTCTCCATCTGTTAACCCTTCCAGGTATTGCAGATATGGGTCCTGCGCTATTACCGACCCCTCTGGAATTCCCTCTGTCCTAACCATGGTGACGAACACTCCCTGTATTTCAGGTAAGTCCCCGACCTCTAGAGCATTGACCATTAACTGGCTATCCTGCCTAGCTAAGTCCACTGTCTCTTGCTGCTCTACCTCCACCACTTCAGCTGACTTCTTCTCGTTTGATTCCTCTTTCAGTGGCTGCCGTATCCGGGTAAGCCGTAACTTTTCCCCTTCCCGCAAATCTTTACTCATCCCGAATAAATCTTTCAACTTTACTGTGACTTCGGTGTTGTTGATGCGCTCCAACATATCTTCTGCCAGCCCGTCCCGCTGGATCGGCGCTTTTAATTCATATGACTTTTTAGGATCCTCAAGATACCGCCGTTCCGCCTTGCTTTCGGATGCTGGCAAAGTTCGAGCCCCAGACCCTACTGGCCGAACAAATCGGTAAGGTAATTCTTGCTGCCCTTCCTGTCGTTCCTTCGATTGATTTTCGGGTTTATCCCCCTCCAGAGGCCGTTGATTGTTTGAATTAACCCGGGCCTCTCTCCTAGGGGTCTTCAAAAATCCTGCTCCGGCGGCTCCGCGAATCCTACGTTCCGTGTTTTGCTCCGTGTCTGTACATACTGATCTTGCATAGAGCTGCTGGCTCGCATCATGTTGAACACGGTGCGTCCTAACTCTGCCATATTGACTGGTGGCGCGGGTGCAGCTTGATTCGCGTAAGAATGAGCCTGTGCATGCATCTGCACCATAGGCGTCGGTGTTGACTGGGTAAATGACTGTCCGCCAGATGTTACTTGGTTCAACTTCACCCGCAAGGTGCGTACTTCATCACGCAGCATATCAAACTCGTCTTCGGGTGCTCCACCATAGAAGGCCTCGTTTAAGTGCTGCCCAACCGCACCTTTCTTCTGCCAATATTCCTCTACTCGAGCCGCAGCTGATCCTCTTCCCCTAGGAATATAGTTGCCATCAGCCAACTTCTGCTGGCCATCCTCAACTACAACCCAGCCCTTGTGGATGTGCGCAGCCTTCACTGTGCATTCTTTCGAGTAGTGGTCCTGCCATCGCAGTAATAACATCCTATGTATCTCATCCCAGGAACCAGCGCCGGTTCCTGATTTGGGCCATTTGACGCGATTTTGAACAGTGAGTCAACATTATTTAGTGCCATGGGTATCCTAAATAAACTGTGTGCGACCCACTTTTGAACAGTTGGTCAACATTATTTAGTGCAGTGGGTGCCCTAAATAAATTGTGTGCAACCCGCTTTTGAACAGTTGGTCAACATTATTTAGTGCAGTGGGTGTCCTAAATAAATTGTGTAAATGGCTGATATCTTGGCAACCACTGGGCCGTTTCCCTTGATTCCGGTACTGTTAGAAAGCTGCTGAAGTGTTCTAAACCCTAGAGCTATCCCTAGGGCTAGAGGTAGGGTAGGGCTAGGGTTAGGGGCAATGTTAAGGTAAATGTTGTCATTGGATGTGACTAGGACTAAGGCGCAACATTTCCTTCCTCTATGATGATATACTAGAGGAGGGGGCAGTGGGGTGACCGGGCGGTGCAGCAGCGCTGGTTACCCCCACTGCCCCCTCCCTTAGTATATCATCATAGAGGAAGGACATGTTGCAAGAAAAAGAAAGTCAAGTAGCTGTCACTTGTGAGCTGTCTTAACTGTTGCAACCTGCACAATGGGTTAGTAGTTAAAATTGGTGACTTGACCAATTAAAATGCATGGAATACATTTAAATTTAGCCCAGAGTGTTTAGGACGATCAAGAACCAGAGTGCAGTGGCATGCATGGGCAGGCACACTGCTGGAGGCTGGCTGGTGCTCTCTCACCTACACTAGAACTGGACACCTCCTCTGACACTGCCACCATCTCAATCCATGGTAGAGATTCTCACTATACTTACCGTATATTTCTCAAGAATACAACTGACCAAATCAATGAGTGTCTGTCTACTATGTTCAAGCCCATCTTAAACCTTCTTGGAATTTCTTCATTTGAATCCCAGACAATGCCATAGATTGCACGCAAAAGCCAATATATATCTATGAAAGCTGCAAGAGCATTAGCATCTCAGCTCCAGTACTCACAGATGTGCACATAGAGACTTGCCACACCTAAGTATAGCCCCTAAGTAAGCCCCGCCAATTTGCTCATGATGACATCTCTGCTAATCTTCTCTGTTTAGTTTAAATTTTGAATATCACAATGGTTCACCATCGCGGTCTGTGTCCTGGTCTCTGAATGAGTGTTTATGCAGTTGCTGACTAGCTGCACAGCACAATATATGGGAGTGTAACATTACTACCCCACCACCTCGGATCGTGAGCTCAGCTGCTTCTCTCTCTCTCACCCTACTATCTTCTCTACCCCACACTTTGTCGTGTCCTCTGCCTCCATCATGGGGATCTGCCACTTTTACACCCAAATTACAATTCTGCTTAGTTGAAAAGAAAACCTACGGGACCTGGGCATTTTGTCACTGTCCTCAGCTTTCTTATCCTTGTGGTGTTCGGCTGTTCGATTCATTGAAGCAAGTACTCTGATACTGCACCCAGGGTTTTCCCTCCAGATTCAGCCCACTCGCAACTCTGTTCAATTGCAATGGTCGAGGCTGCTGTGTCACCGCCCTCAAGTTCAAGTGCAATACTGCACAGCTATCCAAGGAAATACTCCGCAGAACCCAGGTCACCTCTTCATTGCTTCTGGCTCTCTGCTCTAACTTTAATCTCAAGACTTGGCTGATTCTTCAATGACATCCATCCCTTTTGTGCTGGCCTCCAGCAAGATCTCAATTTATTACTGAAATCCTTCAAGATCTTCCAGGACCGGGAATACCCTGATTCAGCCATTCCCAACACCAAATGACAGGTCTCAGTCCCTCCATTCTGCCCATTGACCCCAGCAGCAGGTCTCGATACTTTTCGGCATCTGGAGGGGGGGTGTGCCCGAATACTTCCCTCTACTGTTTCCCTGCTGATTGTACTACACTGGAATGCTTGCCCACACATTGAACAGGAATAGGTTCAATTTCACCATTTTCGCTACCTGAACTTCTGTCAAAGATGCTGCTTGAAGCAGCACATGGGCCAACAAAACACAGTGCACTCTGTGAGTTTCTGTCGTAAAGTCTATTCAATGACTCATGGATGATCATTGCAAGTGGTTAGCACTAGGTCCCGTGATCCAGTCTAGCAAAAGCACAATTATTTGGGCACATCAATAGTTAACCATCCCTTTCTCAACGCTGTTTCCTATCAGCTTCACTAAGGTTGTTCTCCAGCCAACATGCTCCGTCAAACACCTCTTTAACTGCCACAGACAACCGAGAATTTATATTTTTTGTGCTGTGTTTCACTCTGTCTTAGAATTTTGTGCACCTTTTGGTGATCATCCATGGTGACTTCTGAGCTTCAGGTAGATTCAAATCTTTTTACTGTTTTAACTTTTCAACTGAGATTGAAATGTTCTTCCTGGGTGTGCCGCATCCACTCTTCAAGGCGAGTTTATTTATTATTCTTCGGTTCTCCACCAGGTCACTATATCATTGCTCTGCTGAAGGACACACTCGGTTCTGACTAGACTCTTTTGGTGCCCTATACATTTTCCAAACCGTCCTGATATACAGGCCAGTGTGGCTGTGTTCTGCTCAGCCACCAGTGGCTGTATCCCCCCCTCTAAAAAAATCTGAATTGATTGCAAGGGTCATATCTACCTCCTAGCATTCTTTCAGATTTTTTTTTGGGGGGGACACAGCCACTGGTGGCTGAGCAGAACACAGCCACACTGGCCTGTATATCAGGACGGTTTGGCAAATGTATAGGATTTAACCATGTGCTAACAATTTTTACCTGGACTAAGTACACAGTTTGCCAAAATGAGGTTGAGCTGGGTTACCAATGGCAAAGAGGAGAGGAGAAGGTACGCCATTCCTTGCTCTGGGCTCTGCCTACTTAAATTCAATGGTCATAGCATGCAATGAATGTGACAGTGCCTACATAGAGACCCATTGGCTACTTCAGCTCATGCAGAACCAAGGCCTTGTTCCGGTTCCTCTGGTCAAGATCACTCATATAAGTAGGGGTGCAGCTCACATAATTGCAATCCTCCCCAATGGACACTACATCTGCGACTGCTGCATGAGCCTGAATCTAGATGTTGTCTGTCATCATTACTTTGCAGCTTGGATAAAAATCCCTGGCCTTCCATTTCATATCTCCCTGGTCAGAGCTCAGTGTGTCTACAGTCGTAAACTAGGAAGCGAAACATTACCTAGAAGCGAAATGGTGCCCTATTCATTACCTTCAAGGGTCTCAATGAGCGCAAGTTTTTGTGAGAGCATTCTTCTCCTTCTGAAACCTCTGCACGCTGAAGGAATTAACCCAAACGCATGTATTCCAGCTGCATGGTGAAGTTTTTTTTGCCCTATTATTTGGCTCATTTTTGCCGGTATTATGGATTGGTGCTTTGCCGCGCCCAGAAAATTGTGTAGAGTCTCAGGAGGATGTTTCCAGAGCCTAGGATTACGATTATCGAGGTCCCCAATCCATAGCTTTCAAGTGCAGGGTAAATCAAGTCATTTCGGAGTGTTTCGCTTTGCCGTTATTTGGTCAAATTTGGCTTTCAAGAGAGAACGCTCCTGTTCTCTACGAGAACATCACCAAATGCAGTGACCCCTTTCACTGATGTGTAGCCCAGATGCCATAGAACAGATCTACAGAAAATTCAGAGGTGCCTGAAACATTGATGATCTCGTAAAATGCCGCGCGGCCCGGGCGTTTCGCTTCCTAGTTTACGACTGTACTTTGAAAACCTCAACAATCAATGATACAGTGCCAAAACCCGGATCCGAAACTTTACATTTTGAGCAGTATCCGTGGGGCCTCAGCGGGGTTTTTTTTTGTAGGATACCTGTGAGGGCCAGAAGTATTCTGGTGCAAAAAAAACTGGGTCCATCCCACTGGTTTGCCTGCACAAAAAATCGAACAATTGCCAAAAATGGCCAAATTTTGTCAGTTGTGGTTAAGAGTTGAATGCTTCACACCAAAAACATGGTCATTCATATCTACGACGTTTTGTAGAGCGAGTATTATAGGCTGGAGTAATTTCTCGACAGTTCTGACCATTATACGGGTCGGTAATCTTACCGTGTAAAATGAGTTTTCGTCATACAAACACAACCCGCAGTCTGTTCCTCAACGGCCTTGCCGTATGACTGCTGCAATGGACGGAAGGCACATTCAGAGGCTGCAGAACCCCGCTTGTCTTCGAGGGCAGTGTACAACATACAATCTTGTGCTGCAAGCGAAACTTAACCGTGGGGTAGTTGACATGGGGCATTTTTCGGATCTAGGTCAAACTCGGAATTAGGCCAAATAAGTACAGGTGCCGTGCCATACAACTGCTCAGTCAAAAATCTTGAAAGTATTTGACGGTACATTTCAGGCTCTATAATGTACCCCAGCACACTCGGAACTTTGAAATTACCTCTCACGGCCGTAAAACAGGGGGTCAATTTTTTTTTTCGGATCCGGGTTTTGTCACTGTAGTTCATGAATTTTGCAGATGGTATCAGGACCCTGTCTCAATGTCTCTGAGCTCAAGGCAATCATGTTCCAGGATCAGCCTGCACCCTGTCTGGTCTAATTCACAGCAAAAAAACACCTTACTGCTGCACCTGTATCTAAACAAGTTTCATCTTTGTGAGTGGAAGCCTGACCTGTGCCTACACAAACACTTCTGCACTATATTGTTTATTATACACTCCAGGCAGAACTCAAATCACTCATGAACATTATTCATACTCAAGAACAATTTGACGATATACTTGAACGACTTGGTAGTAGCAGGTAAGTTGGTTTATCTTTCCTGTTCCTGAATTTGCTGTTTGGTTTCAACTTGCTAAAGGCATGATGTGGATGAACAGGCTTGACATCAGATTCCTCAAGATCCACCTACCATGTTGTGTAAAGGTCATCCACTGACTCAACAGTTTACAGGTGCCACTGAGGGCTGCCTTCAGGTAGTGGAGGAACTTCAAGTTGCGGTACCAGTGATTTATGCTTTCACTGATCCATATCCTATACCACACTCCCTTCCTTCGACCCGAGTTTTGTGTAGTCTCTGTGACAGATACTTTCATAATTTTGATGACAAACAAGTAAGTATCAATATTAGAGTCTGTTAGCAAACAGGGGCCGATTGTCGAGACATCAACTGATTGTTGGTCTCCGTGTTGCGGGACAGGCCTGGAAGCATTAAATCTGGAAAAGCTCCAGTGTATAGAAGGGCTAAAAGGTTAGGGACTCTCACCCAGCGCTAAGCAGTTTTTCCAGCCCTCACGACGATATTCGATCACCTTGCGAAGGCAAAAATCTTGTCATTTTAAGTGCCATTGCACATTGGGACATCGGCCCAAGGAATTGCTTGAATTTTGCGGAACAAACTCATCGTCCAAATGATTGGTGTACTCCTAAATATTCTCAGATTTATATTGGTTTTTTCGTCGTCGTAGGAAGGAATGGGTGGCCAAAAGCACAGCCACCTGATTGCGTAACAGTCGGTGTCGCGACCAAGGGGTTCGGGCCGGACAAGCCGAGACCTAGGGCAGGGAGGGTGGGTCGGCCGCCAGGCTGGGAAAAAAAAAAACGTAAGAAGGCTTTTCGAGCACGCCCTTCAGTCCCTTTTCCTCGTGGGATCCGAGGTCCAGCCTGAGGCACTGGGTGCGTACAATTTCCCGTACTTGGCATTCTCGACAAACCTTTTGCAAAATTCACCGCCGATGGACGCAATTGCGCAGCTGCAGCCAAATTTGTGCGCCTGCGAGTCAGGCTGTCACGCGGTAGTGCTGGAGATGCGCAGATGCAGCAACCTCGTGAGCAGCTGCTGTCCCACCTGCCACCCGCACTGCCATGGTACCTTGTCTGTGTTGCGCCCCCGAGGTGCGCCGTAGTATCCTTCCCACGCTACAGCTCCGCTACCAGCTATGCCGTTACTTATAGTACTGAGGGGGGGAGCACAAAAAAATGGCAACAAGGAAATGGGGTGGCTCCAGAATGGCGATAAAAAAGTATGGAATTCAATGACGTGGTGTGACATAGACCTAAAGGGTTGTTGGAATGGCGGAGGATGGGGAAGAGTGAATGGGTACAAATTTACAGGGTTATAACCCTAACGGAATTGCTTCCCAGGCGGCCAGGGCACGCGACCCCGTGACAGCCCCTATCAAAATCAACCTTGAAGTGCCCAAGGAACTACACCTTGCTGGCGCAACACTGAAAATCTTACCCAAGCTGTGGCCTATAGAGGCATAAAAGAGTTGAAGAAGAAGGTGTCGCGGAAAGCGACAAACGAGAACCTAGAGCTAGTCCAGGCAGCTCTGAAAACACAAAATGCACGCACTCCTACCGCATCCACAATATGGAAATCATTGAAACATAGGGATGTTACGCGACAGATCCGTACATTCCTGTGGAAGTCCATGCACGGGGCGCACCGCATTGGAAAGTTCTGGAAAAATATCCCGGAGTGTGAGGAACGCGCCACATGTCAACACTGCCAGGAAACCGAGAGCCTGGAACACATTCTCCTCCATTGTGAAAGACCAGGACAATCGCAAGTTTGGAAACTGGCAGAAGAATTCTGGGCCAAGAAGCACACAGACTGGCCAGCACTATCTCTAGGAAGTGTTATTGGCTGCGGCCTGGCCATCTTTACAGACGAGAAAAAACGTCCGCTAGCCGCTACAGCGCGATTGTACCGAATCCTGATCACAGAGTCTCTGTATCTAATATGGAAACTTCGGTGTGAATGCGTCATTGGGCGCGGCGGTGAACCACCAACCGAGAACGAAATACATAACAGGGGGGTACACATGATGAACGAGCGGCTAGAAATAGACAGGAATCTCACAAACGGACTAAAATTTGAGAAAAAATATGTTCTATCCCGAACTCTGGTTCTTGATACCTGGCGGGGTACACTCCTAAATGAGAGAAATATGCCAAATGAATGGCTTACCAAAGCTGAGGTTTTAGTGGGTATAGCGTCAAGAGGATCACGAAGATCCCCTTCCCCAGATGAAGGGGCTGGTTAATTAAGATGCAGAGCCCCACACTTGCCGCCTGCAGCGGCGTGCATAAAGCATTTCCTCAGGGGTGGAAACTTCTACGGTTGGGGGTCGCGAGTCCCCCATCTTTGCGAGGCTGCCACGGGCTAACCCATTGTTAGTTGCTTGGTGGCCCTATCGTACCGCCAAAAAAAAAAAAAGTTTTGTGTTGATCGCAAATTTCAAAGCTTAGCACAAAGCACTTTGGTTCCCACGACAAAGTCAGCGTAAATCCGGCCGCCTGGCAAGTTCTCGATTCATTTTGCGACACAATTCTTGCTGAGCGACACGCACCCGATAAACTTTTCGATTATATATTCCTGCTCACATCCCTTCCCCCTATGTTCATTTTAATTCCATTTCTGACCAGTTCGTTTCAGCAGGACTCCGAGGGCGAAATCCAAGGCATTCCCCTCTGTGGAAGTATGCACTGTGCCCCTCGTCGACATCACCCTTCACACAGCTTGCGCGCATGAAGCATATTTGATTCTCTGGTTGCTAATCGTTTTATTCCACTCTCTCTTCCCGCCTCAGTTGAGCCTTTCACTTATACTCACTCGTTTCTCTCCATTCTCCTCCCATATTTGTTTACCGCTGCGCGGGCACCTCCGCACACATTCCATCGCCAGGCCGAAACAAGCACCACTCCAAGATATATTACTCGATTACGCGGGAAATATTCGTTACTCTATTGGACTTCTGCGTACATTTTCACACTTGCCTATCTCTTATGCCATATATATTTTATTTTTCTCGCTACATACCGCCAACGCGAGCCATCACCCTTTTTGTTCGTATCAAGGGGATTCCGTCTTGCTTCCTACCACCACCCATACATGCACCTCAGATTCTTGGCTCTCGAGTTATGAGCGCTGAGTAGCGACTCTCTACGCCAGATATTATCACAGAAATCCTTCACCAATCCTTTTACCGCTGAGTCGCATTTGTCTTCTTTATTTTATATTTCTGCTCGACGTCTACAGACTGGGCACGGTACGACCTTGACACTCGCAGGTCCCCACTTGGACCTATCCTTCCTGCTTCAGCGGAGGTCCTCCAGGCTTGTGTTTCCGATACCAGGCGAAGGAACCTTTCGTGTACATCATCACGAGAACTCACTATCCAACATCCAGACAAGATTCAAGACAGTCGTCGCATTCGTCTTGCAAAGCCGCGTTAGCGGGTTGCTTGACCCGTATATGAGCTTCATGAGGAAGGAACCATCCAGGCCAACGGTGGTAACCAGGAGTGGAGCCAATGCTGGCTGAGAAAACGAGTTATTTGGAAAGAGAAGTTAGAGCAACGATTGCTGCACTCTGCCGATTCCACGCTGACGCATGTTCGCACCATGATAAACCGACTGGAATTAATCCATGACGACGAAGCCTCCGGTAGAATACATGTAATTCGTGTTAAGAACTTGATTATACTATTCGTGCCAGAACACATTGCACTTCAGGAACAGAGAGCAGTTGGAGTGGAGGCTAAGCGCCAGTAGCCGCACAATGAAAGCCGAGAAACAACAAGTGGGAAGACGGGGTGGAATCGGAAGTCAATTAGAGCGTACGAGACTTTGGACATTTTATGCTTCGAAGATATTTTGAGTTGCATTATTGTACCTACCGAGGGACTTGCTGCATGATTTGAGTCATTCGAGATGCTCAGCATGCCATTCACACCAATTCAGTCCACCAGGCAGAAGTATCGACCCAACGAGGTAGAAGAACGAGGGAGGGAGAGATTGAATATTCACCAGAGATGATATCTCCCTCTTTACAAAATTAAGATGCTTGAAGCCTTTCAGAAGTCCGCAAAGCGATCATCGAGGTTTAGTGCCGGGGACGTGGAACCACGTATCGCAACGACCGCGATCTGGGCGCCTGTCAGCATTATAAAACGACTTCAACGATGGAGCGTAGAGCTCGAGGCGACACAACCTGCATTTTTTTTTACCTCTTCGAACTCCCAAACCAAGTGCCGCGCCCTGGCGGGGTTTTGTAAGATATAATCTCGGGGTATCAGAAATATGTAGCGTGTGGATGCGGACAGAGGCAGGATGTAAATGCAATCATCGACTTGTCAAAGTAGACAGACGCCAAGTAGAAAAAAAATCAAATTGTAGCATGAAAGACTAGACAAGTTTGGTAGCTAGATAGTGCTGTAAAAGTTCGGTTCGGTTCCAGTTCAGAGTACTTTTCCCCGAACGCAGAACCTGAACCTGGCATTCGGTTCAAGCACGTGCCGAACCCTGAACCTGAACGCGGCGTTCAGGTTCGACGCGCTCGGTTTCGCATTTGACAGCGTTTGAACGCCGAACCGTGAAAACAGGTAATGTGCCCGGAGAGCGGCTCGGAAATGGGGAAGTGGAATCGCTGGATTAATGGAGGGCTAGAGAGATAAAATGGAAGATAACGGGAGTTCTAGTGGAGATGGGTTAGTTTAGCGAGTGAAACGATTCGAATGAAAAGAGAGGCAATAATTTCCCCGTCGCGAAGACAGGAAGATTATGCTATTATTAGTTGACGGCGCGGAGACGTCAACGGACGACTTCCAGTCCTGAACACTGCACGAAGCAGAAATTTCAAGGAAGTATCCGGAATCTTCGAGAAGGCCGTCGGAAGCGAGTAGAAGACAGAAGACGAGTGAGGCCGAGGAGATCAGCCTAGCGGGGCAAGAGAATCGAGCTAGAGGGCTCTGATAACCCTAGGAGACAGAGAGGAAGCTAGTACGAAGGTGGATGACACGACTTGAAGCTCAGACGGATGCCAGCGTGGCGGTAGAGAGCAAGCAGGAAGGTGATCCGTTGATGGTACAAATAATGTACATAATCAGCTAGTGCGACCGTTCTCCAAGTCCGCTAGGGCCGCACTACATAAATAAAAATTTGTATTCTACGCCGATGTCAAGGCAAAGGCCAAGAGAACCGACGAATGAACCGTCCCTCCACCCAGGGTATCCATAATCGTGCAATGGCTCTGTCTTGTGAAGCAATCAGAGCAAGGGAACCGCCGCCACAGTTCCGATGTCGCCCCGCAACGACATCCTCACATGCTAGACCGAGTTTTGGTAATGCTCACTCGCCTGAACTCCTGTCAAAGAAACGGTAAGTAATTTTATACATGATCAAAAATATATTTATCGCCCCAAATCCATCTAAAGGTCAAGACGTCCGAGCGTGCAGCTCGGAGATGTCGAGTGGATAATTGAAAATGATGGCCCGTAAAATTCTCCGGGGCTTGTCTTCTGTATTCGAGTGACCAGCCGTGTTTGCACTGCACCCGTCGAGCACGAAACACCTTGGATCAGACTCAAGGTCCGATAGGCGCCGGCTAAGCGCCCAGTACGAATAAGGCGAATCTTGCGGTGAATCTGAAAAATAAAGAGATAGTCAATAGTTCAAAAATACCGTTGAATGTATCATATGAAGGGAAACAGATCATACGGCCGACACTAGGCCTAAATAAAATAAAAAGTCAGAAATATCTACGTCCTTGAAATGTTCGTTTGGCCGTTCAGACGTGGCGTTTCCACACCTCGGCCATCCAACCCCTCCAAAACCGAACTATGTGTGAATGAAAAACAGCAGTAATTAATGACAAACGGAGCGCAAAATAGTCCTCAACGAGGGAGTCCTCGTCCTCCGCATCAGCCTGAGCATCATATTCGAATTTCTCGTCAAGCTCAGCGATAAGAGCATCGATATGCTTGGCAGCAAGGGGGCTGGCACTGATGTGACCGTTCCGGAAAGCACTTTTGAGCAACTGAAGTGCCTCGAAGGTCTCGGCGGAGAGGGAATTACTAAGCTTTGTACCAGTGAGGCTTCCGCTAGAGAAGGCGCGCTCAGCCGAAGTGGAGGAGCCTTGATTCGCAAGGTAGTCGAGCGCCATCCGCCGGAGTGTGGGACGAGAAGTATTGTGGTGGGACGGGGTAATCAGAATGAAGGAGTGCAGACATGTATCTTGACTCGCACCCCACCAGTGCAACACGTTGTTTGTCGCCTCCGGAGGCGGCGACAAATATCCCTTCACCGTCCGAGTTTTGAGCGCATCCGAGTTCGAGACTAGCCAGTGATAATAATGAGACGCCGAGCTGGGACGGTGGGATGGGATGTAGTTCTGTGAGTTGCGCGATGATGCTGCGCTTTTAAGGACGAGTCCCAGATAGGGGAACATGTGAAAAATAAATCACAGAGAGGTATTTACCATCAGGCGTTGCAGTAATAAAGACTGTACCTAACACGGAAGTGGGTTTACGGAATAGAATTCGCCCTGAATGGTATCTCTCGCGCCCAAACGGAGCAGTTAAACACATACCTGAATATGAAGGCCGCGCAAAGCGATCTGGGATCGCGAAAAAGCGCATGAGCGGCCTTGGCATAGTGAGATCAGCATAGGGTTGGGTTTATTTGACACAGAGCCTGAGACCAACTTGCGAGGATGTCGAGAAATAAAAATAGCCTGTTTGCGATGCAGCCATTCGAGCCATCTGATGGCTGTTTGGCGTTGCGCAAACTGATGGCTCATGGCTCGAATGGCTAATAAAATAAAGTCAGTGTATGCTCTTTTCTGCCAGAAAGAGTGTCAATGAGTGTGTTATCCCACGTAGAGCTTAAGGAATGCCCCTAGACTGCATGAGACCTTCAAATTCAACAACATTAACTATTTGGGGCCTACAATCTGGTTGTTATATATGTGGGTGGGACCGATCACCCATACATGAGCTGAATGACTCGGAGGCAACTCAATGACTCCAAAATATGGGTAAGTATCAAAGCCATTCGAGCCATTAGCCATCAATTTGCGCAATGACAAACAGCCATCAAATGGCTCGAATGGCTGCATCGCAAACTCTCTAATATCTAACAGCAAGCGAGACACTGAAGTACATTCAAGCTGCCCTAAAACCGTCAAAAAGTGCTTGGGCTGCATTGAGATTGAGATATGAAACATCTGGACTGGTTTTATTCGGTTCTGGGTCCAAGTAACGAGTTGTGGAGATGCGGAGGAGTATCAAGCTGAATATCTGTTAAGCCGTGAACCAGGTTGACTTGAGTGAGATTAAGATGAAGTAAGTTGATGGACCACGCCGGCAGCTCTGCGAAGCCAATACAAGAGCCCTCGCCAGACGATGGTGACAGGAAGTGGCAAGGTGCGCGGCGGGTGCTGGTTACATAACGCGGCGATCACACTTAATTTCGGCAGTTCCCAGCAATCACAAATCTGGAGCCCTAATAATGTCGGAACGATGTATGTAGGAACAAGCCTGGTCAGAACACAAATCTGGTGATGCGTTCGGCGTTCGAACGCGTTCAGACGCGTTCAGCAAAATTTCCTGCTCGAAGAATGCCGAACCTGAACCTCAGGTTCGGTTCAGCTATTCGTTGAACCTTGAACCAGAACCTGGCGTTCAGTTCAGTCCGGTTCAGGTTCGAACCTTTTTTTGAACCGGACTTTGACACCACTATAGCTAGAGAGTAGATGCGGTTTACACACCCTTAGAAGACAGTGGATTCGTACACTGATGCCCATCGAATAGCGGGTAAGTGCCAGTTCTGTTCCTGCGTGGCGTGAATAGAGAAGTTTGGCGGGTGGTGACAATTGAGGATAATATAAGGGGAGGGATGATGGGTCTAAAGCAAAGAGACGGAAGGGTGTGGAAGTGCGACTTGATGCGCTCGTCGCCTTCGGATTTCGGCCCGATCACACCTGTCAACCTAATGCGGTACTGCCGTCTAGATCATTTTACTTCCTACCTCCACGCTCCATTTCTCGCTCACATCTCCCTTGGTCCTCTTTCTTCTCTTCTGCGTTTCCCTAGGTCGTTGCATGCTTCAAGATTCTCTCTATTGGCCCTTTCTCTCCAGGAGTTTCGCCGTCGGTGATCAGCCGCCACATGTGCCTTTCAAGACTTCTCCGCGACATTGGACACGGTCAGGGTGACGAATTGCTTTCTTTGTACTTACCATTACCTCTGGGTCTCGCTTATCGTCTCCGCCATATGCTCTGTTCGGACTTTTACTTTCTTTGGTAGCAATCTCAAAACCTCGGCAGGGTCTGATGCGGCTCTCTCTCGGTGTGCGCTGGGGATTGACTTCGACATGGCTTGGTCACCCATGGTCGACGCTGTAGGGGGCAGCGTATTCTCCCTATACGTCTTTGCGCATTCCCCGGGGAGCAGTTTTGCTGAGGACTTTGTCGGGCGGCGAGGTTTAGAACGGCCTCTTTACGTACATTTCTTTTGTTTCATGTATTTCTCATGGTTCCATTCACGGCTCCGGTGTCACAAGAGTACGTGAGCAGCCGTCCCTTGCATGTATATATTCGCCCGGCCTGTTACCGGGGAATCAATCTCCTTTCTCCCCTACTTCCACGTCGCACGAGCAAACTGAGTACCGAGTCAACGAGCGCCGTCCAAAGCTAAGCACATTTCTATTCCCCATCGCAACTACTATCACCTCTACGTCTCCAGCAGGTTGTTACCACGACCTTGGCCTCTCTCTTGTCTACAACCGGACAAACCTCTTCTTCCACAAGGGGCCGAATGAGCCCCTCCATTTTGAACGGCTGCTGAGCGGCAGATCGGCGAGGTCGAAAATAAAGTTCTGCACATAGTGACGGTGTGAAAACAAACTTGTACATCGTGTATGACACAAGGCATTTCCTTTTCTTTTGTGTCTGCTTTTTGGCAGCGAAGTTTGAAATAATGAAACTCAGTCTGTGTATGATGGAGAGGAGAGAGGGAGGAGAATGAGGAAGGGGAAAAAAAGAGGGAGGATATGAGTGGAGGTGAATGAATGAAGGGTGAAACGAAACGCGATGGCAGAGCGGGGGAAGAGCGGGGAGCATGTGCGTAAATGAGTCATGACAGGGCGTGACAGGATGGACGATACGTGTAAGGTCCCGGCGTACTCGGGCCGCCGCAGTCGTCCCTCCGCCACCGTCTACCTACGCACCAAAGTCCGTAGTCACTGTGCAACTACGGCGTAGCACTTACGGACTACGGCACAGTCTCCGTAGTTAATTGTGGTCTATTTAAACCACCATACATTTCGAGTACAGTAACAGGCTTCCTTCTTGAACAAGGAGCACTTCCCTCCGTTCTCTTGTTCCCATCCTCTGATTCCATAAGGAAATCTCTTGATTGATTCCTGAATATACGGATATATATTTGATAAAACATATACTCCAGTGACGAGGACACGATCTTTCTTAGGTGGCCGACAACCCACGCCAAGAACAGTACCTGTCGTGAATCGTCCTCCGCCTCCGTGTATCTTTACGTTTTACATCTGAAATTCTTCTGAAACACTTACGGCTAATATTTGAGTGTCTTTCCTGAGGCGACTGGCAGAATGGGCCTTTCCACCTGACAGACACCCGCCACAAGGTTACCGTCGGCGAGCATATTCCCATTGAGGAAGCCCGCGTGGGATGCTGTACGACGGGGATCTCTGCTAATATCTCGCCATCCTAACTGAGAGTGCGGAAATGTCCGATCGCCTAGTGTCTCGCAAAAAAAGTGATAATTTGGTGACTCGGGTTGAAAGCTAGACCGGTAATCTCTGAAGTATTGGCAAAGTCTACCGACAAACTTGTTTTCTACAGTCGTTTGCAAAACATTGTACGGGTTTTACGCAATCGTTGCTGTTGGATTCTTGCTTACCGCTGTTGTGCTTTTTGACGTCATATGGGCTCGCTCTACAGTCGCTCCACCGGGTTCAACCAAGCCTCAGGATCGCTACACTAGAATCCAGAGTGCCATGGAATACCCAAATAGCACCCAAGGAAGCTCAGGATAACAAGGAAACTAGACTGAGGCAGAGATTTGTGTGCTAAGATGCAAATTGTGAGCGGTGGAGCGGGATCGGTGGTGGATGAAGGTAAAAAAAGATCGAAGAGCGCCACTCGATCAAAACCCGTACAATGTTTTGCAACCGACTGTGGTAAACAGAACGGTTACCGGTCTAGTCGAAAAGGGTTTGTGGCGGTGATATGTCCGCGGTTCCTTTTTTTCAAAGTCTTAATGCCCAAGGTTGCTTCTTTACTTCGTTAATGTCCTTCAACCATGTGCGCTTGTCCGCGCTGATAAGGTGCGTCATATATTCTGTGGATTGTTCTTTTTCTTTTTCACCTTGTTGATTTTGCACTCGCTTTACAGAGATGCGACTTTCGGAGTCTCCATACCCGGACTCGCACTGAGCGTATTCCTCCTCATAATCATCGTATACCTGCGATGGAATCCTTGCTCTCGACCCTACCTCAATCGTGTCAGCTTCCGTCTACTCACATATGCGCTAGTAGCAAAGTAAGTGGTGTGCCAACACTACCAGCATGCTCGCACTGACACCTTCCTCTTTCAGTGCTGTCTATGGGTCTATCACATTTAGCCATGCGATGAAGGCAGGTGCGGAAGGTGCGATTTGCATTTTCTATGCCTTCGTTGGTGTGGTGCGTGCCATTCGGTGTTTCTCTCCGAATTCGATATAACATATCGTCTTCACATTAGACGGCACCCATGATCTCCGCGTGTATGTGTTGCTGCATAGCACTCAATCTTCCGTTTGTCGCGTCCCCTTTGCCTTTCCCTCTTCATCCGTGACGCATTTATAGACTTGTTCTTGTGTTCGGTGTAAACGGGAACAAAATGGAGAAATACTATATTACCGGGTCAGTGATCTTGTGCTCGGCATGCAATATCCCATCCTTAGCATATGGCAAACTTGGGTAAGAATCACTCAGATCTAAGTCGCCGTCATTGACATTAGTCTATATAGTTGGTACGCCGAGACCGGGACCTGTTGGTTACGAGACCCTTCACCATCGATCCAGCTCCGCTGGCTGTTGGGCACACAAGTAGTGTGGATGCTTTTAATGTCGACCGTGGAGGTCATCTCCTTTGTAATCATTGTTATCTTCATGATGAGGCATCAGGTCTGTTTTTCTAATCATCATTCCGTGAGTTCCTGGAGCTTACTCGAGGTCGCTCGGCAGGCAAGGATACGACGTCTCCGGGTAGACGCCTTGCCTCACAGCGCTTCTGGCCTCGCTTCCCACCTGACGACGTTTAAGTCGAGCCTTCCTGCACATCCCATTGTGCGGTATCGTCCGATGATTCTACGTATCGGTAAGCAAGATTCCTGAATCCTTACTCCGTTTTGACTTGTGCTCTTAGCATTGTATCCGATTTTCTCTTGCTTCCTCAGCATCACGACTTGCAGTTTCAACATTTTGCATACGAAGATTCCTGATCTCGTGCGCCTTGCGTTTACAATCAACATCAACACCAACTAATTTTCATTCCTCAGACCTTCAGACTGCACATATTGGGTTCATTCCTTTATCTCTTTGGATTTTTCCCTGTATCTCATCTATTAAACTAGATCTGATTATCTACGCGCTGCGCCCTCTTCTATATGCCCTTCTCGCTGGCACAGACCCCGTACGTGTTCGAACACGGTCCCTGAATCTAAATTTATTCTTATTCTAGTCATTCCTTCGTGCAATCCGCTCTCTATTTCCGAATTCATCATCATCATCATCATCATCTCCTTCTCCTTCTCAGCTTGCCCTCCCAACTTTGAATATGACCGCCATATCAAGTTTATGCGCTACAGATCCACCACCGTCCGACAACTATAACCAGCCTACAACAACAGAGGAAGAGGTTGAACGCGATAATGTCGTGCTCCAAATATAAGTTTCGCTATTTCTATTTTTATTTTATTTTGGGTTTTGAATGCTCTGAATTGTATATATGATTTTTCAAACCTAGAGCAACATAACTGTACGTGCAGAGACATAATTCAATATTAATTTGTACTAGGGATCCCCACCGTAATCGTACACCACCGTATACGGTTACGGTTGTACGGGTACCCGTAACTGTACCGTAGAGCCTCCTGGTCAGTCTTATACGGTTACGGTTGGTCACCGTACGTATACCGTAATGACCCGTAATCATACGGTCCGTATACGGTATTATACGACTGTAAATTTCCCTAAAAGTTAGCATGCCTCATGGTTCGGATGCTCGCGCCAGGCCGATCAATTCGCTGCCTTCGACCAAGGCTCCGACGATGAGGGCGATATCATATATGGATGAGTTTGACATTTACTTTGATGCACCCCGTATACCGTTCCAGGCAGACCCTGTTCAGTGGTGGTATGCCCGGAAAGCGGAGTATCCTCGTCTGTATCGGTTTGCACGCGACATCATGTCCATACCTGGTATGCTTCATTCATTCCCTCCCTTGTAAATAGCTCATGAAATCGGCCAGGCTCTGCTGTTGCAGTTGAGCGTGTTTTCTCGGGCGGGAGAGATGCCATCTCTCTGCGGCGCGTGCGCTTGAAGCCGGAAAGTATTCGGACATTGATGCTGCTCAAGCGCCACCTTCGTCTGAAGCGCAAAAACCTCGAGGATATCCTCCAGACCATGCATGAAGTGTAGATACATCCATTTTGTGCCGTTTTAAGTTTTTATTTCAATTTAGACGGTCGTATACCTGTCGTATACGGTCGTAATACCCGTAATCTTGACCGTACCGTACCGTAAGGGCCTCCAGAGGAATATTTACGGTTACGGTTACGGCCGGTTAGTGCCCGTAAATAGGCGTAATGATTACGGTCGTAACCGTATACGGTACGGTGGGGATCCCTAATTTGTACAATGTAAGGGATGGCAGTTCGGCTAGCACTGATCTCACGTGGCTTCGGCATCCCTGTGTCTTCGCCACGGAGACACCCATACACAGCGGATTCTGAGTTCGCCCGCACACTCGGTAACGTTCGCGGTGCACGGCGCCTCGGATTTCAACCCATGTGATCGTGGGTCCTAACCACGTGACGTAAAAAAGGGCTGTGCTCATCGTCTCTTAATGTATAGACAAGATTTAACGCACCGTGTCTTCGCCACGGAGACACCCGCACACAGTGGATTCCGAGTTCGCCCGCACTCTAACACTTGTGGCGTGCAGCGCCTCAGATTCCGAACTCATGTGATCGTGGGTCCAAACCATGTGACTTATCAAAGAGGCTGTGTTTATTGTCTCTTAATGTATAGACAAGAATAATTGACCCGCCTTCGGCACGTAGCCACAGCTGGATCCCAGTTCCAGACAGACACGGTGCATTTTGAGCCCTCGGGGTTTCGCCCGCACACGGCGGATTCCGAGACCGTGGGATCAACCCATGTGACTAACACATGACTTACTACATGGCTTTCTGTCAAATTCATGTGACATTGTGTCTGATATTATAGATATTTTATTTATGACTCGATGATACTTGCTCCACACTTCTTTGGTCTGGGTCTCAGTGAAATTTGAAAGGCGAGAATGAGATGAATAAAGTTGCAGGACCTGCTTACACCTTTATTTCGTTGCAACATTGGAATACTTCGACTCATGTTAAAGTAGGCCATCATTAACTAGGGATCCCCACCGTAACCGTATACGGTTACGGCCGCAAAGTTTACCGGCATTTACGGTAGACTACCCGGCCGTAACCGTAACCGTAAAGCAGGGATGGGAGGGTCTTACAGTACACTACAATTTTACAGCTGTTCACGGTCATTAAGGCCGTATAAAGTTTGATTAAATGACTTTAAATTAATTAATAGGTAACTAAGAATTCTCTGCTGCAAGGAAGGCATCCTCGAGGTTCTTCCTCTTCAGACGGAGATGATGCTCGACCAACATGAAAGCCCGGGTTGTCTCGGGCTTTAACCGGGAACGGTGCAGTGAGATAATGTCCCTACCACGCGAAAAGACCTGCTCGACGGCAACCGCAGATCCTGGAAAGAACAGTGAGCTGTGGTGTAAGATTGATAGACATCGGAAACCTACCGGGAATAGACATAATATCGCGTGCCAGCTGATACAGGTGGGGAAATTCCCTCTTCCTGGCATACCACCTATCAAGAGGGTCGGCATCTGCAGCAGCGCAGGGGGCATCAAATTATTGCAGAAGTTCGTCACTCTCGTCGTCCTCATCCGAACCCTGATCGAAAGCTGCGAAATTGATGATCTGCTGCTTTCCCGCTCCATTGTTGGCACCTGAAGCCGTCGTTGTTTGGTGGGAAGTCGAGGACGCAGCCGGATAGTTATCATCCAAGTACTTACGAAGCACATTCTTCTGTTCCTCCAAGTATTTGGTAAGGGTCTGCATCCCCTGCGTAGTCCTTTCGCAGCCTCTTCAGATTGAAACGAGGATCGAGAACTGAACTACTGTGTCAGATCAACTCAAATATAGGAGAATGAAAACGCACGGGCTGCCCAAATGTAAAATGGAGATTGGTTGTACTTGTAATGATAATCACTTGGTTTACAGTGAGCATTGGTCAAGCCCTGGACGAGCTCGGGATCCGTCTCTTCTGTTCTGGAAATCCTGCCAATTTTTCCTTCAGTTTTTCCTGAAGACCATGAAACGTCGAGTGCGTTGAGGATAGCGTGGGAAGCGATGTTCTGAACCTATTTGCAACAACACTGGTATAGCACCAGAATCCTGCTGGGGTCAAATACGCCAGAACTGCCAAAAAAAAAAAAAAAAAAGTGTTGAACTGGGCTCAACCACAGTATTAACATGTGACAGTGACGCCATGACATTGACTTGTAATGGTTTCTGCAGAGACAAGGCAAGTGGTTGGAGGAGAAGCGATGCCAAGCGACGCATTCCATGATGGAAAACGGCCTTGGCGAAGGTGGCAAAACGAGATCAGGCATGTGTCGCGTCATTTTCTTGTCAGCGGAGTGGCCGAAATCAGGCCATTTGAGTAGTTGAATTATGGACCGTATATGGCCATAAACTTATGGCCTCATAGAGTTCTGTTTACGGTCCCGACCCGTAACCGTATAATAGAGAGGTTGCGGTCAGCCACCGGGAGCCACCCGGTGGCTCTGAATATATGACGTCAAAGATCTGACCCTTGAGATCACCTTCTGTATATATTTTGATCCCATCAGTCTCTGAGGTGCAAAATGCGAAATACGCGACCAGAGCTGGCGGTTTTTGGCTCTCAGGCAGTAAATGGCTGATATCTCAGCAACCACTGGGCTGTTTCCCTTGATGCCGGTACTTTGTTGGAAAGGTGATCATAAGGGTCAGATCTACCTTCCAGAATCTTTTCGGATTTGTTTGGATTTTGTTTTCTACACTCAAAAATGTACAGCCACCCGGCTTTCTCTGGAGTGTACAGCCACCAGCCTGCCTACAGAACTGAGCCCAAGATAAATAGAACAATTCACTAACGTGGTCGCCTGTCTCGCCCTCAAAGATATTCGAGACGTCCCCCGTGGTGCACAAATCGCTTGTGTTGTCCTCCCCTGCAGGGAAAAAGGGATCAACAAGGAAAATAATTTGACGTCTAGAAGTGGGTATGTGTACCTGAACAAGTATCCCAGACGCCCGAGTCCTGCCAGCATGTCAGGCCTACAATGTTGCAAAACACGTTGCGAATACGGACCTGGATATGGATCTCGCCGGTCGGATGGTGGAAACCAAGGAACCTCCCTAGAATCGTGAGGATGAGGTGAGATCCAACGTTCAGATGGTTGAAAACGAGCCTGGCAGAATAGGTACAAGATCCTCCCTGGACGAGAAAATCAGACAATTATTTGCGGATAGCAACAGAGATTCGAACTTGTTGTTAATATGGGTCACCGTGTTCCCGATGCTAGCATGGTCTGCAAATGCTTGATTTCCCACCTAGAATCAATAGTTTAAGCCAATCATCACAATTTTGAGATATACTCGAGGCATACCATAGACAATGGTGCGGAAGGTCACTCCAGTAATTTGGAGAGGAAGATAAACGGATTCAATAAGGCTGAGGGCAGCGCCTATGTTTTGCGCCGGTCAATTTCGGAGTTAAAATCGTCGTTAGCAAACAACCTAGACTGTGGCCAACCTGCATATCAAACGGAGTGTGAGACATGTTGAACGTGTATGAGGACTATCACCAACCAAAGTCACTTTCTTCACATCGAATTGCGACAATGCCTTCTGGACAGCTGCTAGAACCAGTGTCGCAGTCCTACACATCTTGCATGAGCCCAACAATTAGTACTGAGAAATCACTCACTTGGCATGTTCGTTTGCAAACCCGCTGTGAACCTCGATTGAAGAGCTCAAACCAGGGAATAGTGTTGGATCTAAGCCGCGGAGGAAAAAGTCCGCGTCCGTGAGGAGGGCAAGGCTGAGAGAGAGACATGTCAGACGGTATTCGTGCAGTCAAGGTGCGGAATTTACATCTGACCGGAGTCCGTTCCCTGGTGCGACACAATGACAGTACCGAGCGTCGTGTCAACTCCGACAAACCAGAATTGAACAGCGGCACCATCACCGCCAGAAGCAATGGGATGAAATCCCGGGTTCGCCCCAGCACAATTGACTGCAATAATTTCAATCGTCGTACTTGGACGGGGAAACGCGACTGACCTCCGCAGTTCCACGCCAAAGTCGACGTTGGCAAACAATACGCTGCGGCTGAATAGCATGAATACGGTTTGAACGCGCTGATTTGGGCCGAGGTCAGAGTGGTTATCGCTTGACGCACGTTCAAAGACGGGGCAGCACTCGCAAGCGACGCAAGAGCCAGGAGAACCACAGCAAACCGCGCCATTTCTGGTTAGTGGGTTGGCAGAGAAAGCACAGTATCCGTCAATGCTAGAGGCATCTTATGTATTGGAGGACATGATTGACGGTGCGGTCTTGATTGGCGTTTTGACTGTTCAACCTAATGAGTGTCAACACCGAGATCCACCTGATTGACGCAAGATTGATGACCGAATCAGATGAAGGGTGTTAGGGAAGGTCTTGAGAATGTGAGTGCGTTTTGGCTAGGTTGAACCGCGTGCGTTCAGAGTCAAGTCCCTCAAGTTATCACCGTAAAAATCTAACCGAGGATAGCCATCGCATTCCAAGGATGCCTGTCAGGAAGATATATCAGCTGCTGAGTGACAGATTGTAGTGAACTTCCTAGTTAGAATGATAGAATCGTTCTTCAAGCACGTTGAAATGCCGACCGCTTCCTGTCAAACAAATTGCTCGCATAGATCCCGCTGTGGCAGCCATTTGCTTTACTTATTGGCCGACGCACAAGTAAGATGAATGAAATAAAAATGATCACAATTACCTCAAGCAATGGCCGCAGATTCAGCTGCCCCAGACTTCTAGAGTATTCCAGCCCCAAAAACAGCCCTCGTTGCAAACCCTCCTACATTGGAATTTTAATCGAGGACCTTATGCCTCAAGTACCATACCCAATGGTCGACTTTCGATTCCACACCTCGTCCCAAAAAATCTCGATGACGCACCGCACCACAATACGGTGTACTTTCGACGAGTCTCTCGTTTAGAACTCATCAAAGCATAGAATGAAGACTGAGAAAAATGGGCGGAAGACCTGACCCCGAGTCGGGGTACCCCGTTATATTGCGACGAGGAACTTGAACCCGAGGGATTGAGGGTGATATCCTGTAGCAGGCGCCTATTCAGAGCCAGATTTAATTTCAGGCAAAGTCTAGAGATATACGTATGTACGTACGGTTTCTGCGGCTCTCGAGCGGGAGATCAGTGGTGAAACGAGAGTCAATTAGTACTTGTGCGTTTCACGGCCAACACGCTTGAAAAATCTTCATTAGAAAGTTATCGTACCCTCGGACTGCGGTGTGAAGTTTGCAAGCTTGGAGCGAGATCTGCAAACAATAAATTAGAATGAGCAGCGGATATAAAGTGACGAAAGAGTCTGCATGCCTCAATTGGTGGGAAATGAACAAATTGTTGGCGGAATGAACAACACGAAAGATGCTCTCTTTCAAAGAGGTGAGTAATAATGAGTAGAGAGTACAGACAACGGTTGGCTTGAGGAAAGCAAAACGAAGTAGCTGTTCCCAACATGCTGTTGGTGAATGAAGTAGGAGGAGGAATCGGAACAGGATGACTTGAGTTCAGACTCAGGTTGAACATTGATCGGAGCTGTATTAACAGTGCCGAGGAATTGTTCGGCGTGAAACAGACACAACAAGGTGAGATAAATAAGGAAGATGACGAAGGAAAGACGCCATGGGAACACGCTGTATCATGGTATGAAATTGAAGTAGAAGTCTGGCAAGAGCATCAACACAACCAATGTTGAACGGCAGCCGAAGGGAACGTACCTGAAGTGTACCAGCATTCTCTGACGCCAGAGAAAAGCGCAACATGATATCTAACTGTGAAGGAATGCCAGTCACTGAAAGCTGGCACGATGTAAAGGAATGCTAGCAGTGCCGCCGTGCACGATTTTTTATTTAGCCAAGAGGGGGAGAGTTTAAATGGATGCTCGGGGAACGATCAGTACAATGGACGAATACGTGAAGCTGCAATGATATGATTTGACGTATCCGCCGCGGCAGACTGGAATACTCATTTCTGGGGGGTGTGTCTATACATAAAATGGTCAATGGATCGACGAACACGGTTCCAGAGACGGCGGGGAGACGGAACGTTGGTAAATCGTACTCACCGTGGGGCGAGGGATCTAATGCCGCTTCGTAGCATACACGAGCGTCACAGACGAAAATATGAGTCGCGATGGGGCGCGTGGAAGAATAGTGCGGCAAAGTAATTCCTGACCATCATGGGCGTTTTCTCTTGAATTTTGCGGATTCCGGAATCAACGGGATTATTGAGGAGGTGTAAGGGTAGTACGCTCGAATTGAGGGGAAGGAGAAGGAAATGGATGGAGTTGGATAGAAAGGACGTCAGGCAAAGATGGGGAACAAACGGAACTTGGGAACGCACGTATAAATTCTCCCATGCGATCGTCATCCTCAGTCGCTGCGTCCACAGATACGTTCACACGGGATCCAGCACCTCTCTGGCAATTGTCTCAAAAGGCGGGTATTCGGTGTGGAAGGTGAGAGCTGTCGACGCACTAGAGGGCGCTCTTGATCGCTCGGAGAGTCATCGTTGGGCGCGAGTGCGCAGATACCAATCAGCAAAGCAGACGAGTGGGCCCTGGTTCTCGACTGGCGCGCAACGCGCTTCCCATACCTGGCGCCGGCAGCGTAGGTGAATGTGTGAGGAGGTTGCAGGAGCGCGCGCGTGGTGGAGAGTCCGAGTTGTTGGCACTGGAAATGAAATGGCGATCTGAATAAGAGGACTGGAAGAAAGAGGTTTTGGGAAAAGAGAAAGACAAGTGCGAGGCCCAAAAAGGAATGGAGGCACAATACGCAGTGTGAGCTGCAGGGTCGCAAGATCGTCGTCCCAAGTGGGCTGACAGGATCTCTTACAGCGCGGTGCGCGTGCGATCTGCAAGAGCGAGACCCGCCTGCGATACTCGTCCCCTCAATTCCACCATACAGGTCAAAAGAATGAAGGAAAGTGAATACATCTCATCCCATCGCGCTCCCAGAATCACTTCTTCCTCTTCCATCTGTTCCACTCCTCCCCCCCCCCATCCACTCGCGAGCGCACAACAGCGGGCGGTGGTTCGGTCGGCTCAGCTCCATTCACATACGCAATCGCAGCCACTGTGCTCGCGCGCGAGGCCTGTGTAGGAGGGCGTTGGAAGCGTCTATATGTATGTGAATTAATATCGTGCGTGAACATGGAGGGAAGGGATAGGAAGGCGTACCGCTGTGCCGAAGATGTGCTTGCGCTGAGGAGTGTCTGTCCCGCGGGCAGGCGGAGCAAAGAAAGGAAGAGAGGGCGGAGAGCGTTTCTGGCGATGTTTCGGAACAATTGAAGTTTATGGCTGTATCAGACTCGTCCAGGAAAATTATTCGTGGAGGAGACCTGGCGGCCGCCCGCGATTGAAAGCGAGGTATCGACTTCGTATTGCTCCGGTAGCCTGGATGTAGTCTGGTTGAGGAATTCGTGAGGACGGAAATGAATAGAAAAAAGGTGGCGAGTGGTGACAAGGTAGTGGATCGAAAGCAAGAGGCGGAATTGCGGACCGTGAGCCGATTGTTTGCTGATGCGGTACTGCATCGCCACGTGCGCTTTTCTTGCTTTCTTTCTCCCATCGTCGTTCCAACTGCGTCCGGCAATGAGCGGTCTACGCCTTCCTTCTGGCCCTGAGCCCTCGGCTCCTGCGAACTCTTCCGTCGGCCCGCGGACCCTCCTCAGTAGCACGAATCTATTTCTTGCCTTCGGCCTCTGCGACCCCGACCCGTCTGCCTGGATCCATTGACCCCGTTTTATCTTTCGCTCCCGCTATTTCCTTGTCTTTCACCTCGGGAGGCTGCCCCTGTATGACTGTTGACGCTACCCGACGTGCGCTTGCCAAGACTATGATGTACGGTGAGGCTTCCCGCGTCAACACGCTGTCCCAAATGCTCTTGTTATCAATCCCGCAGGACGCACCTAGGATCTCTGTGAACTGTATAAATGCCTTCCATACGAATCAATTTATATATTCGTTCTCGTGAAGCGCAAGTGGAGCCCACGTGAAGGACGAGTGCGAGGATAAGCGGGCGAACGAGGAGCGAGAAGGAGTAAAGATGGGCGTATCCACGCGTTGGAGTGGGTGGTGAGTGCTCTGAACCCCTTCTATTCCCCCTTAATTCGTTTGTATAGTCCGCCTTTCAGACTACCCACTCCTCTCCGCCCTCGCCGCCATCCTACACACCTCGGACATTCATGATGTCCCTGCGAATGTTGGCGGTTATGCGAGTCCGCGCATGCGGGCTTTCCGCGAGGGAAGTGGATGATGCCTTTTTTTCTTTTCCGTTCTTGCAGGTGATATTCTCCGGTGCTTGTGCACCGTTCGAGGGTGATCCGAAGCTACTTGAGCGATTGTAGATTGGCCGTTGCCGCTGAGCGAGTTGGCTGGCTCTACGTATATACTATTCCACAAACTGCTCATCCGCGGCGAGCGGGAAATCGTTCCCAGCCTGTGATATACCGGACCCTTGGCTTTGTTTCAACCCCGGCAAGCGCAGTGTCCGCGTCTCCAGACTGTGGGCGATTATTTCTCTTTTGGGAAGACTATTTTCCCTGTGCTTGTTTTTTTTTCTTGGTTTGCTGACACCTTTCTTGCGTCGCGAATCCGGGACACGGTGATAACGCCGCTAATGCTAGTGAAAACGACGGAAAGTTCCACATACAACTAGCCGAAGATTGGAAACTCAGTGCGAAAGAAAGCTACGGATTTGGAGGTGACTTGCCACTCGCCTTCTCGCTTATGACGCACTTTTCGACAGGGTCCCCGACGAATTCGCCGTCTCGTGAATCAGATTTCAGTATCAAAGTTAGGAAGCTCACGATCACGAAGGCGCTCAAAAATGAACATGAAGAGGAAGGCGCATCATCCATCATGTTTCCGGGTGGTTGGAGACTAACGTCCGATCCTTCCTCGGGTCTTCTCAGCCGAAGAGGGCACCCAACAGAAGAAAGTGAAAGCCGGAAACCTAACCCTCGTCAATCTGGAGAATATGGACAGTACGTGATCGCGATCAACGGCTTGCGTTGAATGCTGATACCGTGCCTGCGATTCGATAGCATAGCAGCGCTCAACCCGGAGAAAGAAGAAGACAAACGACCTCGCGATCCCTTCACACGTACCGACTCATCGTTTTTTTCTGCTGTTTTCTAGGTTGATACTCAACATGTACAGCTAGGACATAGCCACTGATGCGTAGGACGGATCGGAGCGGCAAATAGTTAGTGTCTTCCTGCCCCCGCAAATATCACTGTGAACTTCGTGGCTCTGCTCTCTGTCGGATCCATGGCGCGTAATTACTCGCCCTCAATTCTTTGACAATTCTACCCTGTATCTCGCGCTCCTCTTCTTGGCTCATTATTCTTTCCTGGTGTTTTAAACGTCCCCTGTCCGCGAGGACTTAATTCCAGCGTGTAAGGCTCTAAACCTCAAGTTATTCTTCGCCGCCTCAAATGTGTTCAATGTTGGGAGCAGCGTGGAGAATGGGGCTAGCGTCGTCATCGTTTTCATTCGGTGTGCACTTGCGTAGGTGTATCTCTGTTGCTGCCTCTCGTTTTCGCAGGGTGTAGAGCGCCCGGAGCGCACGGCCAATTGTGCATCAATTTAGATTTGATGGCGTGGATTATAGAGCGCTGGGAATCCTTACCACCTTCCCCGCACGTTTTTGAATTTGGAGTATATTGGGTGCTTCTGCCGATTCCATCCTCGTCTGCATTTGGGGACTGATACTTCTCATCAATCCCTCGGACAATTCAACCCGGCTTTGAGATGGCTTGTGGTCGACGTGGTATACGTCGTAACACTCTTGCGGGACTTTCCCTTACTCCACTGTAGATGTGGCTAAAACACGAACAGAATACGCACCTTCCATGAACGCCGCATGTGCGTTCATGAATACTGGTACTGTCCCGGAATTTCCACTGATGCGTTGTAGACAAACCTGGGTGTATTGCAAGAAAGTAACCACTTCTACGAAGCTGGGCGCAACGCAATGTGAGTGCGGAAGGAGGAACTGAAGTTTTGAAATTCGAAGGAATGGGCGGAAGGGCTGGAGGACGAGAGGGTGAATTCACTGCTAGGTTGGCATGGTATAAATCGACGCACCAGATATCGTGAAGCCAAACACACTTCGCATTCTCCAACCACTGAAGAATCCAAGGACGGGCCGCGGAATTATTTAACCTGTGTCGTAAGTAGGAGAACAATATGCGGTTTTCAAAGATTGAAGCCAGAGAACAAGAGTTGAGTTGAGGTATACCGATTGACTATTCGGACGAGTTGCGTACCGTTGGGAACTCATTCAATTTGCACGTCTCTCGAGAAGGCTTTCAAAAAGGATATCATTAGATGTACGCCTGACTTAATACATGACGGGTACTCGAATGAACAGAGAAGTAAGTAGCGCACTAAATGGAAAGGAAAATGGAGACGGGGTGGGTACGCGTGTGGTATCGAAACGGGAATCGAGCGAGAGGCAGCGCCATTTGCCAAGGTGCGGCATCGGTGCGAGCGGCTGTGTAGAAACGGCGGCGACACGGGATCGAGAAACGCGTGCCGGGTACGCTGAACATGGTGCGAAGGCGGCGCGTCAGCGTTCGGGGGAGCCGGGAGTCGAGGGAGAAACAAGGAGCGCGGAGGGAGGCTACAGGTAGCTGCGGGGTAGTTTGTGTTGTTGGTAGTCCGGGATGAAGGCGTGTAGGGTGATACGGAAAGAAAGCTAGAAAACAAAGCAGGGGATGTGTGAGGCAGCTGATGTGCACGGTACTGGCTGACAATTCAAGGCGGGGACGAAAAAGGGTGGGTAGGACGGGAAGAATAGGCGTCGAGGAAAGCGGTGCGCGCATCCAGAATTGTGTGGGAGAGGCGGGATTTATGGAGATGGCCGATACGGGAAGGAACGCGAGGAAAGGAGGAGCGCAATGTCGTGCGCAGGCAGAAGGCGCAGACTGGGGGTGGTGCGATGCGGCGACATCCCGCGCATTGTGTACATGGGCCAGATGGTGAAGGGGGCGAGAGCGGCTTGTTCGTCTTGCTTGGGAGGATGGTCGATGCATGCGCAGGGAGAGGGAAACGAGGGGAATGAGTGAGCGAATATCAACGGGCGCTCGTCGAATGGGACGTGGTGGTAAACAACGCACCAATACCCGCGATCTCTACGTTGAGCCATATGCATCGCAGGATAGGCATGGGCTAGTGGATCGACACGGAGGTCAGCTGCTGTCGTGGCACGCTTGAGGAAGTCCGAGATGTCTTTTTCGGCGCGGATGATTTCGGCGTCTGGAAAATTGGCAAGCACTTCTGCGTCGATCATGTAGGCCGAGAAAACTCGTCCAGAACGTGTCGTGCGGCTCATGAAGGGCCAGGCGACGCGTTTGGACGGCTACCACAGTACAAGTGAGTTAGCTTCTATCGAAAAAGAATGTAAAGAAAGCCCAGCACCATGATACCAACCCAACGCATAATTCGACCAGGTACCACCATAAAACACTATGGTAAGGTTTCGCGCATGGTAGCAAGCCAAACCTTGCGTGGGCTGGGTACCATAGGCAGGGCAACGCAAAGACTCACTGTGCTGTGGGCGTTTTGGAGGGGCAGACGATGGTGCCACGAAACAAAGGACAGGTTTTCACAGGTTTGCATCCGGTGCCAGTGCATGACAGTTAGACGTAAAAGTAACGCTTGTCACTGCGTATCAATGGCTACTTTTAGCTCTTAGCCGCACAAAGATCGCATTCGTCCGGAACCTTCACCACGGCAAATTAATGTGCATTGAATGAAGCTCAATTCTGGAGCACATGTAGAGGCTATATGAGTGTTCAGGAGTTACAACTCAAGCGTACCGAATTCCTCGTACTGTGACGCTTGTTAGGCACCTAGTTCCCGGATTCACAATATTCCTGTGGCTGATGGCGTTCGACAGACTGCGCACATTGATCTAACCGCCAAACCTATTCTCGGTGATGTTAACATTCTGTCAAATAAAATGCAGGACTTTTGGCGACTCACATGGACTATTTATTCCAGGCCCATATCAAAGGTCGGCAAAAATTATCGTTTATAAACGGTTTAAACGGTTTTAAACAGTTTTCCTTCTGTTTTCGTTTAGTTTAGTCTGGGCCGTAAATGAAAACGAAATGGTTGGAGCCTTAGGTGTGGTGTGTTTCCTTCGTGCGGTTCCTCGCTTTTCACTTTAAACACTACCTTCTCGTTGCTGCCACAGGTTTTTGCAGAACGCTTTCGAGGAGGCAGAGAAGAAAACTCGGCAGCCATCATCTTCATTGACGAAATCGCCTCTATAGTGCTGGGGCATAAAAGGTATAGTGCAACACCATTGTTGGGATTCTCAATTGTTTTATTCTACTTCCTAGAACTGCGAAGTAAAGCACCGCATCATATCACAGCTCCTCGCCCTCATGGACGAACTGAAGCACGCTCAAGCGGCGGGCTCAAATGTCATAGCCGGAAATGAGAGAAATATATTTTGGAAAGCAAACATTTTTATTTGGACATGAATTTTGCATCACTGGGAGCGCCATATCATTCTGCTGAGGGCCACTATAAAAATTTCCTAATGGTTTTTCGACCTTGAAATCAAAGTTTTAGCCCACGTTACAAGCTATCCGGGTACTCACAATTCTAGTATGGGCCTTATAGTCGAGTCACCAAGTGTGGAACAATTTCAAAAAGCCAGCAGTTTTTTGATTAAAGGGGCTTCATCTGCTAAGAGACACTACAAAAATTTCCTAATGGTTGTTCAGCCTTGAAACCAGAGCTGTATCCCTCATTACAGACAGCCTTACTGTGTCGCGATGGTCGCGACAGCTTAGCAGCAGCACTCACTTAGCTTTTTTTTTTCCGTGCAAGGCATTCAATAAATTTCCTGTTTACTCTGTCGCATCGGTCACGACACAGTACAGAGACGGCATGCTAAAATGTTTTTGAGCCTCAGTGTTGTGCTGCCGCAACCGTTGCGACACGGCACAGAGGCAGCTTGGTAAAATGTTTTTGAGAGATTTAAATCTAGTCAGTGTTGTGCTGTCGCAACGGTTGCGACAGCGCAGAGTGGCAGCATGGTAAAATGTTTTTGAGAAATTTCCTCAGTGTTGTGCTGTCGCAACGGTTGCGGCAGCACAGAGAGGCAGCATGTTAAAATGCTTTTGAGAAGTTCAAATCTAGTCGGCGTTGTGCTGTCGCAACCGTTGCGACAGCGCAGAGAGGGAGCATGGTAAAATGTTTTTGAGAAATTTCTTCAGTGTTGTGCTGTCGCAACGGTTGCGACACAGCAGAGAGGCAGCCTGGCAAAATGTTTTTGAGAAGTTCAAATCTAGTCAGTGTTGTGCTATCGCAACCGTTGCGACAGTGCAGACATGGTAAAATATTTTTGAGAAATTTGCTCGGTGTTGTGCTGTCGCAACCGTTGCGACAGCACAGAGAGGGAGCATGGTAAAATATTTTTGAGAAATTTCCTCAGTGTTGTGCTGTCGCAATGGTTGCGACACGGCACAGAGGCAGCTTGGCAAAATGTTTTTGAGAAATTTGCTCAGTGTTCTGCTGTCGCAACCGTTGCGACAGCACAGAGAGGGAGCAGCGTAAAATGTTTTTGAGAAATTTCCTCAGTGTTGTGCTTCGCAACGGTTGCGACAGCGCAGAGAGGCAGCATACTACAATGTTTTTGAGAAATTTGAGTTTCTTCGGTGTTGTGCTGTCGCAATGGTTGCGACACGGCACAGAGGCAGCTTGGCAAAATGTTTTTGAGAAATTTGCTCAGTGTTGTGCTGTCGCAACGGTTGCGACAGCACAGAGAGGGAGCATGGTAAAATGTTTTTGAGAAATTTGCTCAGTGTTGAGCTGTCGCAACGGTTGCGACACGGCACAGAGGCAAAATGTTTTTGACAAATTTAAATCTAGTCAGTGTTGTGCTGTCGCAACGGTTGCGATAGCGCAGAGTGGCAGCATGGTAAAATGTTTTTGAGAAATTTCTTCAGTGTTGTGCTGTCGCAATGGTTGCGACAGCGCCGAGAGGCAGCATGGCAAAATCTTTTTGAGAGATTTAAATCTAGTCAGTGTTGTTCTGTCGCAACCATTGCGACAGTGCAGAGTGGTAAAATATTTTTGAGAAATTTCCCGAGTGTTGTGCTGTCGCAATGGTTGCGACAGTGCAGAGAGGCAGCATGGCAAAATGTTTTTGAGAAATTTAAATCTAGTCAGTGTTGTGCTGTCGCAACCGTTGCAACAGTGCAGACATGGTAAAATATTTTTGAGGAATTTCCTCTGTTGTGCTGTCGCAATGGTTGCGACAGCACAGAGATGCAGCATGCTACAATGTTTTTGAGAAATTTAAATTTTCTCAGTGTTGCACTGTTGCAACTGTTGCGACACACCATAGAGGCAGCTTGCTAAAATGTTTTTGAGCAATTTAATTTTCTCAGTGTTGCACTGTCGCAACGGTTGCGACACAGCACAGAGGCAGCTTGGCAAAATGTTTGTGAGAAATTTAAATTTGCTCAGTGTTGCACTGTCGCAACCGTTGCGACACAGCACAGAGGCAGCATCCTAAAATGTTTTTGAGAAATTTAAATGTTCTCAGTCTAGTGCTACCGCAATGGTTGCGACACGGTAGATAGGCAGCTTCCTAAATGATTTTGGAAATTTGCTCAGAGTATTGTGCTGTCGCAACGGTTGTGACACAGTACGGAGGCAGCATGTAAAATGATTTTGAGAAATTTAGTCAGAACATCCTTGCTCTCCAATGATGTGCTGAGGGGGGCAGTGGGGGTGACTGGCGCACCTGCGCCTTCGCGTCACCCCCACTGCCCCTCTCAGCACATTATTGGAGAGCAAGGATGTGTTGCAACCTGCTTTCAGCCCTATAGACACTCCCATAAACCCTGATCTAGGCTTAGGGTCCCATAGCTAGGGTTCCAAAACCTTTGAACCCCACGAGGGCTCCCTAATAACCTAACCCATCTCCCGTTCTTCCGCAGTGAATTCGCACACCCACCGTGCTTACCTGCACATCACTCCCGGAGCAGCCCGGCAGCCCTCCGTCCCCGCGGCCATCACATGTGCATAGCACCCCAACGTCGAGCCAGGAGTAAAATATTACTTAAGTACAAGTCCACTGCAACGACCCTCCTCCCCCGAGTTGAAATTACCAGAAACACAATAAGAGATGAAGAACAAAAGTGAAATGAATCCAAAAGAATACAGGTGCCGGGACTTGAACCCGGTCGTACAGCATACTGCTAACAATCCCAACCTTCATGAGGGGCAGCCGTGTACTGTACACCCCACCTACTAACTGGATCACATCAATCCCCAGAGAGATTTATTTAGCGTTCCGCGGATTCCAATGAACATAGGGCATTTGTTGGGTAAATCAAAAGGAATGAAAATTACCAGACATATAACAAAGATAGATAAAGAAAAAATGGTAGCCACAGAGAGGCTGTCATGGGGGTGCCCGAAGTTTAACCTCCCGGGCATACTGACACCGTGGTACTTCGGAAATCGTTTATTTTACTCCCCATTCACGCAAATGATGAGGACTCCCCGGGTATATGTACCCTGGCAAAATGAATACTTCTGGTCTGTGCTGTGCTCGATCCATCAAGCTCTGTATTTGGATCCGCGGCCGAATGCAAGTTCAGCATCAGCCGAGAGACCATGACGACCGATAACCTGTAAGGAGGAGCTCAGGCGTTTTCAGAGGTACAATCGGCGCAAAGTAGCACCCACATCGCACTGAACCAGGAGAGACTTCCAGAGGTGCGTATCTGGTTTGGTTCCAGTTTATTGTATATCACATTGAACCATAATAGAGACTGACATCACCAAACTACGTGGGTGTGGGGCCCAAAATATCAGTAGAATCCTGAATGGGTTCAATTAACGCACATATTGAATTAAGATGTTTGCAAGATTGGCAAGCGTGATTATCCTGAGATTGTTTTTTAAATCGATTTCCTGACAATTATTTTGGCAGTGTTGTTACTCACCCGAAATACGTCGCGCCTTGATGTTCAGTTCATTATCGGAAACAGAGAACGGGAGTAATCGCAGCTCACCATCTCGTATCAAGACTTGCCAAAGAGATCCAGACAGCGTTGGCCCCCTCAGCTGTTGGAATCCCCGGTACAGAGTGAGTCCCAAAATGATGAGGTCCAGTCCAAGCCTGAGAAGAGCCTTTGAATCGACTGAAGGAAGACAAAGTTGCTCATACAGTGCCTCCCATACTACCGCGGTGCCTGGACAAAATTGAGGTGGGAAAGAAAGGGCCAATGTGGGTGACTCACGCAGATAACTGATATAGCCACGGTGAGAGTCATGTCTGGCTTGCCTGTAGGGGAAAACTCACCGAACCCTCGGTTGTGCAGTATCGCATATCGCAAGAGTGATGTGGACGTTAGGTACGTTGACATTTGAAGAAACTGACCACTGATCCAAGTCAAATTGGCACTTGTCGTAAGAAATGCAAAAGGTCACCTACCACAGCTATCCCAACTAGCAACAAACAAGCCGAGATCCAGAAAGCCAGCATGCGTTTGTTGCGACTATACATTGCGTAGACACGAAGCATTAGAGTCCCTGTAGGTTGATGAGTGCATCTCAAGTTGATTGAAGGACGTGGTTCTAAAGGTTTTCGGACATACATGCAACCGCGAACTCTAAGGCCACAACCAGAAGCCCATGCACTGTGTCCAATCGGTTGCACCTATCGATGTATACATGAACCCGGAATTTTGCATTTAAGGAGGAAGGAAGTACGTCTGAATTATGAGAAAATTAAGAGGAACTGTTGAATCGACTAAACAACGCACCTCGGGAGAAAAACTTCCAAACAAAAGAAAAGCCTCCGCGATGTTACCAAGAATTGCAGAATAGCGTATGAGGAGAAACCAGGCAGATCCGAGCTCGTTTCCGCGGACCCATATGTACATGACCTCGGCGCTCAGAGTGAGCAAATAGTCGTAGATGAATACTGCTGTAAGAACGTGAATCTTGGGGATCTCATCTGTTTTGTAATAATCTCACAGAAGCCAGCAAGCGAGACAGAGATCCTCAGACGTCTGCTCATTCATTAAATCCCTGCATTCAGGTCTTCCTATACGCACTGATCCTGTGCAAATACAACATCGTCTAGAGTAGCCATCGGAGGTAGTGGAAGAGGGGAGGAGGAAGCATGATCAGACGAGCGATTCGGAATCTACCTATTTCAGCATTGCATCTGATTTTGAGAACTACCTTGGATACTGGCTATTTTAGAATGCACACAACGTGTTAACCATCTGGCGGGTGTCCGGGAGAGCTCGAGATTTCATTTGTTCATCACCCGCTTTGATGCATAGAAGAGCAGTTGGGACGTACTATGCTAGGGGTTTCTGATGGTTTGCTAGCATGATTAATTTGATATCTACTCAAACATATATTGCACGAGCGCTACTTACGAGAATGATTTTTGGTTCTAAAAGTGTCAAAGCAATAGTTTTTCCAAACCAAAGGCGATCGCCTTCGCGTCTGGCTCACACTTGATTAAGGAGGATTATGGAGGGTTCGTTGAATAGTATATCTCGCTCTTTATAAAATTATGCATGTCTGTCTGTCCAAAGCTTTTTAAACTCTACATGATCAGCTTGCTGAAAGAGACAGGCGCTGCAAAACAATTGCCTTACGGCTAGAGACTTCCTTGAGCGCGCTCTTGTAGACGTTCGAGGGACATCAATCGACACATCAGTGCGGAGCTAGCGAGCTTATTGCTGCTTATTGGGCTGCGGACAGTGCATAGGGCAGTGTCCGCAGTTTAATTGACAGGCGGCAGGCATGTGTACTGGGGTTTCCCACTCAAATTGACAGTCACGCATCGCACATCCCCCCAATTTATCACGAATCTTGGTCCCCGTCACGCGTCACTCGTGTAGCAGTGCTACGATCCCCATATAATCCCACAGGCCGCCCCCCCCCCCCCCCCCAATCCACGGAGGACTGCCGTAAAAAAATTTTCTGACATTTTGGTTTTTCCCACCAGGAATTCCACCTCATCTCGGACATCTCGGAAGGCCAAAAAGCACAGCCACTGGCTCGGAAGGTCGGAGGACACAGCCACATCCAGATTCAGAGCTCTGAATCCTGTCATAAATATATAGGCGCAGTTTATTCTATCTTACTCTTTCCCCCCCCCCCCCCCCGGCGGACAGCAAGTCGAAACCGAGTCATAGTTGGGATAACTGGCGGGTGCCACGTTGATAGCCATTCAGTGGCTGTTTTAGAAGTAAGCTGTGCGATAAAATTTCCTTGATCTCAATAGACAGTGGTCCCACAATTACATTCTTGTCTAGGCGTCAGTCTTCAGGTCATCTGCAATCAGCGGCCTCGATGTACCGCCCATAGTGATGAAACTCAAAAGGTGGTGCGTAAATTCAACTGATCACCGTAAAACGTCTCAGATGTTCCTTCCGTCCTGGACTGTGAAGATGATAGGGGACTTCGAGGCAGACAAGATAGGAGGATTGGTCATAATTCAAGGACAAGATTGGACGTCGCGTAAGTCAGGCGGTGCTCCGCTCTCATGCGGGAATCCTTATGGACGCTCCAATGTACCGTCTGGAGTCTTGCACAGGACGGCAAAAAGAATGTTCGCCTACGGAGGTTTTATGTCGTTGATTGGTCGATTTTTGGTGTAAAGCGGGAGTCGCACTATAGCAGTTTGTTTGTTATCAGGGAACAAGTTGTCTAGATGCACATGGTCCAGGACAGCCCGCCCTGATTATATTTGGCCGCACAGCTTAGTAAATAGACGTCGACACGAACGGAGACAGAAGAGACCGAGGTTGAAGATGGCTCAACCCCAAACCACAATAAAGAAAGACGGAGCGGCCTCGTGGTACAGGCGATGGCATCGCGGTTCCAAAAGCGAACAGAAGCGAATAGAGCACTCATCTGAAAAGTTGTCGGCGTTCTTACAACCATCTGTTGAAGCTTTGTTGAGAGAAAAACCTCCAAGTCCTCGCCTTGTTTTGAACCAAAACTGTTGTGACAAAACAAACGGAAGAAAATGCCGTCGAGTACTGACCGTGAAGGAGCGAAAGGCAACGGTTCTATAGACCAATCGGACTTAACGGCATCTCAATAATGGAGTAGCTGTGTCGCTGTCACACCTTTTCTTTTCTCCGCATCTCTCGTTCCTCCAATGGTTGGTAGCTCACTTGGCTTTTTTGTTGAAACGATTTCCGATGTGATATGTAGGCAAAAGCGAAGACTCGCAAGTTTGCCACTGTCAAGCGCATGCTGAACCCAAATGACATTCGGCTCTGGATTCTCACTGACTTTTCCTTTCGCAAGGTGCCCAGTCAGGAAACGTTAGCATGGAACATTACGCCAGAATGTTGTTCATACCCAGCTGTACAGCAATCCCGGAGGTTTTCTGGGCCCAATATAAATTTCCATTCCGTTTTCGATCAGCTCCTCAAGGGCGACACCTTGACTTCAAGGTCTTCGACGTCGGCTTGACTGAGCCAGATTTGAGAAAAAGATCGCACTTCCGTCCCTCCGTCCTGTGCTATGTACCTCGAAGACAGCGCCTCGACCAGGCTCCGCTGACGTAGGGCAAACACTCCAATTCTAGTACTCTGAACGTCTTTATTCGATTACGCAAAAGGTCCAGCGCTTCACAATCTCAATGTGCATATTCTGGGTCGTAGTTCGTCTATATCATCCTTCATTGTCATCCTCACAGAGTTCTGTCCCACCCCGCATTAATCTCTCCCACAGATCAGGGTGCAGACGCAGTCAGCTGTGCAGGTTGAATTGGGCGTGCCACCAGGCCCTAGGACGGGTGGTTCGAATGCCTCGTCACAACCGTACCCGAGGGCGCTGCACTCCTCGGCTTCGGGAGTGCCGACGCCGCCGCAGCTCAATTGGGCGGAACAGTGTGGCGGTAATATTTGAGGCTACAGATCCACAATTCATTCATTAATAATGCATTGTGGTGGATGGACGCGGTGCTTACCGCACGTGCATCCAACGCAGCTGCACGTTTGGCGATGGGCTGGGGAAATCGGTCTGGATTAGACGGTTGAAGGGCATGTTGCAGAGGATTCTTACCTCGGCGGCGATGGCGGTGGCGGCGATGAACGGAACGAGGAGAGCGATGGTGAACTTCATTGCTGTGGGTCGAGTGGTTCTTAATATTAAGATACAACTTACTTCTAGCGTTTTATAATGTTCGCTGGCCGCAGGATACGTACGGGACAAATATTTTTGTCAAGGACCCGCGATATTCATCTGCTCCGCGTATACTCAGTTCTTCTTCCAGAAATGCAAAGATACATATCAGTACTCGATCGGCCCCATCGGAAATGTAGCGAGGTTCTTTCAGCGAGTGCACAAGAAACGTAACTCGGTTATGTTGTATTTTCACTGGCTATTTTAATGTATACCACTTTGATCCCTCTTCCGTCTATCCTGGAACAAAATACACCGGGCAGGAGAAGAAACTTCAAAAAAGTCATTCATGTAAGGCTTACAACCTGACAGACAGCAGTATCCTAGAGTCTGTCGGAACGCAACAGGTCCTCTCATGACGAGTTCGAATCCTCATTCAAGGACCGCGAAAATATGTCTTTGAACTTCATAAACGGTTGCGGGTACCGGACCACCTCGCGCCTCCCGCAGCCGGCTGAAACACGGCCAATGGAGCGAGCCGCTGTTGAATTGACCCTTGATGATTATCGCGGCTCGGACCAGATGTTCCATATTTCTCCCCCAGGAAAGTAGGCTTCCATAAAAGCAACAGTACCAGGGGGAATGATATATCACGGACTCTCGGGAGATGGTCCGTGTTATATCCAGAACTCTGGCCCAGAGATGCAGGTGATATATCACTCAAGAGACGCTTCCCTTTTGGGCAGATAGTGGCAACCAACATGCCGGCGCCGTCAGCACATGCGAGCTCGTTGTTAACGACGATGTCTAGTGTGTATGTCGTGGTTTGCCTAAATCTTCAGGGAGCGGGCTGACATAACATCCCAATGTAGTAGCATTTTGTGATCACGGGTCCGAAAAGTGCCACAGCGCTCGGTGGATTTCTGCACAAATTGCACTGGAAATTCGGGTGTGTATGCATATGATATTTAGCTACGATATATGTACAAATGGCGCGATATGGCGGGGGAAAATGTACTGAATTTGGCGCGAAAAATCGCCCCACACAGCTCGATTTTCGCCCGCCTACATGCAGGTGCGTCAGAGCGCATGTATAGTCCCTCCGCATCGGGGGCCTGACCTCGGCGTCGCAGCGCACACCCCATTGGCCTCAGTGGGCGATAAAACTTCTCCGCGGTCGAGACCGCTGCGACCGCGACCTGCCCTCCCCATTGCCGTTGGCGCCCGCCGTGCACGGGAGGTCGATGACGAACGGCATGGGGCGCAGGACGGAGGTGCAGTCCATCCACCGTGGCGAGCAGACGTACAGCAGCGTACCTCAGCATAGCCGCGACTCTGCGGTGTCTTGCCTACGGGCAGGATGCGTTTTCGCGATGCGAGCCGCACACCTGCTGTATTGCCATCGGTGGCGACGCGAAAAGCGACACCCTACCGGCCGCCACCGTGAGAGCAGGTGGTCGTCGGTCGACGGTGACCTCATATCACCCTGATGAACGAACATGGACCGCGACGTCGCCGCCCCGTAGGCGACTCTGGTAGCGGCGGCACTGAAGTGGGAGCGGAAGACAAAAGAGACAAAAACGCCAAAAAAAAAAAGGGAACATACGGGTCAAGCAGAGACCACAGAAGAGATCCTTCTTCCCTTACACGCCATTGCCTTGCGTGAATACTGCTCACATCGCGCGGACGTAGGGCGCACTTGATACATCACAAAAGTGGTCTCGCGTTCGACAGGAAACATCGCCCACACATGGGAACAGGGCGGCATTCGTCAAGCGGCCGTACGGGAATGTCGAGACACGAAAAAGAGGGGAAGAGCGGAGTACAGAGATAGGGGAAGGGACGAAAGAAAGTGACGTGGCATCAATAAACGTGACTCGGGTGGGTCGCACTGCACGGGATTGCGTTCCGAAAGCGCATGAGAAACAGAACTTTCGTCCTCGCTTTAAATTGAATCCCTTCTAGTGCAGATTTAAATTAACAGACTTTTTCAGAGTTCCGGGCCGCAACTTCCCGTCACGCCGTGAGACCTTACATTTGAAATTTTAAGCAAGTATGAGAATCTTGAAATCTACGTATTTCGCTACTTTCTGTCAGTCATTTTCAGGATTCCAGTCGGTTTTGAGGTCAGTGGGCTGAACCAGTTGAGATGTGCTACTAAGACCCTGAATAGTTGAAGTATAGGACAAGTTTCAATATCAAAGAGAGAAACGAGAAAGTATCCTCAATATACGCATGAAATACTATGAAAGAAATTTGGTAAAAGAGAAGTAGGTACATGAGCATCGAAGAAACATATGTCCAAGATTCAGGGGAAAAGAGTCAGTTTTGGGTACAGAATAAAATGTCCAAGTCATCGAGACCAATTGATGTTGCCGCAAATCATGATGGTCAGGGTCGATTCCCGACAACTCACTTGGCACTACCACTATGGGACTGCAGATGTACTTCAACAACAAATCCAGCACATTCCCGCTATGAATGGTCTCGCAGCTGAAAACACAGAAGCTGTCCCAAATCATATTTGAATGCTCAAAGAAAGCTGTTCATTTCACCCGCAACACTGCTAACTTCGAAAGTACGGAAGCCAAAGTATATGTCCATCGGCTCTCACTCGAATTCCAAGCTTCACATTGCGGATTCAAATTTTTTTATTCAAAAGTAAATCCAAATTACACGCAGACAAAGAAGGTAAAGTATGGCAACTACGAAGACCTGGGGAAGGCCTCAAGACAGCGGTAGCGCAGATACCGGCCGACACAAAGCGAACAAGACGTACAATAGATGGCACTGGATTGCCGCAGCAGAAATCGGCATGTTGCTGGAGCAGAGAGCGCAAACGGCGGGGAAGAAATCACTAATGTAGCGGCAGCAAGGCGGGGGAATGGCGGGAAACCCACCTGGCGCACAGTGCGGGGGTTATAAAAACAAAAGTAAGGACGCACCTGAATTGAGCAGAGCTGCAGGAGACGATAGTGTGGAACCTCTGCAGTTTGTCTTTGACATGACGAGGGCGACGAGCGGCGCTGGAGCGAGGAGCACAAAAATGCGACCTGCTAGACAAGAAACCCGCATCAGAATGGCAACATTGGGAGAATAGAAGGCGGGCACACAAGATTAACCGTTCTTTAAGCAAATGCCTCCTCGGCGGTGCATTTGTCTCATGTAAGTTTATCTCCATTCTTTTACCCTCTCCTCTCATTCTGAAAGTCCTTTGTTCCTGCCCCATTTGGATGCGCAGGTATCCCCATCGTAACAACTACGCACTGCGCAAACTTCGCCACAGAATGGCCTGGACAGCGTAGCACATCCATAGGCAAAGCACAGAACTATCCCTTTCAGTTGTCTTCTCGAAAAAGATTTAGCAAGCTTCTCTAAGCCGAACTTGGGTTAATCACTGTTCAAAAGATGTTGGAATCATTCCTCAGCTGACCTTTTCGCAGTCGCTGCGTAGCGTGTCCATGTAGCGGCTCAAGTATTGTGCGGGCATAAATAGCGGAAGGTGCCTGCTCCTCCAGCCAGCAATCCTTTGTGTTCTTTCCTGTCATCAATTCACTGTGCTGGCCTTATTTCTGGGTTCTCCTCAGCTTTGGGCTCCTCCTGTCATCAATATCAATTCCGCACTTCAATTCGCTGGTCTAAAATGGCTGGGTCGCTTTTAGCCATCTCTCGGGCTGTGAACTACTCCGAGTCGCGGACACCAATATCAATTCGTTGCTTCTGCCGTCCCCCCATTTTGGTGCCGGTTATCCATTGAAACCATTCTCAGCCTCCTTCAACACTATTATTTCCTTCCCGCCGTTTTCCGCTTTGAATCCCGGCCCCTCATCCATGTCGTGTTCCGTGTTTACGATCTTACTTCCGTGTAGTCCGCACGGACTGTCTCGCGATTTTAATCATAGACACTTCGCCATGATTCAGAACTATGAAACACTATTATTTCCTTCATGTTCCGTGGTTACGATCTTACTTCCGTGTAGTCCGCACAGACTGGATCGCGAGTTTAATCGTAGACACTTCACCACCTGAAATTACGATCCTGAAGTGTGTCCGAGCGAAGCAAGGTTCTATCTTGTACCTCGTATAATCTGATGCCTCGTATCAGAGTGCACCTGTTTGCACTGCCGACATTTCCCCTTTCACTATCTCAGCTGACACCCTGCATTAGCTTAGACGCCTGGGCTTAGGCAATTTTCAAGTGCCCGATCAGGCCCTCAAGCTCCACTCAAAAGAAAGCCTATTGATTGTGTCGCTTCTTCTATTCCAACGCCATCATCTCTGCCTTCCCTCTGCCGTCGCCGCCTCTGTCCCTCTTTTCCGTCGTACACTGCAAGAATGAGCAACATATATTCAAGACACTCGAACCATCTACCGAGTCGCGGGTACGCTTCAACGCTAGACCCTCAAAATTCCACGGACCTCAAGCACGCTATTTACCTCTTGGCCCTCCGCTACACCTCAAGACATCAAACAAGTGCTCCCTGATATCAAACCCCTCCATAAAACCTCGCGCGTTTCTTCACTTCTGGAGGTTATGAGCTGTAGAACTCCGCAACACACCTCGCGCATCGCCCATCAAATCCAATCAAGATCAAGTTCAAGCTCACTGCCAAGACTCAAGTATTGGTCAAGAGTTCAAACTCGATGTTCGCTTCGTCATCTGAATGCAACTTCCTGTCTTTCGCCGCATCGTCTGCCAGTCAACACGTCCTTCAAAGTTAAGATCTGTGGGGTTCCGTTGGCAGGTACGAAGCGCCCTCGGAATATGGTTAGTAACATTGTCGGTCCCTCATTTCATGGTTCTCAGTCTTCACAGTCGCAAAATTCACTAACCTTTGTCAGCGCGGATGTAAAACCCGAACCATCGAGCGACAATGTATTTCAACGGCATTCGCACCGCTCCTCGGACTACTTCCATGGTGGCCAGAAGGCCTGGTTTATCGATTTCTCTGTGCACAACGCTGGAAAAGAATATACGGGGCACAATGCATGACTGCAAGTTACCGCGACTTCACGGAGGTGAGTGCCTGCCAGCGATCCCCTATTCTCTTCAGTGAATCCTAACATGTATTCGTTCACATGCGATATGGATTTGGATTAGTTTTCTTCCTCCTGGGACGAGCATCTCTTTCTGACCAGGTCTCAAACCTCTCACGAGTTTGGGAAGGCCTGGCACCAATATAGGTACGTCCCTATTTTATATCCAACTGCCTGATACTCAGTTATCATCCGAGCGACCTTCACTCATCGATTACATCTATGACCGAATGAAACGGGCTAATCTTCGACGCCCATCGTCAGGACAACATGTGCACCGGTCATAAGTTGTTCCCGCGTCAATGTAACAACAGAGGCTGAAAGTGAGGTTCACAGTTGACCCTCTATTGCATGTAAGCCAAACTGCGGATGTCGACTTCTGCGGTAAGGCTCCACCATGTCCAACTACGGTCAAGACACCCAGAGGTTACTCGTGGAGGATTATGCCGGCTGGTGCCTGGCCCTCCACGTCCTGTGCTGAGTGGGTGCGATTGCATCCCCAGACAGGTGTTTTGCACCTGGGATGTATTATTCTATGCGTACGTCGCGACCTTTCTGCGAAATGCTATACTCATCGTCTTTTTTTTTTGGGATACTCAGATACGATGCCACTGGATGCTGGCTACTCGCACAGATCCCCAAAATACGCGACAGTACACGACATTCGTGTTTGTTGCTGACATTTCATGACTCTGTTGTTTGCAAAGCACCTATGTGTGGAAGGAGCTCGGTTGACCACCCTAGAACATGCGTCGCTCGTCGCACCTGTTTTCTCACTTCCAATGCTGCGAACTCTTGGCCCAGAGGGGTAACAGATGGGGGGGGGCCGTCCGGGGGATCATATGGGTAGGACGGGTTTGAGCGGTACAGCACTGAATTGGGAGTCCCTGCTGGAGCCAGTGCCTAAACAGCATCTGTCTCGTCTCAGGTCGTCCGGTTCAGGACTTGTCGCATAAAACCAATACTCTCAGAGTTTGTGTTTAAAGTCTCAAGTTTATAAAGAGTTATTGTTGCCTTTGGATTAACGTCCACTGTTAGATTTGAGTTTGGGATTGTCGGAATATTGGTCTTGTCAGAGCTATTTGGTCTTGTCAGAGTTATTGGTCTTGTCAGAGTCATTGGGATTGTTGGATTATTGGCTACCAGAATCAGTGTTGTTCTGTGTGCAAAAGCTGGGAAGCTTGTATCTAAAAAGAACCACTTGTAGAAAAGAGCATTCTTGCCCAAGAGTCTTAATTCTGCTAGTTTGCGCACTTTGGGGGAAAGCTCGGTTTAGAGTAATCCACAAAGCAACCAGCAACAGGAAAACTTAAACAGTGTTCCTTGGACCTTTCTAAAGTGTCTTAAAAGACTTGTAACTCGTCGGACATCATCTAGACGTTCAACAAGGAGGAAAGGAGACGTATCCAGTTGATAGTTGTGGTCTAACACATTATTCTAAGGAATAAGTGTATTACTGCATTCTGTCCATTGGGTCCGAGCTTACTAGTATACCTGTTGTAGATACCGAGCAACCCTTTCATCGCTGAGATCACCAAGCCGCTCAAAGCGACAGAAAAGTGAACCCCCAAGGTTGTTCAACCTGGAAGGCTTGTGAGGGTGGCCATGTGGAGTGAGCTTGACAGCATCCTCAAACATCAAGACAGACTTGTTGATGTCGCTGAGATCACCAAGCCACTCAAAGCGACGGAAAAGCGAATTCCCAAGGTTGTTCAACCTGGAAGGCTTGTGAGGGTGGCCATCTGGGGTGAGCTTGACAGCATCATCAAACATCAAGACAGACTTGTTGATGTCACTGAGATCACCAAGCTGCTTGAAGCAACCCAAAAGCAAATTCCCAAGGTTGTTCAACCTGGAAGGCTTGTGAGGGTGCCATGTGGAGTGAGCT